>CM046442.1:30426852-30994217 GCA_025506515.1 Flaveria trinervia
TGAATCCATATGATTTGAGAACAGCAGCTTGCAGTAGCAACGTATTCGGCTTCACAGTTGACAATGCAACCGAGGTCTGCTTCTTACACTGCCAGGTTACTAATCTTCTCCCAAAGAACTGACACCCTGCAAATATAGACTTGTAGTTCATCTTGCAGCCTCTGTAATCCGAGTCACTATATATCGTAAGCTCAAATTCATCATCATGAGGATACCATAACCCAAGAGTGGGTGTGCCCTTCAGATAACAAAAAATCCCTTTGACCCCAATAAGTGGTTCACCTTAGGCTTTGCCTGATATCGTGAGCATAAACATGTAGCATACA
Source organism: Flaveria trinervia (assembly GCA_025506515.1). Lineage (NCBI taxonomy): Eukaryota > Viridiplantae > Streptophyta > Magnoliopsida > Asterales > Asteraceae > Flaveria > Flaveria trinervia. The sequence goes on from CM046442.1 coordinate 30,427,179, forward strand.
TGATATCAGGTCGTGAGGCACTGAGATACATGAGAGATCCAATCATCTCTCGGTACATAGTGGCATCAACCAGATCACCATTCTAGTCGGGTGCTACATCATGGTTTGTGGCAAGTGGAGTGCCAGCTGCAGAGGCATTCTCCATGTCAAACCGACTGAGAATATCACCTACATACTTGGTCTGATGTAGGAAAATCCCTTTTGGTGTCTGATCCACTTATAACCCAAGAAAGAACTTCATCTCTCCCATTGCACTCATCTCAAACTCCACCTTCATTACTGCTTCAAACTCTTTACATATTCTTCATTCTTTGAACCGAAGATTATGTCATCGACATAGATCTGTACCAACAGTAAGTCTCCATCTTTTTCTTTGATAAACAATGTACAATCAATGACTCCCCTACGAAAACCGTGTTTTACAAGATGAGTCGAGAGTTTCTCATACCAGGCCCTTGGAGCTTGGTGAAGTCCGTATAACGCCTTGTCGAGTTTGTAAACTCTATCCGATGATATGGATCCTCAAATCCCTCAGGTTGACTCACGTACACTGTCTCTCTGATCTCACCATGAAGGAACACACTCTTCATATCTAGTTGATAAACTTTTATTTTCATATAAGATGCATAGGCAAGGAAGATGCGAATGGCTTCCATCCTTGCCACGGGTGCAAACACTTCATTGTAGTCAATACCCTCAACTTGTCAAAAACCCTGAACAACAAGCCGAGCCTTGTTTCTGATGATCACTCCTTGATAATCTTTCTTGCATTTCAGGACCCATTTGGTGCCAATGGCCTTAGTACCTTTAGGTCTATCCACTAGAGTCTATACACCCAACTTCTTAAACTGAAGAAGTTCTTCTTGCATGGCACTCACCCAAGCCTCATCATTTAGTGCTTCACTAACATACTTTGGCTTAAACTGAGACACAAAGCAACGATAAGCACCATCGTGAAGGTATCCCTTTTCCATCACAGAGGCATAATCAGCTGAGTACAACTGATTTCTAGTCTGAACCCCTGATCTCACATCTCCTATAACATTATCCAAAGGATGATAGACGTTTAGATGTGAGCCTGGAGTTATTGGAACAACTACCTCAGAATCAAGATTGTGAACATTTGGTTCTAGAGTTGAGGCAATAGGAGTTTGAGGTTCCAAAGGCTCAGACGATCATATCATATGCTTGTAGACTTGTGGTAGACGGAACCTGTACATCCTGGTTGTTCTGATCATTTTCCACACTTTCTTCATCAGAGGAAGAGTCACTCATATCAAGTGCTTCCCTTGAGTTGGTAGATGATTTACTTTGTGAACTGGATGGTGTTGAATCTTGAGACGATGTGTTCAAGACATCATACATCATCTTGTTTGCCAACTCGTCTTCTGAAGCAGTGAGAGGTATGTTGAAGGACTTGAAGAATCCATCATAGTCGAAGAAGTAAGCATGCCCTTTTCTAGAAGGTGGAATGGTGTATCTCTGAACATCAACATTACACCACACCTCTACTTGACCCGTTGAGTTATTGTAAACTCTCTTGTTCGATATGTTGTATCCTAGAAAGATCCCTTGATCAACCTTCTCACTGAATTTTCCTTACTGAGTCTTCTTTAGCAGGGTCCACGGAGCTCCAATCGGCTCGAGATACTCTAAGTTAGGTTTACGTCGTTGTAATAACTCGTAGCACGTTTTTCCATGGCGTTTCACTGTCAGAACTCGATTAAGCGTGTAACATGCATTTGCCACTATTTCATTCCAGAATTGAATAGGCAGTTTCGAGTCTGCCAGCATAGTACGTGCCGTTTCTATCAAGCTGCGATTCTTCCGTTCAGCAACCCCGTTCGTCTAAGGAGTGTAGGCAGAGGTGAATTGATGCATAATTCCCTTTTTCTTGCAATAGGCCTCCATCCACTGATTCTTGAACTCGGTTCCGTTGTCTGAGCGCACCTGTCGTACCTTCAGCTTGAATAGGGATTCTAGTGTAGTTACCAATTCCTTGAAGGATTCAAATGTTTCTATTTGGATTTTAGAAACATTACCCAGAGAATCTTGAGTAGTCATCAGTAACTACATAGCAGTACAAGTCGCATGCGATGCTTCTTGCACTGACTGGACCAAACAGATCCATGTGAAGGAGCTCAAGAGGAAGTTCTATAGAATGAACTTTCTTTTCCTTATGAGACTTCTTCGTCTGTTTGCCCTTTTTACACGCAACACAGAAATCCGGGAGTTGGAAATTTTTGACATTTACTCCTCTCATAAGATCATTCTGGATCAAGTGATTCATTTTTCTCGGATTTATATGTCCCATTCTCCTATGCCAGAAGATGGAGTCCTTCTCAATAGCTTTGGACAAGAAGCATTTGACTTCACGATCCGTTGTGGAGGCCTTTGAGAGATCCAAAACATAAAGATCATTATATCTTGAAGCTGACATTAGGACTTGGTCCTCCGGTATCACGTAGTCCTTCTTCAGAACGTAGCACTTCTTGTTGTCAAAGACTACTTTGAAGCCTTTATCACATATTTGAGAAATTGAAAGTAAGTTATTTTGTAATTGTTGGACATAGTTTACCTTATCAAACTTAACTTTCTCATTTCCCACTTCCCCTTGGGCTATGATGTACCCGCCTTTGTTTCCAGCAAATGAAACATGCCCTCCTTTGATTTGTCTCACATTTGATAAGAGAGCTCTATTCCCTGTCATGTGCCTGGATGCTCCGCTATCTACAATCCACGTGTTAGTCTCAGCACTATAACGACCACCCTGCATATTCAATGAAAACATTAGTTCATGTTAGGACCCAAGCCTTCACTGGCTTGGGTTTCCCCGAGGCGTCACACATCATAAACTCAACCCATTGACCATTGAGGTTGAGGAAGCACAGATTTCTGTTTGTTCTCATTTTCAGACGCTGAGGCGGATTTTTCTTTCCATAGGCCAGCTTTGTGTAGGGCCTGATTGTGATAAACAGAAGACTGGCTGATGGGTTGAAGTTTGGGTTCACTATCTCTTTTAGGAGGCGTCACTGAGTTCCTCTTAAAAGAGCTAGGTGTTGATACGAGAAGTTCAACTTTCCTCCTCGATGTCTGATAATAAGGACAATGAGACGCTATGTGACCGTACTCTCCACAATTATAGCAAGATCTGCTTTTAACTTTTCGGTTTATATATTTTGGTGGAGATGTAGATGTCACATGGTCGACCTTATTATGTTTAGATTGAGACACTTCTTTGGTAGATGTATGATTGGGTTTTACAAACTTAATTGTTTTACCTAGTTTTACATCTTGTATTTCATATTTACGTGGACTTTGACATGATACTCATCATTGATTAGGTTTAATAGTCTTTTTGGGTTCTGATTTTACTTTGTTTGACCCTGACATTAAATTAACCTTTTCAAACTCTATTTCCAGATTAACACAAGGCATCTTTCCTTTTGCCTTTGAAGTGGCCTCCTTTTGTTTATTGTCAGTTTCATTGGATTTACTTACGGAATCTAGGTCACTAACAAGAGGAGTGGACACCACATGATCCTTGATGGGGTTATTGTTAATTGGTTTACTTTTGGTGTTCATCAACGTCTCAGGTGGTGGTGGAACCACTTTGTATCACAACCCCTCCCCATTATCTCTCTCTCATCAAGTGTTGGACAATGTGAGATAAGCTTGTCGACTGTGTAGTTTTTGTTTTAAGGAGTTGACTTATACTTCTAAAACTGCTTTTTGCTTCTTAGTGTCCTCTAGGGAGTTAAGATAATACCTAATTTCATTTGCTTGGTTAAAGGCAACTACTTCAGTTTCCCTAAGCTGTTTGTTCAATAGGTCTATCTTTTCTTTTTAACTATGCTCGTTTTGTTTTAATACTCTATTTGTCTCAGTGCACAGTTCTAGATCCTTTACTAAGCTATCATTATGATCTAGTAGCCTAGAAAATTTCAAATCTATACTTTCTCTAAATTTGTTGCAATCTAAACAAGCATGATTATTAAACAGCTGGTCGGTAGTACTTACCTGAGATGTTGAAGAGGAGTCAGCCATGAGTGGAGAATCTGTTGTCTCTGGTTCTGGTGATTCTGACGTTGATGTAGATTTTTCCTCTTTAGGCAGGTGGTTGACCACATGTGCAGTGTCTTCAGAATTTTACATCGCGATCTCTACTGCTATATCTACCTCACTGGCGGAATCGTCATCAATGTCCTCCACACTAGCTATGTTGGACTCTCCCGGTGAGACGAACCGAAAGCTCCAGTCCTGTCCTTCATCCTCATTAGCAATCAAGGCTTTGGGGTCCTTGCTTGATGAAGTAGAACTGCTAGATGTGGCCTTGTCCTGACGATTAAAGGAAGAGAAGGGATTGCCATTACCAGTCTTCTTTGGCTTCACACATTCCCGCTTGAAATGCCCCTTCTCACCACAGTTGAAACATGTTACCTTTGACTTGTCGAAGCCAAAGGTCGTGTACTTGGTTGCAACCAAGTTCTGTCTGGTCTTTTTGACAAACTTTTTAGCTCGTCAGATAGCACTTGCCAAAGCCCACATTATGTCCATTCGTTCTAACTCCATCTCGTCTACCTGTTCATAATCCTCATCTGCCAGGTGACAATTTCCTATCTTTCTAGCAACTAGTCCATCATAGGAGTGGACTACAGCAGCTAAGAGGTCCATGTGTTCTTTGGCCACCTCAACAGTCACGTTACCGAAGTTATCAGTTTTCAATTTTGCTGCATTAGCTTCAGGTATAATATACTGGGTTCCAGACGACCCTGACGTTCCGGACCTTGAAGTAGAAGTTTGTGCTGGAACTGCTGAGCTTGAGACGAAGGCAGTCTGTACTGGTGCTCCAGATACCTTGGCTTGAGGAGTCGCATTGTAGAGTGCAGGATTCTGGTCATAGTTGGCCTTTTGTGCTCTGTACTTCATCCTAAGCTCCTCTTCTCTTAGTTTTAGAATGAAGTCATTTATATCTACCTTCGAGGGCATCCTATTTTGTCTGAGATTTGAAACAAAAGACGCCCATTTCTTTGGTAATCCATCAGCAAACTTGGATACCTTATCGTCCATCAACGTAGTTACTCCATGAGTGTGCATCTCACTCATCAAGTGGTAGAGTCTGTCGATCATGTCGTCCAGGCCTTCCTTTCCCATTGAAGTGAAGTTGTCAAATTCCTTCTTCAAAGCTTTGGCCTTAATGGCCTTGAGTGAAGCATTTCCGTCATATCTCTTCTCCAACGCATCTCATGTTTCTTTTGCTTGAGTGTATTCTGAATACTGATGGAAGATATCCTTCGGAATAGACTGAGTGAGCAAAGCGTAGACTTTCTTCTCAGCGTTGTATTTACCTTTTGTGCATCAGACATGCCACTTAACGTAAGTTTGACTCCGTCAGCTCCTACTGGCATGCTGTACCCCGACTCTATTGCCTCCCATAAATTTGTATCTACTCCATTTAAGTAGATTTCGAAATGTTACTTCCATTGTGGATAGTCGTCTAACGTGATAAGCTTCGGGGGTTTATTGTGAATTCCCACTTCGTTCTTCAACAGCAGTAGATTCTGAATACGAGTATCTCTACTTGCTGTGTATGCTGAAAACTGGTCCTCCATTTCACTTAAACTTTACTTTTTAACAAACTGCTTATGTTTGCGAATGAAGGTATGTGATTGGGCTTATTCGGGCGATTGAACTAGGCGAATGGTTCAATCGTGCGACTGAACAAATGCGGATGAGTAAGTCGGCAAAATGAACTAATGCGCTTGAACTGTCCGAATAGGGTTCTCAATCGTACGAATGAATGTACGAATGAGTCCAATCGGGCGGTTGGAGAATGCGAACAAACTCAGTCGTGCGATTGAGTCAATCGTGCGACTGAACCTGCTAAAGTTTGATAATTTGTAGGTTAAACATGATTTGGCCGTAAAAACTCGAATTTTCACAAACCCTAATCGTCGTATGCCTGAAAAACTAAACTTCATAGTCGGGAAACGTCTAACACTCCGTTTGACACAAAAGATTGTGTTTTTAGTGAAAAAACACAACTTTTGTATCAAAAACGATTGAATCAACACGTAAACAAGAGCCAAGGCTCTGATACAATTTGTTAGGATCTTGTATTTGAACGAATTACCAACTGATTAACGTGTAAACCAAAACAAATAGTGCGGAATCCTATTTGATTGGCTATCCAATCAGTGGCAACGCACGTAGATACAATTATGTATTGAATCTAACATCAAGAATCGATTAGGAATCGATCTACTGCGATCTATGAACTTGGAGTACGAACTTACAGGCTTCTGGACGGTTAGGGTACGTCTAGAGTCGAAGTGTATTCAATTCTTACGTTGTTCCACGAATTAGGTGGTATTTATAGCTTTAGGTTTCTCATTCGGGCGACTGAACTATTAGCATGGTTCATTTGTGCAATTGAGCCATGCGGTTGATCCATTCACGCGACTGAATGTTCAGTCGTGCGACTGAGTCAGTCGCATGAAGTTGTTCAAGCGTATGGACTATTTAGGCGCATGGACACTCAGTCGCATGGCCATTCGGACGCATGACCACTATTGGGGCGCATGGTCCAGTCGGACGCATGAGAACTTCACTTAACCAAGTTTGAATGTATTCATTATTATAACATTATGCATATCAATTCAACAATCACAAACCTATATAATCTAGTCAATATGCGTTACACAACTCATTAATGAATATTAAACATTACAAATCATAATCAAACATTCTCATTTGATTAAGTATCCAATATTACATCAGTGTAAGACATTCAAGACATATTACTTAAGATCAGGATCTAGGTACATATGTATCAACAGTAGTTTAGTCATTTTGTAAAGGCCTTTTGTCAGCCTATAAATAAAATAGAAAATCGTACTTTTGGTATAATTAGACAACTAGAATATTAGAATCTTTGATAGTCATATGTTTTAGAGGTGTCTTTTTACTATTTCATTCTAAAACCCTAGTATTCATTGTAACATTACACCATCATTAATACAAAACATTTATGAGCATTTCAAGTATTCAATGATCTGTTTTTATATCATTTTGCAATATAACTACTGACTCAATCATCATATTCGTTCCTAGTTGATTCACATCAATTGAGAATATCATTCTCACCACCCAGTCAATTGGTATCAAAGCTTTGGCTCTCGGATTCGTCTCAAATATGCCCAAATCTGAGCGAAAATTGATTGAACTAGTGATTGAGTTACTATTAGTGAGTTCATCAACTTCTAACATGTATTCATGCTAAAATCTTCCTGAAACATCGACTGATTTACTGTTCATATGTACTAAAACAAGAAGAACATATCATTGAACAGAATATTCTACCCTAAAATCAAAATAACAATATCATCAACATCATAATCTTCAAACATTAAAGTTAACAGAATAGTTGCATACAGTTTCTTAACAAAACAACTGTTACGGTTCATCAGATGTGTTAAAATATTCAAAAAGTAGACTGTTTGGACCACTTGGACTTAAAAATCAATCTAATTCTTATTCCAACAATCTAAAACAAGTTTATTACAATGGATTCACTTAAAATTTCTAAACTTGGTCATGCTCCTAAACCTCCCATACTTAAACACAAATCTGAATCAGGTTTATGAATTATATTACAGGTGTAGATCTAGATTATTGGATTTCCATATACAAAGGACCTTACATCCCTGTGTCAGTCTCGGCTGATCAAGCTGCTTTATACAAAACATCAAGAATACCTATTGAAGATCTAAATCTTGATGATAATGAGTATTAAAAGTTAATGATTGATCTTAAAGCATACTCCATTCTCACACAAGCTTTGAAAATGGATGTACTCAAAAGACTTGAGAAATATGGAATAGCTAAGGCTGTGTGGGATGCACTGCTCATCATGTGTGAAGGTAGTAGTGAAGTGGCTAAAATCAACAAAGACAAGTTGGTCAATCAATATGAAACCTTCCGTCACTCCAAAGGGGATTCAATCTCAAAATAATTGCATAGGTTTCTGAGGTTGGTAAATTATCTTGAGATTATGGGGGTTAAATATAAAGAAAAGGAGCTAAACAAAAGATGTTGCACAGTCTTCCTGAGAGTTGGAAGCAAAATGTAACCATGTTGAAAACCACACTTGATCTGGAAAGCACCACTCTGGATACAATGATTGCAAAAATTGAAGCTCTTGAACTTGATGAAAGGAGTAAAAACCTTGGTAGACCACAAGTCGGTGAAGCATACAAATTTCCATCAGAAACTCATTATGTGGAAAATGCATTCATTGCTGAAAAAGATGATTTCCTCTCATCCAGAGATCAAGCAAAATCAAGTGGATTTATTGCTGCTCCATAAACCCTCAAGCCATCAACCTCATCTCAATCTATTGGATTTACTGCCACTCCTCAAGTATGCGTAAAGACCAGATATCTGAAGAGCAAAAGGCTACTACAATGCCTTTGTTGTAATCTTTGAAGCTTACTTGGGAGGAAGACTCACTTCTGCTCATTTGATCTAAGAGGATCTAGAAGGAATGGATCCTGATGATGTAGAAGAAATGGATCTACAATGGTAGATGGCTATGATAGCCATAAGGGCTAAAAAGTTTCTCTAGAAGGGTAGGAAGCTAAGGTGTTGTTTGTTTTTTCTATAGGAAAACGTCTGCAGTCTGCGGACCACATCTGCAGACATCTGTAGCAGAAGAGGTGGACCAGACGTCTGCAGTCTGCAAGAAAAAGACTGTTTTTAACATTTCCAGAATAGTAAAAAAATATTTTGTAATTAAATTAAATATATTTTTTAAACCTATTAAATTAAACCTATTTTTTAACGCTTGTTTCCTTGTACTTGTACCACACACACACATCCATACGTACATACAACATATATACACATCCATACGTACAAGCAACCGGTGGGCGAGGTGTGGGGAGGGGGTCGGCGGGCGCAGGTAGGGGGAGGGAGGCGGGCGTAGGTAGGGAGGTGGAGGCGACTGACAAGCAGATGAAGAGGTGAGGAAGAGGTTTTGGTAAAAAAACAAACACCACCTAAGTTTGAATGAGAATACCAAACTTGGTTATGTCAAATCCAAAGTTAAATGTTTCAACTGTGGTATGACCAGGCACTTCATAAGAGAATGCAATGCTCCAAGAAGAAACAACAACAACTTTTAGAGGAGTTCTCAGGGCCAATCATCATCACCACCGAGCTCGAGCTTTCAATCCAACAATCAACATCAATATCATCATCAAAACCAACATCACAACCATACCAAAGTCAGCCACAACTAACTAATCAAGCCCATAGAAGTAGCCAACCTACTTCTAATTCTTTTGTCATCAAATAAGATGGAGTATGTGATTGGAGCCTGTATGCTGAGGAAGTGAAGCCTCAATTTCAAAATTATGCTCTTATGGCTCACATAAATGATGGCCCAACACCTATGCCATATGACTTAAAATCTAATCTTTGTAGTGATAAATGCATTGCTGAATTGTAGGGATATCGTGAGCAAAATCACAATTAGTTGCTAAGATTAAAGAAGAAAAGGTAAAATCAAAGATGCTTAAAAGAGAACTAGAAATTTTTGAAATTAAAATCAAATCACTCATTTCTAATATTGAAAAACTACATGGAGAAAAGTATACTCTTGAAGCTGAGAATGAAAAGCTAACTGAAATATTAGCTCAAACCAAAGCTGATTAATCAATCACTAAAGTGTAACTTAAAAGTTTCAACTGTCTTAGGTCATGCTACAAGAGATGCTTGATTCATAAAAGATCCTAAGGATATGAGTAGGATTGGATATAATTCATGTCCCCCACCATACAATGATAATTAGACTGCCATGCTTGAGCCAATCACTCTCACTAAGCAAAATGACCCTAAAACTATTGAAACTAAATCAGTAGTAACACAAACTACAAATCCTCAAAATAAACAAGTGTTTATATTGAAACAAATAAAGTGAAAATCAAGTTAGGTCATCCAATCAAAATCAAAGAGTGCTCAGACAAGTTTGTAAATGTCATTAAACCAAGAAGTCCAATCAAAGCCATAGTGCCATTTGTGAAATTGATCCCTGCAATTTCCAATGAAAAGAAGAAAATTGATGCTTCTATGAAACCATCTGTTGACAGCAGATCTGATTGTGAGTTCAAATCTCTAAAGAATTCAACCAAATCAAACAACGTCTCACATAAAAACAAAAGCAAAATCTCACTGATTTCAAAAACAAAGATCAAATCAGATCCTCAATCATCAAAACCAAAGGGGTTGGTTTTGATATTTTCAATAAATATCATGTAAATTAGCTAGAAAAGGAAGTTAGAAAAAGCTTAAGGAAACAAGATCAGCCTAAATGAGTGAAAAATAGTAGTATTGTGAAACAAACTACTAACAAGGCTGATATTGCTTCCTTTTCAAAATCAAAGAGCGATGCTTAGTTGAAAACTAGTAAATCTACTAAGGTATCAAGGTCAACCACAAGATACAAACTCATGTATTGTGACAATTGTGAAATGTCAAATCACAGAACATATGATTGCTATTTTAATTAATACTGCTCAATCTGTGACATGAACAATCATTATACAAAAAATTGCTACTTTAATAAATATTGTTATGTTGTGATATGACAAACCACAATACATCATATTGTTTCTTCAAACAAAAATGCTCGAGAATTCCACAAAAATGCCTATCTCATCGATCTCATCTGTGAAACCTAAAACTAGAAGTCATTTTTACAATAAACAATCCATGATTTCAAATTCTAATGATGACTTAGTAATCGGAGAGTTAAAGAATGTTCAAAGAAATATAAACCATAACATTAAACAAAGTCATGATTTTCATAAATAAAAATGAAGTTTGACAATAAAAAATGTGTCTAGTTCTTAAAAGAAATAGGGACCAAATGTTTGAATACTCTTCTGACTCTTTAGATGAAGTTGATGAGATGAATCAGCAAGATATAAAACATCAAACAAAACTTCATCCTCTAAGTAACAATTTAGAGGAAAATATCAAGAAGTTACTGCCATGGATAAGACGGAAAACCCAAGACCATCATGGCTTGGGTTCCATATTCTAATTAGTTCTTTTTATGCTTGCAGGGTCATCCATACATGTCTAATAGCCTATGGTATGTGGATGGTGGGTGCTCCCGACACATGACTGGAGACGTTCCCTCCTTCGTGATTAAAGCATATTTAAGGAACTACGGTGGCATTTGGTGAAGATTCACAAGGTGGTAGAATCACTGGTGAAGGATCTGTCACAAATGGGATGTTGAACTTCAATCTGCTTAGCGTGTCTTAGATCTACGACAAGAAATATTCCACTCACTTCACTGACAGTCATTTTTACATTTTGAAACAAGGATTTCAAATTCCTAAAGAATGGGTTGCTTGAAGACCCGGAGGAAGAATAATACATATGTCCTAAACCTCAATTCTACTCTACCAAAAGAAGAAACATATCTTCTGTCAAAAGCATCTTTTGATGAGTCACAAGTTTGGCATAGATGTCTGGGACACACAAATTTTAAAAACATGAATAGATTGGTCAAGGGAAATCATGTAATTGGTTTACCTTAAAAAGAATTTCACTTTATCGACCACTGTTCAACGTGTCTCAAAGGGAAACAACATAAGTCTTCCCACAACCCAAAACTTGTGAACACAAACAATTCTCCATTGAAGTTACTCCATTAGATCTTTTCGGACCAACTCATGTTATGAGCATTAGAAAGAAACAATATTGTTTGATGATCATAGATGCTTTTCTAGATTTACATGGGTCTTCTTCTTACTTCATAAAAACACAACATCCCAATTAATAAAAGATTTCATCACTAAAATTGAAAATCAAATTGATCATAAAGCAAATCAATTAGAAGTGAATAGGTCTAAATTTAAAAATAAAGATATGAGTTCTTTTTGTGCAACCAAAGGCATTGCTCATCAATTTAGTGCAGCTAGAACTCCTTAACAAAATAGGGTAGCTGAAAGGTGAAATAGAACACTAATTGAAGCAACATGAACTATCCTAGCTGATGCTAAACTGCCAATTACCTTTTGGGTAGAAGTAGTTAACACATCGTGCTTTGTACAAAACAGAACTTTGATTGTAAAAGAAAGCAACAAGAATCCTTATGAACTTCTCTTTCATAGAAACCACTCATTGGATTTTTAAAGTCATTTGGTAGTCTTGTATCAAAATTAAACACCCGAGACCATTTGGGAAAGTTTTCTCCAAAGAGTGCTTAATCCTCTATTAAACATTATTGATGAATCAACCAATGTTCAATTTAATGAGCATTCTTTTCCCAAATCAATAAATGGTCCTTTGGTTGTTTGATATTGACTTATTTACAAGATCATTTGATCAATTCACTTGTCTACTGCAGGAAACCTACAATTAGCTGACTCTTCTATATTAGTAGAAAGAAGAACAGATTTCCTAATGATTCCTCCTACTTCTACTGAGCAACTGAATGAAGATATCCTACTGCAAGCTCATCCTTTCAGACAACCATCTCAAAATAAGGGTGTTCAACTAAGGATGGTTCAAGTACACTTCCCTCTCTTTTAGAAGAACCATCGACTGGAGTCAGAAATCAAGATCCAGCTACACTACCAGTTGGAACTGAGAGAACTTCAAACGATTAAATCTTCAAAGTGTTGCTGATGCTGAAGAATGAACTGGAAAAGACTTTGATTACTTTTCCAACTCTCCCACATCACAAGATATAGGAATCTCTTACCAAGATGATATGAATTTCTCCTATCTTGATGTATCCTATAGGATCGCTTAAGGGATGGTCACTTACAACACATCACATAATGAGGAGAGTGACTTAGAACACTTAACAAATCAAATGGAGAACTAGCAACCAGTCACACTTTGATACTAAGAAACACAAGTAATAAAGAGACAGAACAATAACAATAACACAAGTGTTTGGTTTTCAAGAATGTTGTATATCACTCTCAAGTTCCTTACAAGTGTTTACAAAGCATAAAAGCATAAAAGATACAAAGGGTCCTAACATACTTTATACTACATCCTACAGCTGGCCATACTTTGAAGGCTAGCTGGATACATGATCTAGACAACAACAAAATCAATGTAGAGTCAAAAGGCAGATTGCCTTTTTACTAGTGACTATGACATGCCATAGCTCACATCCTAATATATTACAAAAGGATAAAAGTACATAAAGTAGAAAGTAATAGACTTAAGACCTTAATCTATAGTTTACCAAAAGCATGGACCTTCACCAACTTATGAAAGTTGGTGAGTCAAATAGAGTTACAGCGATAAGGTGGTCTAGCTTTATGGTAAAAGGTACATTAGATAAAGCATGTACTCAAAAGTCTTCGGAAGAAATCTGTCTTGATGAATTGGCTTTTGAAGACATTGTCTTTGAAGCTTCGAAAGACTTCATATTTGGCTTCTGAAGATATTGGTCTTGGCTTCGGAAGATTTCACACTTGTAATATTTTTTCTAAAGCATAGTGTGAAACTTCCGAAGCATTCTACTTAGTACTTCTGTGCATGCATGCAGGATAGACTTTGGATGTTTTGGGTTGCATCAACCTTATATGAATCCTTAAAAACTCCCCCTAGACTGATGCTACCAAAACATATGAAGACTTTAGATATTGACAGTCCTCATCATGATGATGACCAATCCTTTCTTCATTAGATGGTTAGGATCACTCAAACTCTCATAGTGTCTTCCCATCTTAAAGAGATTATGCAGAGGTAGATTGAACATATCTTTCTATGTGTAGACATTTTCAATACCTTGATCTCTAATAACATGCCATCTTTCTGGATTAGTAGTGTAAGTCCAAGATAAGATGGGTCTTCCTGATGCCAGAGGAGCTACTTGGATTGAAGTTGGAGGAGCTTCCTCTTGTTGCACATCCTCAGGATGTTCTAACTCATCCTGAGGTTTAGAGATGGATGCTCATTTCCTTTTCTTCTTAGAATTTGGTCTAGAAGCCATCCTTTTTCTCCTTTTTACACATTTTATCTAAGAAGACTGGCCTGCGGCACCTTATTGATCATCTTTCTCTTTCTCAGTTGGGTTTTCCTCTCTCACAGGTTTAGATTGAGAGGGGATAGAACCCTTTTGTGGAATAGAAGACAAAGCTTACTGGGATTTAGCAGGAGGTCTAGGTTATGTTGTTTCAAAAGTTTCAACATTACCTCCACTTCTTGAGGGACCTGACTTGGTGGGGAGAGTAAGTTAACAAGTTCTCCTCTTTTGATCTTTTGCTTGATCACCATAATGTGCTCATCCATGGTGGATAGAGACATAGGGCCAAGTCTCCTTCTAGAGAATCCATATGGCTTTACAAAGCTCATCATCCTCTGCCTATTAGCAAACTTCTTTTGACTCTTTTGGATGATGGCTCTTGTCTTGGCAGCTTCTTCCCTCATCTTCCTCTTTGTTGCCTTTCTTTCTTTGAGTACTTCAATTTCAAGTTGCTTGAGATACTCAAACTCAAGGTACTCAAAGGAAAAGGGAAGAAGTGCATCTGCTTGATAGAGACCTATGGCACTTAGGTAGTTGATCTTATAAGTTTCTTTATCTACCTAAGGTTCTTGTGGAGCCATAATCTCCTGCTTAGGACTTTCTTAAACTGGTGAGAGAGTAGGAACATGTTTGTTGAGCCTTTTCAATTTCCTTTCCTCTTGATATAAAAATGCATCCTTTGCTTCCTTCTTCTCTCTTGACAATTCCATGTCAGTCAGTTCATTCAATTCTTCTAAGGGGAGGGAGATAATATTATCAATATCATAGTTCCTGGTCTGTAAGTAAGCAACCCTGACTACCCTCAACTCATCATTATGAGTGTTTGGTCTAGGAGCAGCCTTGATTGTAGCTTCCATGAAGCCAGCAGACCCTACAGAGGAACTTCTCCCCTTAGCTTCCTTTTCTCCTCTAATTCCTCTTCCTCAATCTTCTGAGGAGTCATTTTCCTTTTCCCTTTGTCACTCACTGACCTTTGTAACTCAGGGTGGCTTTGGCCTTCATTTCTTGGAGTAGCATCCATGCTCTAGCTAAGAGAGGTTGAGAAAAACCTTCACCACCGGGTATCTCATCAAGGGAAGGGATTTATTGAAGCAATTGTAGGTGTGACAGGGCTCTCAAGTTCTATCACTAGGCCTTCAGTCAAGGTTTTCCCTTTAAAGCTAATCTTAGGGTCTGCCTTAACATAAACAGGATGATCAGGATCTGCAAAACCAGGTGGTTGTTTGACACACACCTCTTCATCAATTTCCTTATAGAGAAAAGCACACTTGACATCAATTTGATAGACCTTGAAGTTCTTGGATGCAAAAAAAGCTAAGAATATCCTAACAGCTTCCAGTCTTGCTACAGGGTAGTCAATTCCATTTTCTTGTGTGTACCCTTGAACAACTGATCTAGCTTTATTATTGATGACAATTCCTCTATCATTTTTGTTATTCCTAAACATCCATTTGGTTCCTATAGTAGTCTTCTTATAAGGAAGAGGACATAGGTTCCAAACTTTTTGCCTTTTGAATTGAAGCAGCTCTTCTTGCATAGCTTTAACCCAACTTCCATCCTTCAGATCCTCATTAATCTTCTTGGGGTCCATTTGAGATAAGAAACAAGAGTGAAGGCAAACATTTTCTTCATGGGTTTGTCCTTTTGTTCTTACCCCTGTGTTAACATTTCCAACGATATTTATGGTGGGATTAGACTTGTGGATCCTTAGTTGAGGGATTACAAGAAGTTGCTGAAATTGATCTAAATTAGAGAAATTTAGATCTGACATTGATGTTTCTTGCACCACATCAACACACTTATCAAGAGAGACTTGAACCAGAGAGTGTGTGAAATCATTGATGTTGTCTTCTATGGAATGATTGTCAGCATCAAGAAATTCTTGATCACTATCACCACCACCATTTTCTACTACAATTAAAGCTTCTTTATCTAGTTGTGGAGCCTCTGAGCTAGAATTTGAAGGTATCTCAGATGTATCAGCTGAATTTGTCATTGTTATGCTGATAGAAACTTCATTTGTAGAGTTAGTTACAATTGGAGTTGAAGATGTATAGCTTGAAGGTCTTCTCAACTCAAATCTTAGATTAGGATCACCTGTAGGTAGTATGTCTGTAGATCCTGAAATATGCTCACAAGATTTGTTAAAACAGTTAGTAACTAAATCAAGATCAAACAACCAATCTGGACTAGAACCTTTCACACTTGGAGTGTGCTCATTGAAAGTCATATTGGCTTAATCTTGAACTACTCTAGTTCTAAGATTGTATACTCTATAAGCCTTGGCTTAGGAAGAGTATCCAATAAAATGTCCATCATTTGATTTCTCAGCAAACTTGGCAATTTGATCTTTGGTATACAAGATGGTGCAAGGACATCCAAATGACCTGAGAAAACCAAGGAAAGGTTTCCTCTTGTGCCAAAGTTCATAAGGAGTATTACCATGAGTCTTAACCACTAAAACTCTATTTTGCACATAGTAGGTAGTGTTGACTGTCTCTGCTCAGAAGGCAATGGGCAGCTTAGAGTCAAACAACATAGTTCTTACAGCTTCAATAAGTGTCTTGTTTCTCCTCTCAGCAACACCATTTTGCTAAGGAGTCCTGGGAGCACTATATTGTCTTGTAATACCCTTTTCATCACAAAATGTATCAAGGATTTGGTTCTTAAATTTAGTTCCTTGATCACATTTTATGGTTTTGACTTTTTGATCACATTGATTATCAATCTTTAAGATAAAATCCTTCAAAATCTCAGGAGTCTCATCCTTAGTTCTAAGGAAGAAGACCCAAGTGAATCTTGTAAAGTCATTTGTGATCACTAAATAGTAAGAGGTCCTTCCTAGACTCATTACACTGGTGGGGCCAAAGAGATCCATATGTAACAAGTGTAGGGGAGTAGTGATGGAGTTTCTTTTATTTGTTTGTGAGATACCTTGTGTTTCTTTCTTTCCAGGCATGCCACACAATGGTCATCACTTGTAAACTCTTTCTTTCGCATTCTAGTTACCAAATCACTATTAATAAGTTTATTCATGTTTTTAAAGTTTACATGGCTCATTATTTTATGCCAAAGGAAAGACTTATCACTATTTGCTTTAGATAGAAAGCATGAAACTTCTGCCGAGGGAATTTTTTCTTGGAAATCCATCTTGTACATGTTCCCTCTCCTAGGGCTCTGAGTAGGATATGATCATGAGGAATGACCACCCCGAGAATGAGAACAATGCACTCATGCTTAGTAAAGAGCATGTTTGACTCTGATCACACAATTGAGATACACTCAGAAGATTGTATCCAAGCTCCTTGACAAAGTTTACCTTCTTAATACTGAGCTTACCATTTATGACCTTGCCCCTTCAAGAAATGTAACCACCTTCATCTCCTCCACAAGCAACTGGCCCTCTATTAATTCTTTCAAAATTTTGGTGTAGTGACCTATTGCCTGTCATGTGCCTGGAACAGCCGCTATCAATGATCCAGATATTCTTGTTTGTCTTGAGCTATTCCTGCACAAAGAAATTGATTAGTTACATTTGGAAACCCATACCTTATTGGTATTGGGCTTATCAAAAGAAGTAGAAGGTAGAAAACAGTAATAGATCCTATAGTTGTGCTTTGAGGATTTCTTGCTGTTGCTGATGGAGAACTCTTAGTCATTTGGTCTTTCTTTGTCTTCCACACTACCTTTGAAAGTTTGGACTTGACCTTCAAAACTTTGGAAGCTTTTGTGGCTTTAGAAGTTTTTATGACTGGACCTTCGGAAGATCCTGCTAACACTATAGCAAACTTCAGTTCTTCGGAAGTATTCGTTTCTTCTAAGACCAAATTTTCTTCGAAGGCAATTTTCCACTTGCCTTCTTCTCATTTTGGAGCTTCCGAAGGAAATAGATGTTCCTTCTAAAGCTTTCTTCTTCTTCTCCAGACATAACACAGTCCATTTTCTTCCTTCTAGAAGTCTTCAGATTGTAGAAACAATCTTTAGCAAGATGAGAGGTACTCCCACACATAACACAGTCCATTTTCTTCCTTCTAGGAGTCTTCATCTGAGAACAAGGCTGAACTTGATCACTTTCAATCTCCATCTTCATCTTTTTAGATGATGTGACAATTCTTGTGGGGTTAGAACTACCTTTGGAGCTTGATGGTTCATGTTGTACAGTAGTGGTGCACAACTTATCAGCCGTGTTCATGGTGATGGGATGACTTGGACATGAACTAGAACTCTTGTTGTTGGAGTTCAAGTTTGTGTCCTTAGTTTTAACCACTTCAAATCTTGCAGAAACAAAGACTTGTTTCTGTGAAGAGCTGAAAGTGCTCTTGATCTCCTGAGCCTTCCTTGCCTTTCTTTTTCTCTTTCTGATCAAGTTCTTTCTCTTGGATTTGGTCATCCCAACAGTTTTACTCTCCTTAGAGGGATGATGACCTTCTTAGAATGCTCTTCTTCATTCCTCTTAGAGCCATTCTTCATCATCTCCTCTTCATCCTCTTCAGTCAAGGGGTCTATGAGGGAAGCTCATCTTCACAAGTTCCACACCTAGGAGATCTTACAAACAAGATTGTGTGTGGAGAAGCTATCTCACAGATCCCAGTCCCTACTTATTTTGATAACATACTTTTGCATACAAGGATGAGGATATCATGTTCTTGAAGTCTTTTCTTCAAGAACACATTTTTCTACCTTGGCTTTGCTGATCACAAGCTTAGCTGGCATTTAGTCAACTTAGTTATGAGATCCTTGATCTGAGTCATGTAATTGGTGTGGTCATGTTTAAGAACTGAAATGGTTTTCTCTCAGTCCTCTATCTTTAACTTATAATCATTTTCAGCCTTTTTGAAATCAGATTTTAAGATGTTCAAAGACTCAAGATCAAATCTCATCTCTAAGTTGTGGGACCTGTATCTATTAACTTTAGCAATACATTCAGGAGTGCAAAGATGTTCCAATACCTTGGCTTCATCGTGGTCAGCCATGAGTGCTTGATTTGGAGATGCATCTTCCACCTGAAAGCTCCAGTCAAGCCTCCTTCTTCAACAACAACTACAACTTGTTGCTTTGGCTTCTCATTCTACGGAGCTCTCTCAGTGTAGTTTGGTCTGGATTGAGTTTGGCCACCATTTGCTCTGGTGCCTTGCTTCTGTAGCAAAATGTCCCATCTGATTGCAGTTATAACACTTTACCTTGCTTTTATCCAGCCCAAACTTTCCAACGGCTGCATTGCTAGGAAACTTTCTTCTTATCCTCTTGTAGAACTTCTTGGCTCTATGAGTGAGAAGAACTTGTCTCTTGGAAGGGACTTCCTTGAGTGTAGTTTTCTCTTGGAGTCTCTAGGAAGGTGATAAATGGACCCTTTTGTGAGTTGTCAGTGTAGCATATAAAATGATGTTGGGGTTCAATGCTATCCCTTTCAGTCACATGAAGGGCTAAACCATTGTGATTGCTAGAGTTACGAGAAGAATTTTGCATGTTCATCTCCATCTGGTATCCACTGAGAATACCATACAACTCTGTCAGAGTAAAAGTCATAAGGTTCTCAGTCCTTTTGATAACAACACAGTAATGGTCCATTTTCTAGGAAGAAAGGACATAAACTTCCTTATAATGTCCCTGTTTTCAAGAGTTACTCCAACATCCTTAGAGTATCCACAATCTCAACATGCCTGAAGTATTATTGATTCATGGTCTTACCTACTTTGAAGGTGAAGTTTTCAAACTGCTACTTGAGGAGATCTTTCTTGTTCTCCTTGGCTTCAGTTGAGCCCCCATACATAAGCTTTAGTGCTTCCCATAGTTGCTTTGTAGTCTTGCACTTCTTGAAGCCTCTATAGATGAGTTTGGAAGAGAGTTTAAGAGCTGTCATGGCTTTTTAATCATCTCTATTCTCTTCATGTCTTCATCAAAGAAGTCAACCACAGCCTTAGGAATCATACCACCAGCAATAGCAGATGGAGTGCTTGGTATGTAAGGTCCTTCAACAACAGAGTCCTACGTCCTGGGGTCTTGAGACTTGATAAAGCCTTCCATTCTTTGACATCAAGTATCAAAGTCTTCATGAGTGATCAGTGGAGACTTTGTCATGGTTCCAGTTTCCATGTCAGCTTTAGAGATAGCTACCATTTGAGATGTTTAAGTATTTTGTGTGTGTGAGGGATCTTAAGATGGTGAGATCTTATATCAAGAGCCTAGATAGCTCTGATACCAAATGCAGGACTGTTAGAAAGGGTGCAATGCACTTTTACAACACAACAACACAAGTGACGAGAGTTCTTTAGAATACTTAATATATCAAATGGGGAATTAGAAAAACTAGTTTATATGAGAGCTAAGAAACACAAATAATAGAGAGACAGAACTAAAACACGAGTAATTGGTTTTCAAGGATGATGTATATTTCTCTCTAGTTTCTTACAGGTGTTTATAAATTATAATGATAAATACAACGACAAGAGATATTTATACTACAACCTACAGCCGGCCATAATTTGAAGGCCAGCTGGATACATGATCTTAGACAATAACAAAATTAATGTAGAGTCAAAAGGCAGATTGACTTTTGACTAGTGACTATGACATGCCATAGCTCACATCCTAATATATTACAAAAAGTATAAAGGTACATAAAATAGAAAGTATAGACTCAAGACCTCAATGTATAGTTACCAAAAGTATGGACCTTTCACCAACTTATGTAAAGTTGGTGTCTAATCAGAGTTGTAGCGGAAAGGTGGTACAGCTTTATGATAAAGGTACATCAGATAATAGCATGTGTTAAAAAGTTTTTGGAAAAAATCTGTCTTCAAGAGTTGTCTTTGGAAGATTTTGTCTTTAAAGCATCAGAAGAATTCATGTTTGGTTTTGGAAAATATTGGTCTTGCCTTCGGAAGATTTCACACTTAGAATGTTTTCTAAGGAAGAGTGTGAAACTTCCGAAACATTCTATTTCAGTACTCTTGTGCATGTATTTGGATGTTTTGGGTTGCATCAGGCTTATATGAAACCTTACAATATAATTTATCTGGCCCATCCTGACCCGATCCGCCTAACCCGAACCCATCTGACCCGTTTCTAATCCGAATTCATTCTGACCCAGACCTGTTGATACATATATGTACCTAGATCCTGATCTGAATGTAATATATCTTACACGTGTGTAATTGTAAGTGTTGGGTACTTAATGAAATACAAATGTTTGTTGTGTTTATAATATTTAATATTTCATTAATGAGTTGTTTAACGCATATTGACTTGATTATATAGGTTTGTGATTGTTTGAAGTGTTATGCATAATGTTATAATATTGAATACACTCAAACTTAGTGAAGTGAAGTTCTCATGCGTCCGACTGGACCATGCGCCCCAACAGTGGTCATGCGTCCGAATGGACCATGCGCCCCAACAGTGGTCATGCGTCCAAATGGCCATGCGACTGAGTGTCCATGCGCCTAAATAGTTCATACGCCTGAACAACTTCATGCGTCTGACTCAGTCGCACGACTGAACACTCATCCGTGTGAATGAATCAACCGCATGTCTCAATCGCACGAATGAACCATGCCAATGGTTCAGTCACCCGAATGAGCAACCCTAACCTATAAATACCACCTAAGTCGTGGAAAAACGTAAGCATTGAATCCACTTCGACTCCAGACATACCCTAGCCGTCCAGAAGCCTCTAAGTTCGCACTCCAAGTTCATAGAACGCTACAAAGATCGTTCCTAATCGATTCTTGATGTTAGATTCAATTCGTTATGTGTCTACGTGCATTCTCACTGATTGGATCGCCAATCAAATAGGATTCGCACTATTTGGTTTGGTTACACATTAATCAGTTGGTGTTTGGTCAAATACCAGATCCTGACAAGTGGTATCAGAGCTATAGGCTCTTGATTACGTGTTTATTCAATCGTTTTGATACAAAATTGTGTTTTTGCATCAAAAACACAATCTTTTTGTGTCTAACGGAGTCTTGGAAGTTTCCTGATCGAAAAGTGTAGTTATTCCGGCATACGGCTATTAGGTTTGATAAAATTCGACTTTTTACGGCCAAAACAAGTTTAACCTACGAATATCAAACTTCAGCAGTTTCAGTCGCACGATTGGACTCAATCGCACGACTGAGTTCATACGCATCCTTCAACAGCACGATTGAACTCATTCGTACCCTCATTCGTACGACTGAGATCTTCATTCGGATCTCTCAATCGCATTAGTTTATCGGACGACAGACTTATCCGCATTTGCTTAGTCACACGATTACCCATCCGCACTGGTTCAATCGCCCGAATAAGCCCAATCGCATACCTTCATTCGCACCCATCAGCAGCTTCTCAAATAGTAAAGTCAAGTGTAATGGAGGATCAGTTTTCAGCATACACAGCAAGTAGAGATACACGTATTCAGAATCTACTGCTGTTGGAGAACGAAGTGGGGATCCACAATAAACCCCCAAAACTTATTACGTTAGACGACTACCCACAATGAAAGCAATGTTTCAAAATCTACTTGAATGGAGTGGATACAAATTTGTGGGAGGCAATAGAGTCGGGGTACAGCATGCCAGTTGGAGCTAACGGAGTAAAACTTACTCTAAGTGGCATGTCGGATGCAGAAAGGTAAAACACAACGCTGAGAAGAAAGTCTACGCCTTGCTTACTCAGTCTATTCTGAAGGATATTTTCCATCAGTATTCGGAGTATACTCAAGCTAAGAAACTTTGGGATGCGTTGGAGAATAGGTATGACGGGAATGCCTCTCTGAAGGCTATCAAGGCAAAAGCATTGAAGAAGGAGTTTGACAACTTCTCTTCAATGGGAAAAGAAGGCCTTGATGATGTGATCGATAGATTCTACCACTTGATGAGTGAGATGCACACTCATGGAGTGGTCACTTGATGGAAGAAAAGGTATCCAACTTTGCTGATGGATTACCAGAAAAATGGGGTTCGTTTGTTTCTAATCTCAGACAGAATGGAATGCTCTCGAAGTTAGATATATGAATTCATTCTGAAACTAAGAGAAGACGAGCTGAGAATGAAGTATCGAGCCCAAAAGGCCAACTACGATCAAATCCTGCACTCTACAATGCTACTCCTTCAGTCAAGACATCTGGAGCACCACTGCAAACCGCCTTCATCTCAAGCGCAGGAGTTCCAGGACAACCCTCAACTTCAGGATCAGAAATGTCAGGGTCGTCTAGCACCCAATATATAATACCTGAAGCTAATGCAGAAGCTGAAAACGACAACCTCGGGAATGTAACTGTGGAGGTGGCAAGAGAAACATATGGACCTTTTAGCTGCAGTGGTTCAATCCTACGATGGATTAATGCTGGAAAGATAGGTAACTGCCACCTGGCAGATGAAGATTATGAGCAGGTGGATGAAATGGAGTTGGAACGATGGACATAATGTGGGCTCTGGCAAGTGTTGTCCGACGAGCTAAAAAGTTTGTCAAAAGAACGGACAGAACCTGGTTGCAACAAAAGACACAACCTTTGGGTTTGATAAGTCAAAGGTTACATGTTTCAACTGCGGTGAGAAGGGACACTTCAAGAGGGAGTGTATAAAACCAAAGAAGACAGGAAATGGAAATCCCTTCTCGTCATTTAACCGTCAAGATAAGTCCACAGCTAGTAATGCTGACTCATCAAGTAAGGATCCAAAAGCCTTGACTGCTAATGAAGATGAAGGACAGACTGGAGCTTTCGGTTCGTCTCACCAGGAGAGTCAATATAGCTAGTGTGGAGGATATTGATGACGATTCTGCAAGTGAAGGAGATATAGCAGTAGAGCTCGCAATGTCAAATTCTGAAGATACTACAAATGTGGTCACTACCTGCCTGAAGAAGAAAAATCTGCATCATCATGTGAATCACCAGAACCAGAGACAACCGAGCCAGCACTCATGGCTGATTCTTCTTCAACATCCCAGGTAAGTACTACTGACCAACTGTTTAATAATCATGCTTGCTTAGAATGTAATAAATTTAGAGAAGTTATAGATTCAAAATTTGTGAGGCTATTAGATCATAATGATAGCTTAGTGAAGGATCTGGAACTGTGCACAAAAGCAAATAGAGTATTGAAGCAAAACGAGCACAGTTACAAGGAAAAGATAGACCTTTTAAATAAACAGCTTAGGGAAACTGAGGTAGTTGCCTTTAACCAAGCAAATGACATTAGGTACTATCTGAACTCTCTTGAGGACACTAAGAAGCAAAAAGTAGTTTTAGAAGTAGAAGTCAATTCATTAAAACAAAAACTGCATAGTTGGACAAGCTCATCACACATTGTCCAACACTTAGTTATAGAGAGAAATAATGGGGAGGGACTGGGATACAAAGTGGTTCCACCACCACCTGAGACTTGATGAACACCAAAAGTAAACCAATTAACAATAACCCCATCAAGGATCACGTGGTGTCTACTCCTCTTGTTAGCGATCCTGATTCAGTAAATAAATCAAGTGAATCTGACCCTAAACAAAAGGAGGCCACTTCAAAAGCAATAGGAAAGATGCCTTGTGTTAACCTGGAAAAAGAATTTGAAAGGGTGAGTTTAAAGTCAAGGTCAAAAAAAGTCAAACAAGAACCTAAAAAGACTATAAAATCTACTCAATCATGTGCATCATGTCACAGTCCAGGGAAACAAGAGATTAAAGATGTAAAACCAGGTAAAACAATTAATTTTGTAAAACCAACTCATACATCTAACAAAGTAGTTCCTCAGTCCAAACACACTAAGGTTGACCGTGTGACAAGTACATCTCCACCAAAACAAATAAACCGTAAAGTTGAAAGGAGATCCTGCTATAATTGTGCAGAGTATGGTCACATAGCGTCTCATTGTCCTTATTATCAGACACCAAGGAAGAAAGTTGAACTTTTTGCATCTACATCTAGATCTTTTAAGAGGAACTCAGTGACGCCTCCTAAAAGGGATTGTGAACCCAAAGTTCAATCCATCAGCCAGTCGTCTGTTTATCACAAACAGGCCTTACACAAATCTGGATTATGGAAAGAAAAAACCTCCTCAGTGCCTGAAAATAAGAACACATAGAATTCTGATCAATCCTTAACCTCAAAGGGTCAGTGGGTTGAGTTTGTGATATGTGATGCCTCAGGGAAACCCAAGCCAGTCAAGGCTTGGGTTCCTAACATGAACTAATGTTTTCATTAAATGTGCAGGGTGTTCGCTATAGTTCTGAAACTAACACGTGGATTGTTGATAGCGGAGCATCCAGGCACATGACAGGGAATAGAGCTCTCTTATCAAATGTCAGACAAATTTAAGGAGGGCATGTTTCATTTGCTGGAAACAAAGGTAGGTATATCATAGCCCAAGGAGAAGTGGGAAATGAGAAAGTTAAGTTTGATAAGGTAAACTATGTCCAACAATTACAAAATAACTTACTTTCAGTCTCTCAATCTGTGACAAAGGATTCAAGGTAGTTTTTGACAACAAGAAGTGTTACGTTCTAAAGAAGGACTACGTGATTCCGGAGGATCAGATCTTTATGTCAGCTTCTCAAGATATAATGATCTTTATGTCTTGGATCTCTCAAAGGCATCCACAATGGATAGTGAAGTCCAATGTTTCTTGTCCAAAGCTACTAAGAAGGAATCCATCTCCTGGCATAGGAGAATGGGACACACAAATCCAAGGAAAATGAATCACTTGATCCAGAATGATCTTGTGAGAGGAGTAAATGTCAAAAACTTCCAACTCCCGGATTTTTGTGTTGCGTGCAAAAAGGGCAAACAGACGAAGAAATCGCATAAGGAAAAGAAAGTTCATTCTATAGAACTTCCACTTGAGCTTCTTCACATGGACTGTTTGGTCCAGTCAGTACAAGAAGCATCGCAGGCGACTTATATTGCTATGTTTACTGATGACTACTCAAGGTTCTCTTGGGTAATGTTTCTGAAATCCAAATCAGAAACATTTGAATCCTTCAAGGAATTGGTAACTACACTAGAATCCCTATACAAGCTGAAGGTAAGACAGGTGCGCTCAGACAACGGAAACGAGTTCAAGGATCAGAGGATGGAGGACTATTGCAAGGAAAAGGGAATTGTGCATCAATTTACCTCGGCTTATACCCCTCAGATGAACGGCGTTGCTGAACGGAAGACCCGCATCTTGATAGAGACGGCACGGACAATGCTTGCAGACATCAAACTGCCTATACAATTTTGGAATGAAGCAGTAGCAAATGCATGTTATACTCTCAATCGAGTTCTGGTAATAAAACGCCATGGAAAAACGCTACGAGTTATTACAGCGACGTAAACCTAACTTGGAATATCTCGAGCCGTTTGGCGCTCCGTGCACCCTGCTGAAAAAGACTCAGGAGGGAAAATTCAGTGAGAAGGTTGATGAAGGGATCTTTTTAGGATACAACATACTGAACAAGAGAGTTTACAATAACTCAACGGGTCAAGTAGAGGTGTGGTGTAATGTTGATGTTCAGATATATATCACACCGCCTGCTGGAAAAGGGCCTCCTTACTTCTTCGACTATGATAGATTCTTCAAGTCCTTCAACATATCTCTTTCTTCTTTAGAAGACAAGTTGGCAAACAAGATGATGTACGATGTCTTGAACACACTGTCTCAAGATTCAACAAGTCATGATCCTACCAACTCAGGGGGAGCAGTTGATATGAGTGACTCCTCCTCTGATGAAGAAAATGAAGAAAATGATCAGATCAACCAGGATGTACAGGTTCCAACTACCACAAATTCACAAGCATCGGCTAGTGATGCTTCTGAAATTTTTGAACCTCAGACTCCTATCGCCTTAGATCTAGAACCAAATGGTCATAATCTTGACTCTGAGGTGGTTGTTCCGACAACCCCTGGCTCACGTCTAAACGTCTATCATCCTTTGGATAACATTATAGGAGATGTGAGATCAGGGGTTCAGACTAGAAATCAGCTGTACTCCGCTGATTATGCCTCTGTGATGGAAAAAGGATACCTTCACGACGGTGCATACCGCTGCTTTGTGTCTCAGTTTGAGCCAAAGTATGTTAGTGAAGCACTAAATGATGAGGCTTGGGTTAGTGCCATGCAGGAAGAACTTCTTCAGTTTAAGAAGTTAGGTGTATGGACACTCGTGGATAGACCTAAAGGTGCTAAAGTCATTGGTACCAAATGGGTCTTGCAATGTAAGAAAGATGATTAGGGAGTGATCATCAGAAACAAGGCTCGGCTTATTGTTCAGGGTTTTCGACAAGTTGAAGGGATCGACTACAGTGAAGTATTTGCACCAGTGGCAAGGATGGAAGCCATCCGCATCTTCCTTGCCTATGCATCTTATTGAAAATCAAAGTATATCAGCTAGATGTTAAGAGTGCATTCCTTCACGGTGAAATCAGAGAAACAGTGTATGTCAGTCAACCCGGGGATTTGAAGATCCATATCATCAGGATAGAGTTTAAAAACTCGACAAGGCTCTATACGGGCTTCATCAAGCTCCACGGGCTTGGTATGAGAAACTCTCGACTCATCTTGTGAAACACGGATTTCGCAGAGGAGTCATTGACTGCACACTATTTATCAAAGAAAAAGATGGAGACTTACTGCTAGTACAGATCTATGTAGATGACATAATCTTCGGTTTAAAGAACGAAGAATTATGCAAAGAATTCGAAGCAGTAATGAAGGCTGAGTTTGAGATGAGCGCTATGGGGGAGATGAAGTTCTTTCTCGGGTTACAAGTAGATCAGACACCAAATGGAATCCTCTTACATCAGACCAAGTATGTAGGAGATATTCTCAGTCGGTTTGACATGGAGAATGCTTCCATGCTGGCACTCCACTGGCTACAAACCATGATGTAGCACCCGACGAGAACGGTGATTTGGTAGATGCCACTATGTACCACGGGATGATTGGATCTCTCATGTATCTCACTTCCTCAGACCAGATATCATGTATGCGACATGTTTATGCTCGCAATATCAGGCAAAGCCTAAGGTGAATCATCTAATTGGGGTCAAAAGGATATTTCGTTATCTGAAGGGCACACCCACACTTGGGTTGTGGTATCCTCATGATGATGACTTTGAACTTACAGCGTACAGTGACTCCGATTACGGTGGCTGCAAGATGAACTACAAATCTACATCAGCAGGGTGTCAGTTCTTGAGGAGAAGATTAGTAACCTGGTAGTGTAAGAAGCAGACTTCGGTTGCTTTGTCAACCTGTGAAGCCGAATACGTTGCTGTTGCAAGCTGTTGTTACCAAATCATACGGATTCAACAGCAAATGCGGGATTACGGTTAGCATTTCACTTCCACACCTATATTTGTTGATAACTCTATTGCGATTGCAGTCACTAAGAACCCGGTCAAACATCCTAAGACCAAACACATCGGAATCAAATATCACTTCATACGTGACTGTTTTGAAAAGAACTTAATCGATGTGATAAAAATAAACATTGATTTTCAACGCGCTGACCTCTATACAAAGGATTTTGATAAACTATATTTTCTATATCTGTTAGAGGTCAATGGTGTTAAAAAGAAAAGCGAGGTCATTCCTGAAGATGACCATGTATAGTCCGATGCGTCGCGTCTAGTTTCTCTTAAAATTTCTTAAATTATAGTGTTCTTTATGTTTAATCCTCTTGTCTCGTTTAATGTTATTTCGTTAATTACACTTAATGTCAGTTCTTGCTCATTAAAATTCTAAAACGCAAATCCTTAGAGGTTTTAGTATTTTAGGGGGAGATAGTAGAAAAAAAAAAAAAAAAGGAGGGAAAGGGAGAGGCAAGCCGATAATAAATAAGATCATACGTGTGATACCGATTTAACATGTGGAATATGATAGTACACAGGTACAAACCATTTGGGACTTTAAAAATCAAAATTGAAAAAGATGCAAAGTTCAAAGTCTGAGTAGTCTGAGTAATATAAAGGGAAATATGATAGTTAAGCTAGGTACTACTAAGGTAACACAAAGAAAGTAGACCTAGAGATTGCTAGACCACAGCTGATATGTTGGTAGATTCAACATAATAGATGACTAGACCGTTTGGTGATCTCAAGATTAAACTAAAATGTTTGACTAGCTGTGAGAAACACCTTATCCCTGGTTAACACAATCAACAGGATTCCAAAAAGGGTGTGACGAGCAAAATAAATGCCACAAAAGTGTGCATAAGACCAAAGCATGAGCTAAAGCACATGAATGCTAAAAGAAGAAAATTTGCTCAAACAAGAAGATAGATTATGTGCCTCTCTGCTGTGCGGTGGCACTGACCTGAGGATAAGCATAACCTATATATTCTAGAACTCATTGTTGTTTGTCGCCTCTCTGCTGTGCGATGGCACTGACCTGAGGATTGGCTTCTCTTTGAAAGTTCTAAGAATAGTCTCTTCTTGAATTCTACCCTAAGACCGCTCAAAAATCTCCTGAGGAATGTTGATTACCATATAAGTGTGGGATTCACAAATGCTTGTTGAAATAAACAAACTTTAAAACGATCACCGAACTGTGTTGAAAGTCTGTGTATGGATTTAAGAGGACAAGTATACTGACAATCACTGTGGCAACAATTCTTGAAAGTTCAAATCAGTGTGGGGACGTAATAGTACTAGTATGATTTCCTAAACTTGCTAAATGACTCTAGATGAAAAACAAGAATTGAGCATCAAAGGTTTTAGATAAATGGTCTCAAATGATTTGAATATCCTGTATGATTCCAGCTTGAATTGGTCCATGTATGGTTTGAAAGATTGAGGTTGCCCTCTCAGAAGAATTATTCCCTAGAGTTACATCTTAGGAATTAACCCTCACAAAAACACAAAAACATATATTAGTGTAATTTTCAGTGTTATTTCTTTTATGTAAGTACAAAGTTAGTCTAATTCAGTTTTGTGTAGTATCGGACTATGTCATGGAAGTTGATAAGGGACCTTATCATTGAAAAGGTCACGTTTGAGGTGACCACACATGCTTTCAAATAAAAAGGTCACGCCTGAGGTGACCACAAATGCTTTTAAATAAATGGGTCACGTCTGAGAAGATCTAAAGGTTTTAAGTCTAAAATGATCATGTCTGAGATGATCAAATGTTCATAATGTTAAATTAACAGGTTAAAAGGGTTTAAATGTCAAATGGTCATAAAGTAAGGGAAATGTCAAGTGTATGACCCATTCGCACGACTGGAACTTGAGTATGGACCAATCATGAGAATGGACCATACTCATGCATTAAACAGCCGAATGGACATGAGTATGGACCATTCAACCGAATGACTATACAAATGAGCCATTCGGCCGATTGAGAGTGGGCGAATGAACAAGTCGCGCGACTGAACTCTAGTCGGACGACTGAAGGTGAGTGACTGATCCAATCGCACGACTGAGGTCCATTCACCCGAATAAAATGAGCGAATGAGTCCAGTCGTACGATTGAGTTCAAATTAGTATAAATAGAGGGGGAGTCAGTCGCTGAGACTCATCACTCCCAAATTAACCCTAATTCGCACGACTGTCGTTACTCTGCCAAATTTTCATTAGATCTTTCTATACCACTAATTCTTGTGCACTGACGATTTCCACTGACTATACAGGTACAATGCGGTTCAATCCAACCATCTCTCATTCAATTTGACTGCAAAATCAACAAGTTCGGTCCAAACCAAGAACCGAGACTTGTTTGACAAAATAACCCAATTAATTCAAGCAATCAACTGAAATTAATGTTGTTATGTGCTAAGTATAATGATTGCGAGTCCAATGAAGCAAAACACAACATCTAATCATAAGAATTGGTCAAAATTCAAATTTGAATTGAACAGCAGTCTGTCATGTGAATGGATAGGTTGATGAACTTCAATCGCATGACTAAGTAGTGCAAATGGCTAAACCACACGACTAAACCACGCGTATGAGTTCGGTCGCATGACTGATATACACGAATGAGTGTACATACGTATGAGCACAGTCGCATGACAAGTCGTACGTATGAGGTAAGTCGCACGACTGGATTTCAGTCGCACTACTCATTCGCACGACTAGATCTCAGTCGCACAGTCTCATTCGCACGACAAATCAAAAGAATATTTACAAGTCCAAGTGATTCAAGATATTCTTATTCAACGGATACTAACGTTTTCTTTTGTAACAGATGACGAGTCGGTGGACAATGAGCACCAAGCACAATATTTGTGCTTATCTGGATCAGTCATCCAGACATGCACCAGACTTTGCTGGAATCATCTTGTTTCTTAGACGCTCAAGGATCTCTCATGCAATCTCAACTCCATGCACACCGTACCGATCTATTCAGCAGGCCTTCTGGGAAGGTGCTGTAGTTGATAGAACATCAGAGCCTCATCGAATCCGTAGTTCGATATTTGGAGAGGCCATTGAGATCTCTAAGGAAGATCTCAGGATAGTGCTGCAGCTTGGGGACGATGCTGAATTTCCCACACGACTACACCCCCTGACTGTCAGAGGTTGTTTCATGTGGGCCAAATACGCTGGGGACATCAATGCAGGGGTGCTCAACAAGAGCAATCTGTGTCCCCAGTTCAAGTACCTTGCGCACGTACTGCTTAAGTGCTTAGCGTCTCGGAAAGGAGGTTTTGATGAACTGTCCGATCAGATCCAAAACGCATATGCTGCAGTAGTGTTGAACCATCCGTTCAGCTTCTCCAGGATGATCTTCACCTACTTGGTGGAGAACATTGAGGAGAAAGGGAAGGAGGGCTTCTGCATGTACCCTCGCTTTATGCAAATGATTATAGACCAGAAGCTCCCTTCCTTGCCGAAGGAGAAGGAAGACGCGGTGGTACTCGAGGTAATGGACGATAACACTTTGGGCAGGATGAAGGTTTACAGGGGGAAGCAGGTAAAGCCCCCTGTGAGGAGATTATTTCGGCATCTGGCCCGGGAAGACTATGTGGCGCCGGCTAGGCGTAAATGGCGTCACGTTGATAGTGACTCTGAAGAAGAGTAGATACAGCTCCCTGATGATGACTCCGATGATGATAGAGGAGATGTTGGAGATGAAGGACCCACTCAACAAAGGGGTCCCACTACTGATATTCCATCTCCAGCATTTGCCCCCACTGGAGACGGAGCGGAGATTGCTGGGTTCCACCAGGATTTCATGCCTGGTGAGGAAGAAGATGAGTCAAAAGAGGAGCCACTGACTCCGACTGTGGGAAGTAAAGTTGTTCCCACAGAACGAGGGCTCCGGGCGGTTGGCGAACGCCCAGGCAGATTGGGAGAGACCACTGATGATCCTACTTATACTCCTGATCTGCCAATCCGTGCTCTAGGGGGAGCATCCTCCTCGACTGGATCGAGGAAGAAGAGGATGGCTCAGCCCCATGGCTTAGCCCCATGGCTTGAAAAGAAAGAAACGCAGAATCACCTTTATCACCACCACAGCCACCACCACAGCCAACACCATTCCACCTACCACCACTACCACCATTCCACCTACCACCACGACCACCCTTCCATCCACCACCACATCCTTCACACCTACACCACCACCACCATCATCTATACCACCTTTAATCTTCACCACAGTCACCACCACCACTAGCCATCCTACAACACCATCTTCTTTCTCTCCATATCCATCAGGATTGCCTCTGTCTCCCAGTGGGGTAGAGGAATAGCTCTCAGCACTTAATCGAATGGTGCTAAGACTGTTAGCAGCAGATGAAGAGAAGACCAATCAGATAAGACAACTGGTAGACCTGACCATTGTCCATCTCAGCAGCTCACTCATCAGGCTCGATTGATCGATGAGCAAGCACAGCGGATGTCTCAGCTCCAGGAGCAACATGCCAAAAGGATTGAGGAGCTGGAGGCTGCAAACAAATCTCTGTAGCTAAAACACAAAGGGTCCAAAGAAGAGCCCTTAAAGATAGGAGAAGGTGATGGAGATGATGATGCTGATGATGATAGTGATGATGATGATGATGATGATGATGATGGTGATGATCATGATGGTCATACTGATGTTAGTGATGATGATGATGACGCCTCTTTAGCTACAGGTGCCACATCAGCGAGCGAAAGGAGGACCAAACGTACTCAAGATCCGGGTGCCTCCTCATCCAACCCGGCAGCAGAAGACCTGATGATCCAGGACAAGAGTAATGCTTAGTTGGTTTATTGTTATTTAATATCTTTTGTATTCGGATTATGTATGATATTAACGAAATACATGTTTATATGTAATGTAAATAGTTATGTTTTCGATTATTATGGTCATGTCTTGATTGTTAACTAATGATTGATATATTGAATGTTTTAAATCAAGCAGATCCAAATTATCAAAGGGATGAACACGATATTGCTCCCCTTCAACAGATCAAGACTTAACTAACCATGGTTCTTGATCTGCAAGGGATTGTCAGAAGATCAGTGAGTTACACCCCTAAAGAAGGGGAAATAATTCATGATCTTACTGATGAGCAACTGGCAGAAATGTTCAAGCTCAATCTTGATGAGATTGTAAAAGATGCTCCAACTGTGCAAACAGAGAGTGATGATGAACTTCAGGATGTCGATGAGATTGAGATAGAAGATGTCACTGCTCAACACTATCCTGAGTACACTGTGAAGGAGGGAACTGCCATTCCCAATCTGGTAGACACTCTTGTCAGTGACACTTTTGAGACTTTGGACAGGATGGAGAAAGAGTCAGAAAAGGATAAAGAGAAGGCCCAAGCTTCAGACGCCGAAGTCAAAATCAAAAAGGCTGAATGGACAGCATGTTTTGAAGAAATCAAAGCCCAACGCAGAGCTACTACATCAACTGCCTACACCAAACTGTATAAGGTCAAGAAACATCAAAAGGTGGCAGGCAGGATCATAGCGTGGGCACATTTTGTAGACCTTAACATTTATGCGGTTAAACGTGAGAAGGGAATAGAGTACTTCAGATTTCCACGTGATCTAAAGACTCTTCCAGGTTTTGAGCTCAACCAGTTAGCAAAGTTAAATTTGCTATATGCTGACCCTTGTAAGATGTCAGGCTGGTTTGAAGCTGCTCTAAAGAGGGAGTACCATACCAGATGGGTTAACTTCAAACCTCAACAACCAATGAGGTACATCAGAAGATCTGAAGTTGATACCATAACTGGTAAACCTAGAGTAGTGCTGAAGTGGAGTCCACAACGCACAATGTCTAAGATCCCCCTACGTGAGATGCCATAGGACTTCACTCCACATTTCAAATGGTGGTACTACGATTGGAGAACGGGAGAGGCCGTAATAGTCTTGAACAGGAATGGCTCAATGGAAACCATAAGGGTGTTTGACCCGATGTGGCTCACTAACTTGTCAGCACAAGATGTTTATACTTTATACAAGTGGCCACTGTTCTACAACCCACAGGATATTGTATAAGCTTTACAGTTCCAGAAAGTGATAAGACTTTGTTTTGCTTTTAAGATAAACACAGGAGTCACCAAAGAAGCTAAGTACAAAAGGTTTTAGGAAATCATGAAAGATGTTAGACAGTAGATAGATCTAGGTCCAAGGGGGAGTTTGTTGATACATATGTACCTAGATCCTGATCTGAATGTAATATATCTTACACGTGTGTAATTGTAAGTGTACGGGTACTTAATGAAATACAAATGTTTGGTTGTGTTTATAATGTTTAATATTTCATTAATGAGTTATTTAACGCATATTGACTTGATTATATAGGTTTGTGATTCTTTGAAGTGTTATGCATAATGTTATAATATTGAATACACTCAAACTTGGTGAAGTGAAGTTCTCATGCGTCCGATTGGACCATGCGCCCCAACAGTGATCATGCGTCCGAATGACCATGCGACTGAGTGTTCATGCGCCTAAATAGTTCATACGCCTGAACAACTTCATGCGTCTGACTCAGTCGCACGACTGAGCACTCATCCGTGCGAATGAATCAACCGCATGTCTCAATCGCACGAATGAACCATGCCAATTGTTCAGTCGCCCGAATGAGCAACCCTAACCTATAAATACCACCTAATTCGTGGAAAAACATAAGCATTGAATCCAGACGTATCCTAGCCGTCCAGAAGCCTCTAAGTTCGTACTCCAAGTTCATAGAACGCTGCAGATCGATTCCTAATAGATTCTTGACGTTAGATTCAATTCGTTATTGTGTCTACGTGCATTTTCACTGATTGGATCGCCAATCAAATAGGATTCCGCACTATTTGGTTTGGTCTAACACGTTAATCAGTTGGTGTTTGGTCAAATACCAAATCCCAACAAGACCCATTTTGATTCGAACCCGTTCTAACCCAACATCCGAGCCGACCCGACCCGACCCAACCCAACCCGCCCATTTTGGCAGGTCTAATCAGAAGACATCATCTTTCAAAATTTAAATTTATCAAAAGCTCTGATATATCGGAAGCACTACAACCTTGGGAACCACCTTTCTGAAGTTCTGATAAGTAGTGTCCACCGCATACCATTGCAGAAGTACATTTTGGTCCGTGCAACCTTGACGGATTTTAGTAACATTCAAAATTTGCAACGGTAAACTTTTGAAATCCGAACGTGTATATAGTTTTTAGTTTTTACCTCCCAATCATCGTCTTCTTTTCTTTCCACATTCTCCATTACGTATAATGCACACATAACCATTTTCCTAATATATTGAGCGCGGCAAGGACATTCTCGTATACTAGCTCCTTATATATCGAGTGCGTAGGGGGCATTCTGGCAAGCTAGCTCTTGATATCAGCTCTTAATATATCGAGCATGTAGGGGGCATTCTCGCATGCCACCTTTAGTATTGTTGGTGTACACTTTTGTAGAGATGTAAAAGTTCGACAACCCCTTGCCATCATAAGTCATTTAAAATTACTAACAAACTTCTCTCTAAATCAACAACGATTTGTAATAATAAACATTTAATCTTCTGAAATCTACGTCAAAACTCTAAACATCTTGGGTGTGAACGTTAGAAGGTTATCACCTGAATAATGTTCCATTAATTGGTTTTGAGAAGATTCAAGATTGTCTCCCTGCACATATCGTTGTACAATAAACATTTTTAATATAATAAAACAAATAAAATCTTCTTAAAATTTAAAATTAAAAATAAAGCATTTTATTAAACTAAGTAAAGAAAACCTTTTAAATAAGTTGAAAGTAAAAAAATAAAACATTCAACTTGATGTGGTGTCTTAAATTTCGTCTTTGAATATCGAGACCAAGGTACCAAAAATTCAAACTTTTTCTTCTACTCGTCCTGACATTTTTACTCTCGACTTTACTCTCGAAAGTTGAAGACTCATGAAAATTATGGAAAGTTAAATTACAGCATATCCATCGCGAGAAAAAAAAAGATTTGGGTTAAAAATTGATTTTCTTTTGTGTGAATTATCACTAGTTTGAAACTTATATATATGGTTAGAAAATATATATTTTCTAAACCTCACGGTATTTTAATAGTAGTATTATTCTTTTTGTGGTTGTATGTAATGGTTGGTCAACCAATGAATTTTCACTGTTTTTATGTTTCTTTTATTTTTTTATTTTATTTTTTTAACGGCTAACAAATAACTTTTAAACCCGGTCACCGGAGTAAATCTATTGGCGAAACTCGAGGGAACGATGATCCGGCTCAAAACTTTTGTTCACCGGCCTTCCTAGCCTCTTTACCGAGTCGACTAAGAATGACCTTACTCACTTTTGTATGAAATTAAACAATTATATATTTTTAGTCATAGTTATATATACAAACAGAATATATATAAAACAAACTTTTGTATTATAACTTCGCTATTTATTATATATATATTATATCATATTAAGAAAAAAAAAATCTATGTTTAAACCATCGACCCTATTAGGCTGGATTTGTTAACCTCAACTCGAGTTTGTTTATTAAACAATATTCGACATGGAATTGACCTTGGCATAAGCTCGTGTAATCTCAGCTCGAGTTTTTAGTAAGTCAATATTAAGTAACTCACCGAATAACATGGTTGTAACCAAAACTAATTTGTGAGAACACCGAGTGGTTTGAGTCAGATACGGTGGTTGTGATTGTTTTCAAAAACAAGCAAACAAACACTTTCTTTATCATTAGTCGAACTATCAAACTCTCACCAAATAAACAAATGTCACATAAATAGAACCTTCGATACCAAACTAACCTAACACAATACCCCCACCAACTTCACCTCACTTGCCTATAATTAAACTGATGCTCCTTCATAACTTCCTCATAATCAAGGTTCCTGTTGTGTGTGTGTGTTTGCATTATTCTTATACAAAAAAATGAATCAGTTTCACATAATATTTTGGTCAAGAGGGGTAATTTTGTCATTTACTGTAATGGCAACTATGTTTTCATCATCATTTGCTAAAACTTGCTCAAACTATGCATTTTCAAGCAACAATATATTTAATGCTTGTAATGACCTCCCAGTTTTGAACTCCTTTCTCCATTACACATACAACCCGTCTTCCAAAACACTCAAGATCGCGTATCGCCACATGGACGTGGGTTCTACGCGGTGGGTCGCGTGGGCCATCAATCCAAGTTCTCAAGGCATGGTTGGCTCACAAGCACTTGTGGCATTCAAGCAATCTAATGGCAAGATGAAGGTTTACACTTCACCGGTTACAAGTTACTCCACACAGTTGCGGGAAGGTGACCTGAGTGTTGCGGTTTCTGACTTGTCGGCTACTTATTCGGCTAATGAGATTATTATTTTTGCCACTTTGGATATGCAAAATGTGAGCACGAAGCTAAATCAAGTTTGGCAAGATGGGCATGTTTTGAATAATGTCCCTATGGTTCATGCTACTTCTGGTGATCATATTAAGTCTATGGGTACACTAAATGTTGTTTCGGGCGAATATGGGAGTGCAACAAGAGCAGGAAGTGCAAAAACCAAGAAAAGAAACGTGAGTTTTTAAAGTTTATTTATTTTTTTATTTTTTATTATTTATTTATTTTTTAAGAATGGTTAACTCGCAAACTCCCTAAACCTACTAGTAAATCTCAAGT
The DNA here is from genome assembly GCA_025506515.1 of Flaveria trinervia. Lineage (NCBI taxonomy): Eukaryota > Viridiplantae > Streptophyta > Magnoliopsida > Asterales > Asteraceae > Flaveria > Flaveria trinervia. Next base: position 30,465,261 of record CM046442.1, read on the forward strand.
TGTAGGGGCGTTCAAATTCAGATATCCAGAAAGAGTTTCAAATAACTAGTTTTCCTATTTGAAACCGTATATGAAATTACGGATATAGAGGTTTCAGATTAAATTCAAATATCGAAAGAATATTTTAAAAAATTAAAAAAAATAATTATATACTGATATAATAATAACTTTAAACTATCAAATAAAATTTTAAAATACACACAAATATATATATATATATATATTATATATATATATATATATATATATATATATATATTATATTACGGTTTTCGATTTAGTTTTACTTATGTTTTAAATTATGAAAATAAAAAGGTATATATAAATATAAAATTTCGGATGTTCGAATATATGAACCATCCAAAATTTCTAACATTATTTTATTCCCAATCCAAAAATATATTCAAAATTTCTATCTTGAAATTCAGATATTCCTAGGTTAATTCGGTTTTTGGATTTTTAGATATTTCATTTGGATATTTTATAAACATCCCTATATTGACGTTACTAAAACCTTCAACCACATGAGAATGAACTCTTTTACTTCATACTATAATGGCTTAGGCTATAACCCTTTTCAAAAAGTTTGTGGTTTATCTTGATGATGATGATTAACTTAATTTGGAAGTGATGCAGATTCATGGCATCCTAAATGCAATCAGCTGGGGGATCATGATGCCGATTGGCGCTACGATGGCGCGATACATTAGGGTCTTCGAATCTGTAGACCCTGCATGGTTCTACCTACATGTCACATGTCAAACTTGTGCATACATCATTGAGTAGCCGGTTGGGCCACTGGAATCCGGCTTGGCAGTCAGTCTCAAGGCATCGAGTTCACCTCGCACAGAATCATCGGTATCACCCTCTTTTGTGTGGCCACCCTCCAGGTACCACCTCTAGGCTCTTAAAAGAATGTATTAATTTTTAACTGTTACTATTATTCTTCTCTTTGTTATAAACTACACCAATTCCAGATTTATAAAAATCAAACTTGGTCTTCTGCTAATAGACAATGGACTCTATCATGCATGCGCCTTTATTTTAGGCTAGAATTTAAAACTTCAACTTGCTGGTAATCCATAATTATTTACAATATTTATTTGATGATGCTTATTAATTACAAATTTAAAGAGTTAGTGGTAGAAAAATCTTTAATAAACTAATAATTATGAATTTAAAATGTTAATATCATAAAAAATCAATATAATTCTTTTTCATGAAAATTTTTTATATTTATATCAATTCATAAAATATATGAGAATATCACTAACCAATTTTGTGTATTAAAGTCTCTCAAATAGTCAAATATCCAAAATGCAGATAATTTGAACTCTATAAGTTTATTTAATCAAAATGTTAGGAACTTAATTTTACAAAAGTGTAATTGTTATGCTAAAGAGTCATTATGCTATAAAAATTCATAAATTACGTGCATCCTATACAAGTTTAAAGACTTTAATACAAAAATATAGTTTATTGACGTTTTTATGTATTTATAGTGCTAATAAATTTTTGTGATAATGACTAAATTCGGAAATAAAAGATGGAAAATAGTTGTACGTTAACTTAAGCCGTTGGAACTAAAAGGTTGTTTCAAGATTTGGTTGGTTGTACATACGTAGGTAATTGCTTTGCTTGTAAGGCCAAGGAAGGATCACAAATACAGGATTTATTGGAACATCTACCACCATTCACTAGGCTATGGCATCATCATTATGGGAACCATCAACATATTCAAAGGCTTTGACATTTTACACCCTCCACATAAATGGAAGATTTCTTATAGTGGCATTATCATAGTCTTAGCCATTGTTGCAGTTTTCTTGGAAGCTTACACTTGGTTTTTGGTCTTAAGGAGGAAGAAAGTTGCAAAATCGGAGAAGATGATTAATGGTAGAAATGGCCATAATGGATACGGTGTGGCTAGTAATGGTCGATCTTGATTTGATCATCACTAATGATTTTGATCGATCTTTTACTTATTTTATAAAGTATTTGTAAGAGTATCTTTCTCCTATGTTCTATAGTTTTTTTAGGATGTTGAATGGTATTGTATTGTGTTGATCGTATATCAACATAGATGTGGTGTATTTAGGCTTAGTTTTGTATCATATATATATTCCTACTTCTTATAGATGTTATACTATGTTTGAATGTGAATTTTTCAATTTTATTCGCGTTAGATATTATTATGCGAAAACTGTTATGTTATAATCGCGCTTCCTATGCCCCATGAGAGATCTTAATTTCGATAGTGGGCTGGAAGAGTACTAGAATGGAAAAATTGGATCACGTCTGTTAATTTTGTTTACCGCAACAGTTCTTTATTTTGTTGAATAAACAACAATCATTGGGTTAGTATTTGTCTGAATAAGTTGGGTCATCCTTAAAGACATCTATCAAAACCTACAACTTTCATAAGTTATACTACTTGCTTGAACTATTTTTCTTTCAACTTCTTCATAAATTAAGTATTGCTAAACAACTTAATTAAGAAACATGACGTAGCCTCAACCTCCTAATGGTAACTGATATATTTTGATAGACAATTGTATCACTGCTAAATCGATGAATACTAGTCCTCATCATGTTCCAAAATAAGGCCGACGAAAACTGAAAACGATACCAGACGTACTCCATGTCTGGGTCACTAGAATGTTATCGACGTATTGCATTCTCGGGAAAATCGTGGTTTCATCATTTCTAGAAGGAACATTTTAATTTTGGTCCATCCATTGGTATTATGTCCGAATTTTGAGGATATGATTTTTGATAAGTGATATATAATAATATACATGTTAATAGTATATTATCCCCCATTTTAAGCATTTCTTGGTTGCATGTTCATTCGGATAAACACTTAATTGTGTTTAACTTAGATTGTGTAGCATTAACCGGCCTCTTGATGATTATGGAGAAAAACTATAGATACATATGTACCTAGTTTATAGGTTTAATGTAAAAAGTTTTTCATGTCTTACATATATGTAACTGGATGGTTGAATGAAATACAATGTGTGGTTTATGCTTATAATGTTTAATATTTCATTGATAATTGTGTATTAACGCTTATTGAACTAACTATATAGGTTTGTGGTTATTTGAATATATATAAGTCAAATAATGATTGTGAAACATATTCAAACTTAGTCATATGAAGTTCTCATGCGAATGGCCCATGCTAATGGACCATACGTATGAACAAATTCATGCTAATGAACAAGTCGCACGACTGAACCAGAAGACTGGATCAGTCGCACAATTGTGACATGAGATTGACTCAGTCACACGACTGAACACTCAGTCGTGCGAATGGATCAACCGCATGACTCAGTAATGGTTCAGTCGCACGAATGAGTAACCCTAACCTATAAATACCACATAATTCGTGAAAAAACAAAACACTTTGAAGAATTCGAATCATACACGTACCCTAGCCGTTCAGAACGCCCAAGAAAGCCAGTCCAAGTTCATAGATCATTCTTGATCGATTGCTATTCGTTCTTAACGTTTAGATTAATCTTACATCGATCGGGTTAACTTTCTCACTGATTGGATCGCCAATCAAATAGGATTCCGCACTATTTGATTCGGTATACATGTATATCAGTTAGTACTCCGTCTAGTACACGGTCGCTCTAACAAAAACTTAAGTAAAGTTTTATGAGTTTCGCTACTAACACGAATGTCATATCCCACCTCGGCATGCCCATGTGAGTCATCATGGATCGTCTTGATAAACTTTTCAAGCAATTAATGGTTGAGATAGTTGTTTCACTTATGGACATGACTGTGAGCAACCTCAAATATGATTTTTAACCTAGATTGAGTCTTATTTTCTAGACAAAACTCTGAAAATTTATAAGCCTAGTTCTTTCCAATGCCTAAGGTAATGTTTACCATTTATTGAAGGAAGAAACATCATGATTGAAGCTTATGCACTCTAAAGGGGAATCTAACATCAGATAACCACACTTCTTTTAGTTTTGGTTTGATAAACTCTTGATTAGTCATGATTCATCCATTCTTCCAGGTTTGATTGTGGTTTTTGTAACCACTATGAGCTAACACTCTTTATCACTTCAATTAAATAAAGTTTAATGTTTTTTGACAACTTATATGTAACATGTGAAATTATATCAAGATTTTACTACAAGTGATGTATGTTCTTCAATGATTGTGTGTTTTTGTTTATGACATTATTAAATCTTGTGGGTGTTCTAACATTGGAAAAGTATATGTTAGAGAATCTATTCATGGATTGCACATTTTATACGTGAGATTTATGGCATTTGACTATACGTACCGAATAAGGGTTGAATATTTTAAAATGTTAGATTAATGTGTATTTTTTTAACATTTCTTTTTGAAAATCATTGTATTTGTTATGAATTCATCTTATCTATGTCTATATTTTATTAGAGATATTGCGCCATATATTTGAGATAAGACATACATAAGTTGAGAAAATTATATTACTATTGTTAAATTACATACATTGAGGTGAGTAATAAGTGTTTATCGTGTTAACTTTCTAAAAATCTATGTTTGGATAGTCTTGATGATAGCCCATACCATCTCCCACAGAGATTTAATAATATTATTGATTTATAAATAACTTTAGGTGGTAATTATGTGTTCATCATTCTAGTTTTTAGAAGAGTTATATGATTAGAGAACTTTAATAAAAGTTTAATTTCTATCCATACATCATATGTATAAAATGATCTAACCATAGATTTTTGTACATCATTATTCTTTTGCTAAACTAATTCAAATTTTAAATGATATCTTTATTTAATTTATTAATTTCATCTTCTTTCGATTGCGACTTCGATTAGCCTAAGTGCTAGTTAATTTAACTCATTTAGAATATTAATAAATCATCTATCTTTATTAGTCGAATACTAATACACCTATTACATACAGTGTCCTTGATTTTGTAGTTGGTTTTTGTTAAGCTTATAGTACATATACGATAGGTACACTTGTTTATTTGTTTGTAGTTTACTTCTTAGGTGAAAATCAATTCTATAAACTTAAAACTAAATTGTGTGAAATCATTATTGTATATAGTGCGTAAACACCTATGAACTATATATGGGGATTCGGGGATCCCCCAATAGAAATAAACTCATTCTTGAAAGGATATACTTGAATGCCTTTAGCATTGACAAGATGGCCAAGAAATTATCCTTTTGTCAACCAGAATTCATATTTCAAGAACTTAACGTATAATTTCTCATTTCGTAGTAATTCAAGTAATATTTTAGGATGACTCATGTGTTTATTTCATATTTAGGAATAAATGAGAATATCATCTATTTACATGATTATAAACTTATCTAAGTAGGGTTTACAAATTTGATTAATCATATTTATAAGGTCAGTTATGAGTCAAAACAACATAAGTGCAAACTCATAATGTTTTATCCAGTTTAGAATTCACTTTTGAAAATATCTTCTTCTTGAATTTTGAGTTAAATCTCAAATTAATTTTAAAGAAGCACATGCTCCCTGAAGATGATAAGTAGATCATCGATTCGAGAAAAAAGATACAATTTTTAAGGTTACCTTGTTCAACTCATTGTAATCAATGCACATATGTATTGCTCCATATTTATTCTTTACAAATAGAGTTGGAGCTCCCTAATTTGAAGAAATTAGTGGAGTAAATTCATTCTCTAATAGGTTATCCAAGTGATGCTTTTATTTCTTCATTTTGGTTGGTCCTAATATATATGGAGTTTGTCTATTCGTGTTGTACATACACCCAATAAATCGTTAGTTCGGCATCTTAATGAAATGGAATTTGTGGCAATTCATTTGGGAAGATGTAAGCAAATTTTGTTATAACTAGCACATATCCGGTCATCTTCTTTGTTTTCTCTTGTTACATTGTTCAGATACTCCAAACATTTTTTCCTCAAGCATTTAGTTGCTTTCAACATTAAGATTATTCCCACATGGATTGTTGGTTGGTCGTCCTTAACAATAATCTCTTCTCTAGTAGGAGCATAGAGTTCAATTATATTTTTATTATAGATATTATAGGGTTCGTTTGAGGCTACCCACTCCATACCGAGTACACGATTCGCTATGTTATAGGCAAAGCTTTTGTTGGGATAGCATGATTAGATTGAGTAATCCTACCATTGTCAAAGGATTTAGAAATTTTAACAAGATACTCGTGTGTTATTTCAACTCCATAGATATTTCCAAACTTCTATAGAATATATTTTTAACAAGCTACACAATTTATAGTCAATAAAAGTTTGATTCACACCAGAACCAAATAGAATTCTACAATAAACATTACTAATAAGATATGAACGGGTAATGATGCCCAACAAGTCAACAACCTCACAAGATTTCATCATAATTGCTCATGATGCCTCCCTAACACAAGGATTTATATTGGTTTTGGATCCTATAGCACCACTTTATTTATCAAGCTTCGGGCATACTGACTTTTATTGTTCATATTCATTAATGTAACATCCAGCCACTCATACCACCAATATTATTTACTTTGTCCATGGAGAACTCATAAATTTGCTTTTGGTTGTTTGGGTGAAAACTTCCTAGGGAGGTCACTAGGGATTGCTGCCACCTGAGCACGGTTAATTGTGAAGTTCTCCTCTCATACACAACCAATATGCCAAAATGTGTTGGTGATATAAGAGACCAAACTTATGAACCATTAAATCTCTCATTGTCCTCCATGAGGTTTGCCCCACCATCTTGTCTATGGATATGGGATTGGCGTAAGGTGTCACTCTAAACACCCTCGGGGACTCACCATCATTGATGAGGTGTAACCTACCATCCCGAGTAGTACAAGAGTGGCTCTTATATCATTCTAGCAGATATTCTAACAAAGATCATGATACATCTTAGTAGACCTACGATGGATAGAGAACGGAGAACTATGTGCCTTAGCTAATAACAATTCTTGAAGAGAAGAATCATTAGGCACACACAAACGATTGCTACACCAAATTACTCCATGCTCATCCATTTTAAATTTTGATTGTTTTGCATCATCCAAATTTTGTACAGTTGCCCAAAGTTCACCATCATCTTTTTGTGCATACTTAATTCGAGTTACTAGGTTTGGCTCAATCTGAAGTCTAGCGAGATATCCATCATTCTTACCAATTTGTAGACCAATACCCAGTCTATCAAAATTAGTAGTAATATGAGGCCGTCTCTAAACTCTTTTGACTAAGAACATCAACTACTACATGAGCCTTTCCGGGATGATATTGAAAGTCCACGTCATAATCCTTTAACATTCTAATTATCTCCTTTGTCACATGTTTAATTCCTTTTGTGTGAAAATATACTTCAAAATCTTATGATCGGTGAATATATCTGTCACATCCCGGCGGAAGCTTGAAAAGCATTGGAGGTGACTTGTTTGTTCAGAACACAATGATCAAAAAGAATAAATAATTTAACACATTTGAACATGTCATAACATATCATATCACATAATCATAGATAATTTAAAGTTAAGATTACATCATATCATAAGTATTCAAAATTTGACATAATATAATTCTACTACAAACATAAAATCTAACTGCTACATCTTCAGAGACGATGGAAATGAGCGTCCACCGATACACTGAGATCGTAGAGATTAACAGTCAGATTCACATAAACTTTCCCTATTATTTCTCCCGAGCTATTATACACATCAAAAAAGAACATTATACTGTTAGACATGATGATTTCCTGAAAGAGCATATTCAAAATAATCAATAAAAGGTTGGTGAGATCATAGGTTTGATATCATATCAGAATATATACATTGATGCAACATAATTACAACCAAGCCTGTTTATAAACAATTGATTTATAACTATCATGATATAAATCACAAATCAGATAATATAACATCACAACACTCATCTTGTTGGTGTAGGAAAAATAATTTCCTAAGTAGCACTACCTATACTATCAGACGGTTCTACATCTGAATTAATGGTTGTATCATAATAACAGTAAAACACAAAACCTTATACATATGCATCAATCTTAAAATAGTATGCTTTCTTCCCTAAAAACTTTATAAATACAAAATGGACTATGAGTGTCACATTGTTACTCTGGTAGATTTTTCTATAAAAATATTTATAAACAATTAATATTTCTTCAAAATTTTCAGCATTTCAGATAAAATATCAATATAGCCATTATACATCTTTGTATGTCACAAAAATTTTACAATAGGTTTATACAAAAATCTAATAAATTATGTCAAAATTTCATAATTTATTTATTTACAGATTATTTTCTGGAAATCTTGTGATATTCGAATAAATTAGCATAAATACTTACGGGTATCTAAAATTTACAAATATTTTTCAGTATTTATATATCAATATTTATACTATCCCATAATTTCCTACAGTGCTAAATAATCACAAAACTATTTTTAATATTTTTTAACATTTTGACAATATTGGTAAAAAATAGTAGAACATATCCAAAAAATTTAGATTTCATACTGATAATTCCATTTTAATTAATATACCTTGCATAAGTTTTTGATGATTTTCTTTTCTTAGTTTACATATTTTTCCCGATTTTCGTATTATAGATTCTTTAAAAATTTGTAATTTAAGTATAACTTTGAGTTAGATCCTGAAAATTAATATATAGGTACTATAATATGTAAGATTAATCATAAAAATTTTCCAGCCCTTTATCAGGTTCAGTTCTTCTAGTTGGTTATTCTTTTTCAATTATCCAAACAATTCATATAATTTATTTTACTTATAGTAATGGTACCAAAATTTGCAGAACATTATTTCCCAATATTCTAAACGTTTTTACAATGTTTGTTTCCACAATCACAGTCATTTATATAATGAACTGAATTTAACAAGATTGCACATAATCTCAACCCTTTATTTGTAACCTTTTTGCTTGATTTCATAATTCTAATCAGATTTTTCAGATTTCTAAAAACCTTTTCTTACTGCCTTTTGACATGATTGTAAGATTTTGTGAAAATTTGAATGTTAAAGCAAAAGGATTGGTTATATGTGTTGTTTAAATATATATATATATATATATGTATATATATATATATATATATATATCTTTGTAATCTTAATTAGTTATGGTTTAGAGGATGAAACATTGATTTCGAAAAAAGAAGAGGGTAGGAAAAGGTTGATGATATCTTCTAAACCTTGGCAAATCCGGTTGCTTAATCTTGGTTTTGGTGTTCTTGATTTCTTACAATAATGATTTGGATGATGGTGGTCATATGAGGTTTGGATGAAGTTGGTTAAAATGGTAACCGAGTGAGTGTGTAGAGATGGTGGTGATATTTGGTTGTTGTGAGGTGACCGTGAGGTGAAGAGTAGAGATGGTGATGGTAGTAGTCTCCTGCGATTTTTGGTGGCTCTTAGTGGTGATGTTTGGGATCAATAACCGAGAGAGAACAAAGAGTTTGCTAGCACAATGGTTGCAGATGTGTCTTCCTATTGTGGCCGAGAGTTTCTATATAATGGGGTGGGTAATCATTAGATCTAAGGGCTAGGGTAATGAGGTGTGGTTATAGGGTTCTTAAGTGGCTTTAACTAGGTGTTAAGGTGGTGGTTTGTTGGGGTGTTTAAGGAAAGCCGAATAGGTGGCGGGTGGAATGGATGGGTTGGTGTCAAAATATGCAAGGTGGCAATAAATGATGATACATGACTCATCAAGTCATAAATACAAAGTTTTACTAATGTTTTAGGTTGTTAATCGGGTGGTTTGTTGCTCTAATGAACAGAGACTTGAACTTAAGTGGTGTTTAGGTTGATGTTTGAGTGTATAAGGTTTGTTTAGTTTTGTTTTGATGCCATGTTTTATTTGATGTTGCGTTGAATTGTGGTGTTTGGTTGGGTTGTAACTTGGTTCATTTGGGCTATGTTTGGTGTTACATGGTTGGGATACTTTGATTATATAATGTTTGGTGTCAAAAGGTTGTGTATTTGGATACATGCACACATAAATATTATGCATGCATGCAAGCATGCATACGCACCACACACACACACATACACACACACACATATACATATATATATATATATATATATATATATATATATATATATACATATATATACACACACGCACACACCAAAACACATATAATCATAAAGGGTAACTCAAATAGTGGGTAATACATATGAGAATTTTATTTAAATATAACTTGTCTAACTTTAACTTTAGGGTTGTCACATTCTCCCCCTGTAAAAATAATTTCATCCCGAAATTTATTGGAGTGTAATGCCTAGAGTTGAGGAGAATTTATCTGGTTACCATCTTCAAATAAGTGGGGATACTTCCTTTTAATTTCATCTTCTCTTTCCCTAGTAAACTCTAGACCTCTTTTAGCATTCCACTTAACTGTAAGGCCTCGTTCCCGGGACGCTTATAGCTTGTCAATCATCGCATATAAAACATATATTTCATTAACTTAAAGAAAACATCGCAGCAGAATCATTGAAACATGCATTTCATTTTATTGTAAAAGCTTTTGCAAAATAATACATCGTTATCAAATTACAAAATAGATGTTGCATTACATAACAAAGGCATTATAAAAATGGATGTCATCCAAAAGAGCCAAATAGCCGCCCCGTGCCATCCTCAGCAACCTTTACCTACCAAATGGAAAATGCCTAAAAAGTTAGCGTTGCTGAGTGAGTTCTAGTTTAAAATATAACATACATTACTTTCGTTTAAAACCATTCTTTACGATCGTACGTGATCAGGCACTATATATACACATAGATAATATCATTATTATCAATATTATTCGTTCATTTGATCCGTACATTCGCCAATAAATCTTTTCTTTCATTCGGACCAATGCCATGTGCTTTACCCCACTGTCATGAATAAAGCGGGTACTGGGCCTGAGGTCTTTCATAAACCCCGAACATTGTGGACGAAGCTAACTCCAATACCTAGGGTAAGCGGCAAGGGTCCCATACATTTGGTCAATCACAAGGATTGAACCCTAGTGTGCATCTGTTGGATTAAAAAGAAGGCTGGTGCACCCAAAACTAAATCACTTAGATAATTTCGATGCTACATGCAAAGGCTTCTGAAGCTTAGCATGGAACTTCTGAAGGTTGTAGAGTTCTTCTGATGATATAGTGAAAGATCAACTTTCAAAGACAGAACTCTACTTCCGAAGTCAGAGAATGCTTCCGAAGATCAAGTCTTAGAAGAACAATCAGAAGACTACTTTCGAAGTATGAAGCAAAGAAGAAGTTCCCAAGTCTCGGAAGAAGCAGCCTCTTCCGAAGTATAAGTGGCTTCGGAAGTACTTGTTTTTCCGAAGCCATTTAACCTTCGGAAGACACCGCTATGAACCAGTGGACATAAGTATGATCTCTGACACTCCGCTACAGACCTCTGATACTGTATGGCGTTTTCTCAAAGAGCCATGCAGCTGACCATACTTTATTCCACTATTTACATTTTATGATAGTACATGTTGCCAACTTTAGTTGGTGACAAAAGGTAAGTCAGGGACATGTCCTAACTACCATATCTCAGATAAGACTTTATCCGAGATACCTTAAACTATAGCCTTGTAGTATAGACTTTAGCTATAGGAACCTAGCTGGTATCAAAGTATATCCGACCGTAGGTAGTATTATATATAGTTTCTCATTGTAACTCAAAAAGATAAGCTTCTAAGAGTCTTGTAATATTTGAGTTGAGAAGCAATATATGTAAGTACCTTGAAAATTACTTTCTGTGTTCTTTATTACTTACTATATTATGATCAACTCTTATTGACTCTATCTTCATCCGAGTGTTGTTCAAAGTGAGTTTGAGAGAAAAACTAAGTGTTAAGTGACCTTAACCGATCCTGCAGCATCCTTCCGGGGTAATCAACCCGCACGTAGTTGAGCTAACACCCTTCATTGGGTGTGAACCTCCATACGTTTGCTTAATCACGCAGATCAAGCCCCAGTGTACATCCTTCCGGGGTAGCTAACCCGCACATGATTGAGCTAACACCCTTCATTGGGTGTGAACCTCCATACATTTGCTTGCAAGCCTTTCTTACTTTCATTCATTTATGCATGCATTCTTTCATTACGTTTCTCTTTTTATTATCTTCCAATTTATGTTACATAATACTTTTCATTTCATTCATTAACATTCAACGTAAAGCCATGGGAAAATAATCATACATAATTGGAACATCAACATGATCATACAACATACCATACAAGGCACATCATACATACATACCATACATCAAACATACCATCACGCATAAGCATCAATCATACATCATCATACGTTATCTATGACTTCAAAATGTCAACTTACATAGCCCCAGAGAACTTCCCAAGTCAAAGTCTACATTATACTTTTCCCCAAAAAGTCAGAAAATATTCTAAGTCTTTAGGCGCATGAACACTATGCAAGCGCATGAGCACTATGCAGGCGCATAATTTTTCAAACGCATGAGAAACACTTAGGCGCATGGGCAACTTCTAGGCGCATCAGCACTATTGCGACGCATGAGCAACACTTAGTCTATTCTAGGCAATTCTAGGCGCATGAGGACTATGCAGTGCATGAACTATCTGGGTGTATGAACACTTAACCAATTTCAGCTTATTTCTAGGCGCATGAGTACTATTCGGGCGCATGAGGTTTTTGGTGCATGGGACACTTAGGTATTTATTTTCAGCTGGGCGCATGAGCAGCCTAAGTCATACTAACATCATAATTCAGTCCCCAAACATCACCTATCATGTTCTAAGCTTAAATAATACATTCTAAGCCTTAGGAACACAACCAAAACAACATCAAACACATACATAGCCCAAAATCAAACCCCACCCGAAATCACACACAAAAACACATACGGGTATAAAACCCAACTTTTATAAAAAGTTCATACATGCATTTCCAGCCCCAAAACAGTTTAAAACAAGAAAGAAAGGGGTCCTAGAACTCACCTTTACAACCATTTGATTATGACTTCTTCACAATCCATATGCAATTGAGTTCAACCACCTAGAAACCCACCAAAACACACACAACTGAAGATACAAACACACAGAAGCATAAAACCGAGGATAAGGCCAGTTAAGAACACTCAAAAACCATGAATTCTTACCCGGATAGTTTGTACATGCGTCATAGAATAGTGGCCACTTGTACAATGTGTAGACATCTTCTGCAGACAAGTTTGTAAGACACATTGGGTCGAATACCCGGATAGTTTCCATTTTGCCCTCTCTATTTAGAACTATGACCGCTTCGCCTGTTCTCCAATCATAATACCACCATTTGAAGTGTTGAGTGAAGTCCTGAGGCATTTCTCGTAAGGGAATTTTGGATATTGTGTGTGGAGGACTCCACTTCAACACGACTTTAGGCTTTCCAGATTTAGGATCCACTTCAGACCTATGAATGTACTCTTCGGTTATTGAGGTTTGAAGTTTATCCATCTGGTGTGGTATTCCTTCTTTAGAGCAGCTTCAAACCAACCTGACATCTTTCTAGGATCAACTTATAGCAGATTTAAGTGCCAGTTGGTTGAGCTCAAAACCTGGGAGAGTCTTCAGATCATGTGGATATCTGAAGTACTCTATTCCCTTCTCCCTTTTTATAGCATAAACATTTAGATCCTCAAAATACACCCACGTAATAATCTTTCCAGACACCTTCAGATGTTTCTTGACCTTGTAGAGTTTGGTGTAGGCGTTTTGCTTTTGAGCTGTGCATTGGGCTCGTATGTCATCAAAACAAGCTACCCATTCAGCTTTCTTATACCAACATCTGTATCTGTGGCTTGAGCTTGGCTTTCACCCTTATTTGTTTCTTTCTCTATCTCATCCAGTTTTCAAATGTAGCACTGCCGAGAGTGTCACCCAAGTCAGGGATCATGTTTCCCTCTCGGTCAGTGTACTCTGGATAGTGCTCAGACATGACATCCTCAATCTCTATTTCATCAACATTGTTCAGCTCGTCATCACTCATAACATCAACCTTGGGAGCGTCTTTGACGAGCTCGTCAGGATTCAGTTAACATCTCTGCAAGTTGCTCATCGGTCAGGTCGTGTATGATTTCTCCTTCTTTGGGAGTGTAGCTCACTGACCTTCTCATAATCCCTTGCAAATCAAGAATTATTGTGAATTGAGACTTGATTTGCTGAAGGGGAGCAATATCATATTCATCTTGTTGGGACGTTTTATCTGCTTGATTTAACATTTAACACATCAATCATTAGTAATTAATCAAGAAATTTAAGCATAGATAAACATAAATAGTCATAAATTACATCAATGTAATGTTTGAATCAAGTACAAAAGTTTTCTAAATACAAAACATCTAATTTTACCTTTATCTTGATCAGTCAATTCTTCAACAGCAGGGGCTGAAGATGATGCTCCTTGATCTTGTGCTCTTTTAGTGCACCTTTCTTGACCCTGAGCAGAGGCTGATGCAGCAGTATCACCTTCTTCATCATCATCATCTCCTCTCTTCTTTCCCCTCGATCCTTCATCATCACATTCATCTTCTTCACCAGACTCGTCATCATCATCATCATCATCATCACCACCTTCCCTGATCTTCAAAGGCTCATCTTTTGATCCTTTAAGTCTGAGCATGATCTTCTTGTTCTTAGCCTCCAAATCCTCAATCCTCTTAACTGAATTAGCATTCTGCTCCTGAAGTTGTGTAATCTACTGAGCTTGAGCTGCATTAAGCTCCTCCATAAGCTGGTTTAGCTGTGTAGCTCTTTGTTCATCGGCAACTAGTAGATTTAGCACCATCTGATTTAGGTTGGCTAGTTGTTCCTCTACCCTGATAGAGGGTAGAGTGGGTCCATGGTTTATTGGGAATTGATGAGAGGTTTCGGCTCTTTGGGTGGTGGTAGTGGTGGTAGATGTGGTGAATATGGGTGGTGGAATAGGAGTGGATGGTGAAGGGGTGGCTGTGCTGGTGGTGGTAGGTAATGTGGTAGTAATGGTGGAAGGTGTGGTAGTAGTGGTAGGGGTTGTGGTAGTGGTGGTGGTAACTATGGTGGATGTGGTGGTAATCAATGTAATCCTCCTCCTTTTTCTCTTCATGCCATAGGGCTAAGCCATCCTATTCTTCCTTGAGCCCTTAGAAGAGGATGCTCCCTCTGGGCTGATGGGATGGTCCAGGATGTATCATGGATCAGTATCAGCAGCAGCGGCATCCTTGGACTCACCCTAGCAACCACCACCCACCACAAGCCCTCTCTCAGTAGCAACAATCCTGCTGCCCACTGTCCTCACCAGTGGTTCCTCATCCGACTCTTCCTCTTCATCTAACTGAAAGTGGGGGTGGATTGGAGCCTGCTCGGATCCACCCAGAGCCTCACCGCCTGACCATCACCATGGCCGTCACCGTTGTCATCTGAATCATCAGTTGGTAGAACAATAGGCTTAGTATCAGAGTCACTGTCATCGTGACGCCACTTCTTATGAGCGGGCACCACGTAGTCCTCCTGGGCTAGATGCCCAAACAATCTCCTTACCGGGGGCTTCACCTGCTTGCCCCAGTACACCTTCATCCTCCCAAGGGTGGTGTCCTCAATAACCTCAAGTGTAACAACATCATCTCTCTCCTTCGGCAGCAAAGGAAGCTTCTAGTCAATAATCATCTGCAGGAAATGAGGGTACATGCAGAAGCCTTCCTTGCCTTTGGCCTCTATATTCTCCACCATGTACGTGAATATCATCCAAGAGAAGGTGAATGGATGATTCAGTACCAGAGCCACGTAAGCGTTCTGGATCTGATTAGACATCTCATCAAAGCCTCCCTTTCTCGAGGTTATGCACTTGAGCACACATGGGCTAAGTACTTGAACTGGGAGCACAGGTCGCTCTTGTTGAGCACACCTGCATTTATGTCCCCAGCGTATTTAGTCCGAAGAAAACATCCTTGAACTATCAGTGGATGTAATCTGGTAGGGCAGTCACCATCATCACCCAATTCTAAAACACTCCTCAAATCATCCTCGTTGATCTCAATCTCCTGGCCAAAAATAGAACTCCGATTGCGATGAGGCTCAGTAGACCTGTCTACTACAGCGCTTTCCCAGAAGGCCTGCTAAATCGATCTGTATGGAGTGCACAGAGTAGAATAGCCTTGAAGATCCTCGATCTCCGTAAAAATGTAATAATCCTCGCGAACTCAGAAGCGTTCCGGGATGTGATGTCTAGATGAGCACAGAGATTGTGCTTCGTGCTTATAGTCCATCTACTCATCATGTTTCTATAACACAGGATACATAAACGTTAGACATTGTGTAATAAGATGGCATTTGAATTGTAATGAACTTGAATCAGTTTGTTCAGTCATGTGAATGGACAATACGACTGAGTCTTAGTCGTGCGATTGAGCTCAGTCGTACGATTGAGCCTACGACTAGGTTTAATCATATACTGTCCCATGCAGTTGACCCAGTCGTGCGACTGGGCTCATACGCATGGTTCATTCATGCGATTGAGTCATACGCCCAGCTCAATCGTGTGATTGAAGTTCATCAACATGTCCATTCGCATGAGTCTCTGTTCGACACTGTTAGATCTGTTCTTGGTCTATACTTATTGTTAAACTTATGGTTAGGCTCATTAGACTCGCAAACACTCAAAATAACACCAAAACTTTAAATTAACGATTTAGTCCAGTTTGGTGGTTTATTTTGGCATCTTAGTCTTCGTTCTTGTTTTTTGACCAATTTAGGTCATTAGGGCTTGATTAAGCTGACCATTTTGTGTGATTTCAGTCACTAACTACCTGTAGATGAAGAGAGAACATGTTAGTATCACAATCACAATGCTAAATCAACGAAATCAAATTTTGGCAGAGTGACTTTGCTTTCGTGCGATTTGGGAGCGATTGAAGGGGTGATGAGAATGTGCAACCGACTTTACCCTATTTATACTGATTTTTATTTTCAGTCGTGCGACTGGACCTATTCGCACGCTTCATTTGTGCAACTGGGGCTCAGTCGTGCGACTGACTTATTCAGTCACATCCATTCGTGTGACTGGGGTTCAGTCGTGCGACTGACTAAGTTGGTTACCTTCATTCGTGCGATTGGTTCATTCTAATGATTCAATTGCATGGATTGACCCATGCTTATGGTCCAATCGTACGTCTGGTCCATATGTATGGTTCAATCATGCGATTGGCTCATACTCATGATCCAATCGTGCGACTAGTCTATACTTATGGTCTAGTCGTGCGAATGGCTGAGACTTATGAGTTTGACCTCATGCACAGTCAAACACTTAACTTGTTAATTATTGATAAGACATGATGACCGTTGATCATCTTAGACATGACCATTTTAATTTGAAAAACTGTTGATCACCTCAGACGTGATCCTTTTAACTTAAAACCCGATTGGTCACCTCAGACGTGACCTCTTTTAAGTGAGTGATTCACAAATTGAATTCAGATGAATAGTCCGACCTTTACATACCAAATGACTAAAATAAATAAATAAATAACTAGAAATTTAAAACAAAACCAACACATATTTTTGTATTTTGAATGGAGATGGATTTAAACCTATTAAGTACTTCTAACCGATTTTACTTCCTAGACAACACAACTTCAATTCTATTTTATCATATATGGTACGATTTATTATGGAATCATACAGGTATATCAGAACCATTTGGGACATTTTAATAAACTCTTTTGATGCTAGATTCTTGATTTGACCGAGAGTCAATAGCAATTTTAGGAAATCATACTAGAGCTACAAGATGCACACAATGATTTTGACTTTCAAGAACCGTAACTCACGATGATTGTCAGTATACTTGTCCTTTCAAATCCATACACAGATATTTGACACACATTGGTGATGAATTAAGGTCTAATTATTTCAACAAGAATTTGTGGATCCCACGCTTATTTGGTAATCAACGTTCCTCAGAAGATTTTTTGAGCGGTCTACGGGTATATTTCAAGAAGAAACTATTCTAAGAGCTTTCAAAGAGATGCCAAGCCTCAGGTCAGTGCTATCGCACAGCAGAGAGGTGCAAACAACAATGAATTCTAGAATATTTAGGTTATGCTTATCCTCAGGTCAGTGCCACCGCACAACAGAGAGGCACACAACCTATCTTCTTGTTAGAGCATTTATTTTTTTGCACATAACACACCAACAACATAAGTTATTAGCTTATTGCATTTTGCATTTTCCATGTGATTTGCTCATTTTATATGGTCCTCCGCACACATTTGTGGCGTTTGTTTTTTTACTTCACCCTTTATTGGAACTCCGTTGATTGTGTTAACCAGGCATAAGATGGAAACCCACAGCAAGTTGGACAACTTAGTTTGAATTTTAAACCACCAATGGGGTCTACTTATCTATTATGATGAATCTACCGACACAGCATATAACGAGCTAGTAGCCTCTAGGTCTACTTTCTCTATGTTATTTTGGAAGCATACTAGTTTTACTATCATTTTTCCTTTTATTTTGCCTAGATTTTTCAGACTTATACTTTGAATTTTGCATTTTAATCAGTTAAGCTCTTTTGAAATCCCAAACAATCTATTCCCTATGTACTATCATTTTCCATAAACGTTGAATCAGTATCACAGATTTGATTACTTTCCTTTTTGCTAGTTTTATTAGGTAATTAAATTAAGTAGCTAATTTAATACTAATCTAACCTATTCTCCCCCTAAAATTCTAAAACTGAAAATATTTTGTGTTTCGAACTTTTAATAAACAGGAAAATAAAGTAAAAATTAAAATTAAAAAATGCCGGACTATACATTATCTTCCTCTGAAATCACATACTTTTATTTTTCACGCCATTAACCTCTAATAGATAGAAACACCTTGGTTTATCAAATACTGTTATGTAGAAGTCGACGCATTGAAAATCCGTATTTATTTTATCCACATCGATTAATTGTTTTTCAAAACAATCACGTATAAAGTGATACTTAATACCGATGTGTTTAGTTTTAGGATGTTGGATTGGATTTTTTATTGCAGCAAAATTATCAACATAGATAGGAGTGTTAGAAAATTGCAAACCGTAGTCGCGCATTTGCTGTTGAATCCTGATGATTTGTGAACAGCAACTTGCAGCAGCAACGTATTCAGCTTCACATGTTAGACAGGGAAACAAAGGTCTGCTTCTTACACTGCTAGGTGACTAACCGTCTACCAAAGAACTGACATCCTGCTGATGTGGACTTGTAATTCATTTTGCAACCTCCAGAATCTGAGTCACTATATGCTGCAAGCTCAAAGTCATCATCATGAGAATACCACACCCGAGTGTTGGAGTACCCTTCAGATAGCGGAAAATCCGTTTAACACCTATGAGATGGCTGACTTTTGGTTTCGCCTGATATCTGGAACAAAGACACGTCGCATACATGATATCAGGACGAGACGTTGTGAGATACATAAGGGATCAATCATTCCTCTATACATTGTAGCATCAACCACATCACCATTTTCGTTGGGTGCCACATCGTGGTTCGTGGCAAGTGGAGTTCCAGCAGATGAAGCATCTTCATGACAAACCGACTGAGGATGTCCCCTACATATTTAGTCTGATGCAGGAAGATTCCTTTGGGTGTCTGATCCACCTATAATCCTAGGAAGAACTTCATCTCCCCCATTGCACTCATCTCAAATTCTGCTTTCATGACAGATTCAAATTCTTTACATAACTCTTCGTTTTTGGAACCGAAGACTATGTCATCAACATAACTCTGTATCAACAGTAAGTCACCATCCTTTTCTTTGATGAACAGTGTGCAGTCAATAACTCCTTTACAAAAACCATGTCTCACTAGATGAGTTGAGAGTTCTCATACCATGCTCTTGGAGCTTGATGGAGTCTGTAAAGAGCCTTATCAAGCTTGTAAACTCTGTCCTGATGATAAGGATCCTCAAATCCTTCGGGTTGACTGACATACATTGTCTCACGGATTTCACCATGAAGGAATGCACTCTTGACATCTAGTTGATAAACTTTGATCATCATGTAAGATGCATAGGCTAGGAAGATACGGATTGCTTCCATTCTAGCCACAGGTGCAACCACTTCATTGTAATCAATTCCTTCAACTTGTCTAAAACCTTGAATGACAAGTCAAGCCTTGTTTCTGATTATGACCCCTTGGTCATCTTTCTTGCACTTCAAGACCTATTAGTGCCAATTACTTTATCACCCTTTGGCCTATCCACCAATGTCCATACTCCTAGCTTCTTGAATTGAAGAAGTTCTTCTTGCATAGCACTCACCCATGCCTTATCGTTTAAGGCTTCACTTACATATTTTGGCTCAAATTGAGACACAAAACATTGATAAGCACTGTCATGAAGATAGCCTTTTTCCATGACAGAGGCATAGTCAGCTGAATATAGTTGATTTTGTGTCCGTACTCCCGATTGTACATCCCCTATGACATTGTCCAGAGGATGATAGACATTTAGTCGAGATCCGGGAGTGGTGGGAATGATGACTTCCTTCTTGATCCAGATTTGGAATTCCTGGTTCAGTATCTGTAGCCGTTGGAGTACGAGGTTCGGAAGTGTTAGAGGCATCAACATCTGATGTTTGTGTACTTTCTGTAGTAAGAACCTGTTCCTCCTGATCCACCCATTAAGTCTCCACTTCTTCATCGTCAGAGGAGGAGTCACTTACCTCAAGTGCTCCCCCTAAAGGACTAGAAGATTCACCTTGTGAACCTAATGTTGTCGAGTCTAGTGATGGTGTGTTTAAGACATCGTACATCATTTTGGTTGATAACACATCATCAGGAAGGGAGAGAGGGATGTTGAAGGACTTAAAGAATCCATCATAGTCGAAGAAGAATACGGGTCTCTTTCTAGCAGGGGGTGGTGTATCTCTAAACATCAACATTGCACCACACTTCTACTTGACCCGTTGAGTTGTTATAAACTCTCTTGTTGTTCGGTATATTGTATCCAAGGAAAATCCCTTCTTTAGCCTTCTCACTGAACTTCCCTGACTGATTTTTCTTCAGCACCATACATGGTGCGCCAAATGGTTCGAGGTACTCCAGATTAGGTTTACATCGCTGGAGCAACTCATAACACGTTTTACCATGACGTTTGACAACCAAGACTCGATTAAGGGTGTAACATGCATCGGAAACTGCCTCGTTCCAAAATTGGATGGCCAGTTTAGAGTCGGCTAGCATCGTTCTTGTTGTCTCTATGAAGCTCCTGTTCTTTCATTCAGCAACTCCATTCATTTATGGAGTGTAGGTAGCTGTGAACTGGTGTACAATTCCTTTCTCTTTGCAGAATGCCTCCATCCGCTGGTTCTTGAACTTCGTTTTGTTGTCTGAGCGAATCTGTTGCACTTTCAGCTTGTAGAGAGATTCCAATGTAGTCATCGGCTGTTTGAACGATTCAAATGTCTCTGATTTGGATTTCAGAAACATACCCAAGAGAATCTTAAGTAGTCATCAGTGATTACATAACAGTACAAATCACCAGCGATGCTCTTGGTGCTCACAGAACCAAACAGATCCATGGTAGAAGTTTGAGAGGCAAATTAATGAAATTTACATTCTTTGCCTCGTGAGACTTCTTGGTCTATTTACCTTTCTTACACGCTACACAAAAATTTGGAAGTTGAAAATTCTTGACATTTACTACATTCACTAAATCATTCTAGATCAGATGATTCATCTTTCATGGATTTATGTGTCCCATTCTCCTATGGCAGGAGATCAAGTCTCTCTCAGTTGCCTTTTACAATAAGCATTGAACTTGATGATCAGTTGTGGAGGCCTTTGATAGATCCAAGACATACAAGTCATTATATCTTGAAGCTGACATTAAGATTTGGTCCTCTGGGATAATGTAATCCTTCTTCAATACATAGCACTTCTTGTCGTCAAAAAAAACTTTGAATCCTTTGTCACATATCTGGGATACTGAAAGCAAGTTATTATGTAGTTGTTGAACGTAGTTGACCTTATTAAACTTCACTTTCTGGTTTTCCACTTCCCTTGAGCGGTGATGTATCCTCTTTTATTTCTGGCAAATGATACATGTCCCTTTTTATTTGTTTGACATTTGAAAGGAGAGATAGGTTCTCGGTCATGTGCCTAGACGCCCCACTATCAACAATCTAGGTATGTGATAGCATTGTACTGACACCCTGCACATTTAGAGGAAATTATCAGTTTAGGTTTGGGACCCAAGCCTTAACAGGTTTAGGTGACCCAGAGGAATCACACATCATGAACTCAACCCACTATCTATTTGAGGGTGAGAGCATATCATTCTTCTTATTTTTCTCATTATCAAACAATGGACTTGATTTTCTTCCATAATCCAGTTTTGTGTAAGGCCTGTTTGTGATAAACAGACAACTGGCTTATAGTTTGACTTTAGGTTTATTAATTATTTTTGGTGGAGTAATAGAACTCCTTTTCAAAGAACTTGGTTTAGTATCATAAAGTTCAATTTTTTTTCTGGGGGTCTGATAATAAGGGTAGTTAGAAGAGATGTGTCCTCTCTTTCTTCTACATGTGTCTGGGATGACATGTGTCTGGGATGACATGTGTCTGGTGGATTTAGTCACTTATCATTTAGATGTATCACCTTTATTAACAAAATTAATTGTTTTGACGTTTTTAACATCTTTAACATGCCCTTTGGTTAGACTCTGATGACAGCATGTTTGTGGTTAACTGGTTTAGTCAGTTTGGGTTCTGAAATAGACTTTGGTGAACGTGACCTTACATTAACCTTTTTAAATTCTTCATTTAAATTTTCAACAGACATCTTGTCTTTTGATTTCAGAGTAGCCTCCTTCTGTTAAGTGACAGATTCCACCGGTTTATCTGTGGAATCAGGATCACTAACCAAAGGAGTGGACACCACATGATCCTTGATTGAGTTGTTATTTACGGTCTACATTTTGTATTAACAGGATCTCATGGGGTGATGGAACTACTTTGTAACCCAAACCTTCCCCATTATTTCGTTCTTTCACCAAGTGTTGAACTATGTGAGAAGAACTACTCCAGCTATGCAGTTTTTGTTTAAATAAATTGACTTCGACTTCTAAAACTACTTTTTCTTTCTTTGTTTCTTCCAAAGTTTTAAATAAAACTTTATATAAACCTCCTGGTTCCCCTTAGTTGTTTACCTAAAAGTTCTATTTTTTCCTTATAACTGCACTCATTTTGTTTCAAATACGATTAGCTTCTACGCACAGTTGTAAGTCATTTACTAAGCTATCATTGTGGTCTAATAACCTAGAAATTTTAAATCTATGCTTTCTCTAAATTTGTTACATTCAATACAAGAATGATTTTCAAAGAGTTGGTCTTTTGTACCTACCTGTGAAGACTCGGTTGAATCAGACATCGATGCAGAGTTTGACTCTTCAGATGCTAGAGATTCTGAACATGTCGTTCTAAGTTCTTCTTCAATCAGGGGATTGTCCACATTCACAGCTTCTTAATTATCTGACGTTACTTATTCAACTGTGATTTCACCTTCACTCGCAGAGCCATCATCCAATCCCTCGACACATGCAATATATAATTCACCTGGAGACACAAAGCTGAAGGTCCAATGCTGTCCTTCGTCACCTTGAGCAGTCAAGGCCTTTGTCTCTTTGCTGAAGAGGTAGCTTCACTTGTGGGTTTGTCTTGACGGTGGAAGGTTGAGAACGGATTTCCGTTACCTGTTTTCTTCGGCTTTACACATTCATGTTTGAAATGCCCCTTTTCACCATAGTTAAAGCAGGTAACTTTGGTTTTGTTGAAACCAAAGGTTGTGTCTTTTGTGGCTACCAAGTTCTGTCCTGTCTTTTTCACAAACTTTTTCGCCCTTCTGTCAGCACTAGCCAATGCCCACATGATATCCATCCTCTTTAGTTCATTTTCATCCACCTGCTCGTAATCTTCATCTGCCAGATGGCAATTTCCGATCTTCCTTGCAACTAGACCATCATAGGAATGAACAACAGCTGCTAGGAGATCCATATGTTCCTTTGCTACTTCCACAGTGATATTACCGAGATTCTTGGTCTTCAACTTTATAGTATTGGCTTCAGGTAGTATATATTGGGTAGCGGATGACCCTGACATTTCTGGTCCTGAAGTTGTAGTTTAGGAACGAGCTGCTGAACTAGACACAAAGGCAGTTTGAAGTGGTGCTCCTAAACTGGTTGGAGTGGGAGATGAGTTATAAAGTGAAGGATTCTGGTCGTAGGATCTTTTCTGTGACTTGTATTTCATCCTCTGTCCTCCTCCCTCAATTTTAGAATGAAGTCATTTATGTCCAACTTTGCAAGTATATTGTTCTGTCTCAAGTTAGATACAAACAAGTCCCATTTCTCTGGCAAACCATCAGCAAAGCTTCACACTTTATCTTCCATAGATGTTGTAACCCCATGAGTGTGCAGCTCACTCATCAGATGGTAGAATCTGTCGATAATATCGTCCAAGCTTTCTTTCCCTATTGAAGAGAAATGATCAAACTCCTTTTTGAGAGCCTTTGCCTTCAATGCCTTTAACGTTGCATTCCCATCGTATCTTTTCTCCAAAGCCTCCCACAAATTTTTCGCCTGTTTGTTCTCCGAGAACTAATAAAAAATATCTTTTGGTATCGATTGGGTCAATAGGGCATACACTTTCTTTTCAGCACTGTACTTAGCTTTCTGACTGTCAGTCATACCTCCCAACGTTAACTTAATACCATTAGCCCCGACTGGCATACTATAACCTGTCTCAATTGATTCCTAAAGATTGGGATCAACTCTATTTAAATAGATCTTGAATCGATGCTTCCATTGTAGGTAATCATTTAACGTTATAAGTTTAGGTGGTTTATTGTGATTCCCAATTTCATTTTCCAGAAGCAGAAGGTTCTGGATGCAAGAGTCTCTTCCGATAGTAAAAGCAGAGAACTGATCTTCCATGTTTATAAACTTTGAATTTTAGAACACGACTGGTTCACTTGTGTGAATGGATAGATGCGAATGAGTCAATCGTGCGATTAGACAAATGCGGATGAGTCAACACGGATGACTCAGTCGTGCGAATGAAAGGTGCAAATGAATTTAATCGTGCGATTGTATTCAGTCGTACATATGGAGTGTGCGATTGGAGACAAGCGAATGGGGTTGTTCAGTCGTACGAATGAGTGAGCGGCTGAGTTCAATCGTGCGAATGGGGTGTGCGATTGAGTTCGGTCATGCGATTGGTCCAATCGTATGACTGAAGGCTGCTGTTTTTGCAAAATCGAATGTTTTTGACACTTTGACACAAAAACACGATTTTCAAGATCCCTAGTCTGCCGTATGCCGAAAAACGTAAACTTTGAGACCTGGAGACATCGAAAACACTGTTTTACTCAAAAAGGTGACTCGTTTAAATGAAAAAACGTGATTTTTACACCGATACTAATCGAATCACACACAAAATCAAGAGCCAAAGCTCTTATACCACTTGTTAGGACTGTGTACATACGGAGTACTAACTAATAACGCGTGAAACCAGATCAAATAGTGAGAAATCCTATTTGATTGGCAATCCAATCAGTGAGAACGCAATCCTGATCAATCTAATGATTAAAGAAATGTTAAGAACGAGTAGAACAAGATCAGATGCGAACTATGAACTTGGAACATGCTTTCTGGATGTTCTGGACGGTTAGAGTACGAGTATGTGTCGAAATTCTTCAAGTCTATCGAATTCTTTTTTTTTCACAAATTAGCTGGTATTTATAGGTTATGGGTTTCCAATCGTACGACTGAACTATTAGCATGGTTCAGATGTGCGACTGAATCATGTGATTGATCCATACGCACGACTGAAGGTTCAGTCGTGCGACTGAGTCAATCTTATGTCTCAATCGTGCGACTGATCCAGTCTCCTGGTTCAGTCATGTGATTGGTCCATTAGCATGAGATATTCATGTGTATGGTCCATCAGCATGGTCCATTCGCATGAAGACTCATACGACTAAGTTTGAACACATTTCTAAATCATTTCTGACTAAGAACTATGCACAACAACCACAAACCTATATAGTTAGTTTAATATACTTTATCACACAATAAACAATGAAACATTAAACATTATAAGCATCAATCACAGATTGTATTTCATTCAACTCATTCATTACATATGTGTAAGACATGACAGACATTTACATTAAGCTCATAAACTAGGTACATATGTATCAATAGCATCATACCCTCGCGCGGTATACAGTAGCTTTGTAATAAAGTCCATGGTGATATATTCCCACTTCCACTTTGGTATATCCAAAGGTTGGATCTTCCCATACGGCTTTTGATGCTCGGCCTTCACTTGTAAACAAGTAAGGCACTTACTCACATACTCTGTAACATCACGCTTCATACCCGGCCACCAATAATCTTTCTTCATGTCTTGGTACATCTTCTTAGTACCAGGATGAATAGAGTATTGAGTCTTATGAGCCTCATCCATAATCCTCCCATGTAGATCCCCAAAACAAGGAATCCACATCCACCCGAATCGGGTTCTAACACCAAGTGTGTTTTCACCCACTTCCGCGACCAGACCTCTCATTCTTTCGGAGTTAAGATGATCTTCTTTCAATACCTCATCTTGAAACTCCTTGACCTGCTTCATCACACCAGAGGTCATGATCAACTGGTAAGCCTTCACCCGAATCGACTAGGGTCTTTCCTTTCGGCTAAGGGCATCTGCTACCACGTTGGCCTTGCCCGGATGGTAGTGGATCTCACAGTTATAATCCTTTATGAGCTCCAGCTATCTCCTCTGCCTCATGTTCAAGTCCTTCTGCTCAAAGAAGTACTTAAAGCTCTTGTGGTTAGTGAATATGGTGCACTTCGCCCCGTATAGGTAGTGCCTGTAAATATTTAGCGCGAAGACCACAACTGCTAGCTCCAAGTCATGAGTAGGGTAATTAACCTCATGAACTTTCAACTATCAGTATGCATAGGCTATAGCCCTTCCTCTCTCTATCAACACACACCCCAACCCCGAGTAGGAAGCATCAGAATAAGCCACTGGATCTTCACTTCCATCGGGTAACGACAAGACAGGAACTTGAGTCAATCTTGCCTTTAACTCCTCAAAATCCTTCTCTTGAGCTTGACCCCATACAAACCTTACATCTTTTCGGGTCAACTTGGTTAGTGGAGAAGCGATCTTAGAGAAGTCTTGAATAAACCTTCTGTAATAGCCCGCCAGACCAAGAAACAACGGATTTCGGAGGGCGTCTTTGGAGACTTCCATTGCATCACCGCCTTCACCTTTGCCGGATCCACCATAATGCCCTCGGGATTCACCACGTGACCCAAGAATTGAACCTCGCGCAACTAGAATGCGCACTTGGAGAATTTAGCATACAACTTCTCCCTTCTCAACGTCTCCAACACCACTCGAATGTGACCGGCATGCTCCTCCCCACTCTTGGAATAGATCAAGATATCATTAATAAACACAATCACTGATTTATCCAACATCGGCCGACACACGAGAAACTCGTAGTGACCATAACGCGTGAGAAAAACTGTTTTAGGAATATCCTGCTCCTTTACTTTCAACTGATGGTAGCCAGATCAGAGATCTTTCCTTGAGAGCCAACTGGCACCCTGGAGCTGATCAAAATGATCATCAATTCTCGGTAACAGGTACCGATTCTTCAATGTCAACTTGTTCAACTCACGATAGTCTATACACATTCTCATACTACCGTCTTTCTTCTTCACAAATAAGACCGGTGCACCCCAAGGTGAGATACTCGATCTAATGAACCCCTTATCAAGCAGCTCTTGCAATTGCTCCATCAACTCTTTCATCTCGGTCGGAGCCAACCGATATGGCGCCTTAGCAACAGGTTGGTCACCCGGTATCAAGTCAATCTGGAACTCGATGTCATGGTCAGGTGGCACTCCTGGTTAGTCTTCAGGAAACACGTCTGGAAAGTCACACACCACCGGTACATCGGTCAGTTGTGGTATTGGCATATCCATATCCTTCACGTAGGCCAAGTAAGCACTACATCCACGCCTCATGCACTTTCCCACCATCGCCATCGAAATTACCTGGGAATCGTCATGACTCGATCACTGCAAACCGTCAGCGCACTTCCATCAGGTGCTGTCAGTCGGATCATATTCTTGCGACACATAATATTCGCCTCGTAGTCCGCCAACCAATCCATTCCTAGGACTACGTCAAACCCACCTAAGGTCATAACAAATGGTCTAACAGGAAACTTGTGACCTTCTAGTTCTATGTCACTACCCTCTATCATCTTTGAAATCCTGGTAGACATACATGTGGCAGTTTCTACATCGAAGGGCGTATCTATATTCTTATTACTAACAGGCAGTTTAGCACAAAAAGCAGCAGAAATAAAACTTTTACTAGCACCAGAATCAAATAACACATAGGCTAAAGTTTGATTTACTAGAAACATAGCTCACACAACATCGGGGTCCGTACTAGCCTCCTCCTGCATCATCGTGAATGCTCTGGCACTCCCCCTCCGTCCTTCCCCTCCAGCCTTCTTCGCTCCTGATCCTTCAGCCCTGGCTTCTTACAGTCCCTGCTTATGTGGCCCTCCTCTACACAATTAAAACACTTCCCAGCCTTACATTCCTCGCCATGTGGCCAGGCTTCCCACATTTGAAGCACACGTTCAATCCAACTCTACATTTGCTGGTGTGATCCTTCCCACACCTGTTATACATCTTCGACCCTGCACCAGATTTGACGACACGTCGGTCATCCACCCGTGCACCTTTGTTGGTTGAAGTGGCCCCGCCACGTCCAACCCGCTTCCCATTCCAGTTTCGATCACCACCACCCTTTTGCTCACCTCAACCACTACCACCTCTCGCTCATCGTACAACCTTCCCGCCAAATCCACCGCCGACCTAAACATGCTGGGTCGGGCAGCGATTATGTGCCTACGGATATCCGCCAGCAAGCCCTGGATGTACCTCCTGATCTTTTGTGACAGAGGTGTCACCTGATCAGGCACCAGCCGTGCCATCTCATTAAACTTTGTGGTGTATTGCTGATGTGTCATGGTTCCCGCCTCTAGCTGCAGGAATAACTTTCCACCTTGTCCATCTCTTGATGAGGACAAAACTCCTCAATCACCAGCCTCTTCGACTCTGCCTTCTTCATCCTTCCTATCGCCCGACTACCCTCGGCTTGGACGATATTGTCCCACCAGCACAAAGCCGAGTCCACGAATGGATGGGCAGCAAACTTCACCTTTTGGTCCTCTTGGCACTCGCTGATATTCAGAACAGCTTCCATTTCTCTCACCCACCGGTGAGCAGCAGCAGTAGTGCCATTACCATCGAAGGTTGGGGGCTTGCATCTTTGAAATGCCCCATAGTTGCAGCCTCATGCCGCGTCCTGCACAGGCTCTTCTTCCTCCTCTTCTTCCTCGTCATCCGAGAAAACCATCTCAGTCTCGGTCCGTTTCCCTTCGCCCGTAGGCCTACTCCTTTCCGTCCTCTCCCCCTCCCGTACATCCTTTTTCACTTCGGTCACCACAGACGGTAGGATCGTCTGCATGACTTGATGCACTTCCTTAACTACAGCCTCCTTCACTAAGGCTCTTAAATTGGCACTCTTATCTCCGCCCTCTGGATCAGGGGTCTCGTGTTCTTTATGAACCACCTTTTCAGCCCTAGGACTTCCTCTTGTAGCCCGTTGTTCAGCACCACGTCCACCACGTCCCCCACCACGTGAAGCTTTAGATGATCTACCACCAGCCATCCTCTAATACGCTATAAGATTCAAACACTAACACGGTCATTCAATGGAATAGCTCAGTTTATGTCAACTATAATAAGTCCATAATTACAGTGGTCAGTTGTGATTAGCCACTTACTTTACTCTTCATACCCCAAGCATTTCCTATACTGACTACATTAGTATCTAAATCTACTAACAACACATAAACCACATAACATGCGCACATAATGCCAGTTAACATTAAGAAAATACCTGATGGCACGCAGCTACTCGGACTAGCATCCCTTCCCTTTCCGTCCCATTCTCAGTTTAAGTTTAGGTTTCTTTAAAAAATTTACCCATTTCACTTATGCTTTGGCTCTGATACCAACATGTAAGGCCCCGTTCCTGGGACGCTTACAGCTGGTCAATCATCGAACATAAAACATATATATTCATTGACTTAAAGAAAACATCATAGCGGAATCCTTGAAACAGGTATTTCATTTCATTATAAAAGCTTTTTCAAAATAATACATCGTTATCAAACATAAAACATATTTATTCATTAACTTAAAGAAAACATCATAGCGGAATCCTTGAAACAGGCATTTCATTTCATTATAAAAGCTTTTGCAAAATAATACATCGTTATCAAATTGCAAAACACATGTTGCATTACATCACAAAAGCATTATAAAAAATGGATGCCATCCAAAAGAGCCAAGTAGCCGCCCCGTGCCATCCTCAGCAATCTTTACCTGCCAACTAGAAAATACATAAAAAGTCAGCGTTGCTGAGTGAGTTTTAGTTTTAAAATATAACATACATTACTTTCATTTAAAACTATTCTTTATGATCATACGTGATCAGGCACTATACATACACAGAGATAATATCATTATTATCTTCATTATTTGTTCATTCAATCCGTACATTCATCACTAAATCTTTTCTTTCATTTGGACCAATGCCATGTGCTTCACCTCACCGTCATGCATAAAGCGGGTACGAGGCCTGAGGTCTTTCATAGACCCTGAACATTATACATGAAGCTGACTCTAGTATCTAGTGTAAGCGGCAATGGTCCCATAAATTTGGTTAATCACAAGGATTGAACCCTAGTGTGCATCCTTCCGGGGTAATCAACCCACACACAGTTGAGCTTAATCACACGAATCAAGCCCCAGTGTGCATCCTTCCGGGGTAGCTAACCCGCACACGGTTGAGCTAAACACTCTTCATTGGGTGTGAACCTCCATACATTTGCTTGCAAGCCTTTCTTATGTTCATTCATTAATGCATGCATTCTTTCATTACGTTCCCCTTTTCATTAACTTCCACTTTACATTACATAATACTTTTCATTTCATTCATTAACATTCAATGTAAAGCCACTGGAAAAATATCATACATAACAGGAACATCAACATGATCATACAACATCACCATACAAGGCACATCATACATACATAACATACATCAAACATACCTTCATGTACATACATCATCATACATCATCTATGACTTCAAAAAGTCAACTTACATAGCCCCCAGGAACCTCCCAAGTCAAAGTCTACATTATACTTTTCCCCAAAAAGTCAGAAAATATTCGAAGCCTTTAGGCACATGAACACTATGCAGGCACATGAGCACTATGCAGGTGCATGACCTTTCAAACGCATGAGGAACACTTAGGCGCATGGGCAACTTCCAGGTGCATCAACACTATTGGGGCGCATGAGCAACACTTAGTCTATTCTGGGCAATTATAGGCGCATGAGCACTATGCAGGCGCATGAACTATCTGGGCGTATTAACACTTAATCAATTTCAGCCTATTTCTAGGTGCATGAGTACTATTCGGGCACATGTGGTTTTAGGCGCATGGGACATTTAGGTAGTCATTTTCAGCTGGGTGCATGAGGTTTGGGCGCATGGGACATTTAGGTAGTTATTTTCAGCTGGGCGCATTAACTACTATTTTGGCGCATGAGCAGCCTAAGTCATCCTAAACATCATAATTCAGTCCCCAAACATCACCTATCATGTTCTAAGCTTAAATCATACATTCTAAGCCTTAGGAACACAACCAAATCAACATCAAACACATGAATAGCCCAAAATCAAACCCTACCTAAAATCAAACATAAAAACACATACGGGTATAAAACCTAACTTTTATAAAAATTTCATACATGCATTACCAGCCCTAAAACAGTTTAAAAGAAGTAAAAAGGGGGTCTTAGAACTCACCTTTATAGCCCTTTGATTATGACTTCTTCACAATCCGTTTGCAATTGAGTTCAACAACCTAGAAACCCACCGAAACACACACAACCAAACATACAAACACACATAAGCATAAAACCGAGGCTAAGGCCAGTTAAGAACACTCAAAAACCATGAATTCTTACCTTGAATTCGAACCTTTCTTCTTGTTCTTCAAGAACCCGAAACTTTATGCTCTACTTCTTTCTCTCTCAAAAATCCCGAATGAAAAGGTGTAGGCAGACAACATGGGCTGCCATCACCTTTTACACCCACTTTTCAAAAAATTTGTCCTTTTGACACATTAGGTCCCTCTACTTGGGCTTTATATCTTTTCTTTCTTATTCTTCACCTTATTCATTCGTTTGAGTTTTTTAAAAATATAACCGGGTGTTACATTAACCTTGACTATGGGGATATTATTTCTTCTTAATCTTTTTACTTCTTTATCTATAATGGTTAATGGTTCTTCCATAAAATAAAGTTTCTTATCTACTTTGATTTCCTGAATTGGAACTTTTAATGTCTCATGTGTCAGACATTTCTTTAGGTTGGACACATGAAAAGTGTTGTGTACTTTACTTAATTCTTGGGGTTAGTCTAATTTGTATGCTACAGAGCCTATTTTATCAGTGATTTCAAATGGGCCAACATAACTAGGGTTTAACTTACTCCTTCTTCCGATTCAAACGATCCCTTTTATGGGTGATACTTTTAAATAGACCTTGTCTCCAATTTTAAATTCCAATGGTTTTCTTCATTTATCGGCATAACTTTTATGTCGATCCCCAGTGGCTTTCAGTTTATTTTTAGTTTCAATGATCTTATCCGATGTTTCCTGTATCAGTTCAGGCGCTGTAAGTTGTATGTCTCCTATTCATTCCAACACAAGGGTGACCTATGTTTCCTTCCATACAAGACTTCAAATGGGGCTATTCCAATACTTGCATGGTAACTATTACTGTAAGAAAATTCTATTAAGGGTAGGTGCGTATCCCAGCTACCACCAAAGTCCAACACACAAGCCCGTAACATATCTTCTAATGTTTGAATCGTTTTCTCACTTTGTCCGTCTGTCTGTGGGTGGTAAGCTGTACTCATATGTATCTAAGTTCCTAAATTTTCTTGTAAAGTTTTCCAAAACCTAGATGTAAACCTACTATATCTCTCTGATATGATTGAAATGGGTATTCCATGCCTTGACACAATTTCCTTTATGTAAAAAATATGCTAACTTTTCCATTTTATAATCTTCCCTAATTGATAAGAAATATGTTGATTTGGTTAACCTATCTACTATAACCCAAATGGTGTCATATCCACTTGAAGTTCTCGGTAGTTTGGTTACAAAATCCATGGATATCTGGTCCTATTTCCATTCTAGAATTTCTGGTTGTTGCAAATATCCTGAGGGTTTTTGGTATTCAGCTTTTACTCTTGAGCAGGTATCATATTTTTCTACAAATTCTCTGACCGATTTCATCATACCTGGCCACCAGTATTGGCTTTTCAAGTTTTTATATGTTATTTCCTGGATGCACAGTATATCTTAACTTATGTGCTTCTTGTAGAATAACTTTTCTAAGCATCGCACTGTCTGGTATCCAAATTCTAACTTTGAATTTCAAAACTCCATCTGTTCTTTCTTCCAAATCTCTTATTTGCCCTTTTATTTTCAGCTTTTTTTGTTGGGCCTCCCAAATTTAAGTTAACAAATTTGAATGTAATTCCATCCTCATGGCACGTACTCCTAATGGTTTTGTTCTTTCTTTTCTACTTAAGGCATCAGCTACTACATTTGCTTTTCCTGGATGGTATTTGATCTCACAGTCATAATCACTTAATAGTTCTATCCATCTCCTTTGTCTCATATTTAGCATTTTCTGATCAAATATATGTTACAAACACTTATATTTTGTATATATTGCATATTTTGTTCCATACAGATAATGTCTTCAAATCTTAAGTGCAAATACTACTGCTCCTAATTCCACATCATGAGTAGTGTAATTCTTTTCACTTCCCCTAAGTTGTCTAGAGGCATAGGCTATCACCTTACTTCTTTGCATTAAAACACATCCAAATCCTTGAGGTGATGCGTCACAGTATACTATAAAATCATCAGTCCTTTCTATTACTGCTAAGATAGGAACACTACACAACTTACTTTTTAAGAGTTCAAATGCAATCTTTTGCTTTTCTTCCCAAATATAGGGTTTATCTTTTTGAGTTAATTCTGTGAGAGGTTGTTCTTTTTTCGAGAAATTTTCTATGAATTTTCTATAATATCCTGCCAAACCTAAGAATTGGTGTACCTCTGTTGGGGTTTTTGGATCTTCCCATTTCTTAACTGCCTCTATTTTTGCTGGATCAACTTGTATCCCTTCTTCGTTGACTACATGTCTTAAGAATTGTACTTCCATTTTCCAAAATTCACATTTTGAGAATTTTGCATATAACTTTTCCTGTCATAGTAACTCTAAGGTTAATCTTAAGGGCTTTTCATGATCTTTCTTATTTTTAGAATAGATCAAGATGTCATCTATGAAAACTATGAAAAATTTGTCTAAATAAGGTTTGCATATCCTATTCATTATATTCATAAATACTACAAAAGCATTGGTTAACCCAAAAGGCATTACAAGAAATTCATAATGGCCATATCTAGTCCTAAATGCAGTCTTTGGTACGTCCTCATCTTGAACTCTTAACTTATGATACCCTGATCTAAAATCAATTTTGGAAAAATCAATTTTGAACTCTTAGCACCAGTTGGTCAAACAAATCATCTATTCTGGATAGGGGATATTTATTCTTTATAGTTACTTTGTTAAGTTACCTATAGTCAATGCACATTCTAAAAGTTTCACTTTCTATTTAACAAATAGAACTAGTGCTCCCCAAGGTGATACACTAGGACGTATAAATCCTTTATCCAACAATTCTTGTAATTGATTCATGAGTTCCTTCATTTCTCTTGGTGCTAAATGATATGGTGCTTTAGCTATAGGGGTTGTTCCTGGTACCAATTCTATTTTGAACTCTACTTGACGATGGGATGGTAAACCAGGTAACTCATCAAGGAAAACATCTGGGTATTCATTGATAATCGGGACACTTTCTAGATCTATCTTATCTAGCTTTGTATCAGTTATATGAGGCAGGAAAGCTAGGCATTTCCTTTCTAAACACATTTGTGCTTTCTTACAAGAAATTATTTTCATAGCACCCATAGGTTTTTCTCCATATAAACAAAGTGTTTTATTTTTCTTAGTTAAAGGGATTTTTATTATTTTCTTACCTCACACAATCTCAGTCTGATTCTTACTCAACCAATCCATACCTACAACTACATCAAAACCTCCTAGTTCAAAAGGAATTAGATCTATATCAAAACTATATTCATCTTAATTTATAGTAAAATTAGAGATGATTTCACAGGCTTCAATTATCTTACCATCAGCTAATTCTATCATATATTTGTGCTTTATTTTTTTGAGGTTAGATTAAGCAATGGTCTAAATGCATTTGAAACAAAACTATGGGTTGCCCCAGTATCAAATAACACTATTGTTTATTGATCGTTAATAAGAAACGTACTCGTAACCACTTCAGGTTCATGCTGGGCTTCTTCAGCTTGCATTACGAAAACTCTCCCACGAGGGTTGTTTTGGTTGAGCGGAGCCTTACCCTTCAATTGTGGACATTTATTTCAAAAGTGATTTTTGTCTCCACATTGATAACAGACTAGTTTTGGGTTAGTGGGGCTCTTACAGTCTCGGGATATATGTCCCTTTCTTTTGTAGTTATAACAGATTACCATTGCGTATTTACCCTGATGATATCTCTGACAAGTATTGCACCATGGCTGACCCTCTTTTTGTGGTTTCTTTTCTCGCGTCATTCCTAAGAAATTCCTGGTTGGTTGTTGGGTTATCATTTTTGAGGATTTTCTCCAAACTTGCCTCCTGAGTTTTTATCACTCCAATTTCTTTTCTCTCCTATTCTTGGGTTACTTAAAGATCCATTCCTTATGATTTCATCAGTATGGCTTCCTGATAGGCTTACAACATCTTGGAAAGTTCTAGGCATGACGAATTTCACTAGTCTTCTTATTTGTGGCACTAAACCCCAAATATATCTACCTATCCTTTTTGCTTCTGGGGTTACTAAGTGCGGTACTAGTCTAGAGAGTTCATTGTATCTGTCGATGTACTCTCGATGTGCTACTCATTTCATTTCTAGTGCCAGGAATTCAGTTTCTAATTTCTTATCTCGTTATAGGGACAATATTTCTCAATTACCAGATTTTTGAATTATTCCCATCTTAGTCCATTCATAATATGCCTTCCTTTTGTTTGTATCTCCATTTTCCACCAGGATTGTGCCTCTCCTTTTAGTGAGTGTGAGGCAAATAGGGTTTTGTTATTGTTGGCACAGTATGTAATTTGGTTGATTCCATCTCGTCCAGCCAGCGTAGGGCTTGTACAGCTCCTCCTTTTCCATCAAATTCTCGGGGTCTACATGACATAAAGGTTTTATAGGATCATCCCTTCCTGACTTCATTTATCATTTCCTCTTCTTGTTGTTCCCTTACATTGGCATCTTTTGGTTCTTCGTTCCTGTGTGTCGTAGCTCCAAAGTTTAGGTTTCGCTGTAATTGAGCAATTAAAGTAGGCATATCAGTTTCTATTTGTTGGGTTACCAATTGAGAAATTTTGTTGTTTACACTTGTAGTGGTGTTTACGGGAGTTACTTCTCCAAGTCTAGTTCAAGGTCGACTAACTCGCACCGTCCTTCGTACAGGCTGAATATTCCTTCTTAGCGACATGATTTTTCTATAGTTAATTATAGTCGATGTTAAAAAGTCAAAATTTATAATCTTAATATAATTTGTCTAACACATAACAGATAATGATTTCAAATACAAATGACATATATATACATGTATATATATATATATGTATATATATTTATATATATATATATATGTGTATATATATGTATATATATATATATATATATATATATGTAAGGCCCCGTTCCCGGGACGCTTACAGCTGGGTTCTCATCGCCCATAAAACATATAATTACATTATATTTAATGAATCGCAGTGGAAAACTAAAACAAACTTTCATTTCCATGTAAATGCTTTTGCAAACTAATACAACATTCATTACAAAAATAGTTTGTTCGCATTACAATGCAAAAACATTAATCAAAAGAATGCCATCCCAAAAGAGCTGAGTAGTCGCCCGTGCCATCCTCAGCAATCATTACCTGCCAACTGGAAACACATCAAAGTCAGCGTTGCTGAGTGAGTTCTAGTTTTATAAATAAAACATACTTTACTTTCATATAAAACCGTTCGTTACTTTTACATGATCACACATCGTACGTACACATAGATAATATCATTATTATCTTTTTCATTCGTTCATTCATTCTTTCATTACCTTACTTGCGCAGCGGACATCATCCATACCAATACCATGTGCTACACCCCGGTTAGTCGTAGCTACCGGGCCGAAGTCAACAAATGAACAGCTAAACGTATGCCACGGTACTAGGAGTAACCATCAGTCTTAGCTACTGGGCCGAAGTCAACAAATGAACAGCTAAACGTATGCCACAGTACTAGGGGTGAGCGGTAGAGGTTCTACATTCAGGGTCAATCACCAAGAAGGACCCAGTATCCGATGTGTGCAAGACGTTTCATTCGTTCATTAATACATGCATTCATTCATCATGTTCCTCTTTCTTTATCTGTCACGTTACGTTACATAATACTTCGTTCATTCATCATAATAGGTAAAGCCATAGGAAAGATATTATACATCACACTAAGGAACATTAACATGCATCAACATCACCCTCATCGTGCCCAACATGCTTTCTAAGACCTCGATCATCGTCTTAAAACTCTTATGGGAACCTTTACATCAAAACTTACATTTGCACTTTCCCCCGAAAGTCAGGAGTCAATCTACACCTTCCTCGGGTTCAATAGCCCTATTCGGGCGTATGGACACCCTTCAGTCGCATGGCCTCCATGCGACTGAACATCATGCGATTGAACTAATACGGATGAACACCTATGCGAATGAACATCCAGTCGTGCGAATGGACCTTCAGTCGCATGACCCCATGCGACTGGCCCTTCAATGGTGCGAATGAACCCCAATCGTGAGAATGGACCCCCAATCGCACCCTAATCGGCCGTATGGCCTCCATTCGGCCTCCAGTCGGTCGCCTAGCCCTAACTGATGCAGAATGCAGTTCAACCCGATTGCAGCCGAGGGTTTTCAGCCTCCAAACTCATCTAAACCCATTTTAAGCCTAAATAGACCATCCTAAACCTTAGAGATGCGTACCATAACATTATTCAAGCACAACCAAGCAAGAATTCAAGCCCCAAACGGGTCCTACACATACACACACGCATACATACGGGTTTTCACCCAAAAACGCGAAAAAGGGTATTCAGATGTGTTCCAGCCCCAAAATCATTCAAAAACATGTAAAAGAGGGGTCCTAGAACTCACCTAAACGAGCACAATGACAAGAGCTTCGATTCGGCTTGCTTCACGACGATTTTGGCGACCCGAACCGACTCGAACCGGCACTTTTTCCTCTTTTTCTCCTCTTTCTCTCTTCTTCTCTTTATAAGCTGAAATGTGAGTGTGGGGAGAGTGGGCTGCCCTCTCCCTACATATATCACCACATTTCCCAACTTTTCTTTGTTGGCGAGTTTGGTCCCTCGACTTTTGGACTTTATTTTCTTTTCTTTCTTCACCGGCTTCAAAATAGTAAATATCCGGGTGTTACAATATATATATATATATATATATATATATATATATCGTTAAGTTCTTATTTTCTATGGGTTTGATATGT
This sequence comes from Flaveria trinervia, assembly GCA_025506515.1. Classification (NCBI taxonomy): domain Eukaryota; kingdom Viridiplantae; phylum Streptophyta; class Magnoliopsida; order Asterales; family Asteraceae; genus Flaveria; species Flaveria trinervia. The sequence continues at coordinate 30,504,227 of CM046442.1, forward strand.
TAGAGTTTTAGAGAGTGATTCTAATTTCCATGAACCCAGTTACATATTTTTGTAAAAATATGTTTCTTGGGTGCCTTTAATTTCTTCACATCCTTCTGAATTTTCCGGATTCCTTGTTGTATTTTCTTAAGCTTTTTAAGGGTCTATTGGGCTGTCTTCGTTTGATCCTTATTCAGCTTTTGTCTTTTAGTTTATTTTTCTTTGTCCTCGGAGGAATCAGAATTTTGTATTCCTGTATCTTCATCTTGCTTAGCAAGAATCTGTCTCCACGTCGTATCTTTTTCCTAGGGGTCTTAATTGTATATCCCCTAATTGTTATAGTTTTTGGTTTATAGTTTTTCTCAATTTTAATTTGAGGAGCTTTTAAATTTTGCTAGGGTTCTGGTTCAGATGTTATTTCTTTAAAGTTGCTATGGTGTGAGCATTCAGAAGGGTCAGTCTCACTGTGGTAATTATTTGAACTCATGGCTGCAAAAATTTCTTTATAATTTTTGGCAGACAATTAGTCATATATTTTCATTAATATTCTATATGTCACATACTTTTAATACAATTTGAGATATGCATGTAATCATAAAATTCATATATAGCCATACCATGTATTTGTATTTATGAGATATATTGTTTATCATAATTTGACCTTACGGTTATAGTCTAGGTATTTTATAGTACCTAATTCTCTATAACCAATGACTCTGATACCAATCTGTCACATCCCAGCGAAAGTGTGAAATGCGTTGGAGGTGACTTGTTTGTTCAGAACACATTGATAAAAAAGAATAAATAATTTAACACATTTGAACATGTCATAACATATCATATCACATAATCATAGATAATTTAAAGTTAAGATTACATCATATCATAAGTAGTCAAAATTTGAAAATATAATCCTACTACAAACATAAAATCTAATTGCTACATCTTCAGAGATGATGGAAATGAGCGTCCATCGATACACTGAGATCGTAGAGATTTACGGTCAAATTCACACAAACTGGCACTATTATTTCTCCCCAGCCGTTATACATATCAAAAGAGAACATTTGTTAGACATGATGATTTCCTAAAAAAACATACTCAAAATAATCAACAAAAGGTTGGTGAGATCATAGGTTTGATATCATATCAAAACATATACATTGATGCAACAAAATTACAACCAAGCCTGTTTATAAACAGTTGATTTATAATTGTCATGATATAAATCAAAAATCAGATAATATAGCATCACAACACTCGTCTTGTTGGTGCAGGAAAAATAATTTCCTAAGTAGCGCTACCTATACTATAAGACGATTCTACATCCGAATTAATGGTTGTATCATAATAACAGTAAAACACAAAACCTTATACATATGCATCAATCTCAAAACAATACGCTTTCCCCCCTAAAAAATTTATAAATACAAATGGGCAAGGAGTCTCACCTTGTTACTTTGGTAGATTTTCCTCTCAAAATATTATAGACACTTAATATTTCTTCAAAATTTTTAGCATCTCAGATAAAATTTTAATATAGCCGTTATACATCTTTGTATATCACGAAAATTTTAGAGTAGGTTTATACAAAAATCTGATAAATTATGTCAAAATTTCATAATTTATTTATTTACAGATTATTTTCTGGAAATCATGTGATATTCGAATAAATTAGAAAAAATACTTATGGGTCTTTAAAATTTACAAATATTTGTCAGTATTTATATATCAATATTTATACTATTCCATAATTTCCTAAAGTGCTAAATCATCACAAAACTATTTTTAATATTTTCTTGACATTCTTACATTATTGGTTAAAAATAGTAGAACATATCCAAAAATTCTAGATTTCTTACAGATAATTCATTTAATTAATATACCTTGCATAATTTTTTCATCATTTTTTTTCAAAGTTTACAAAATTTTCCTCATTTTCGTATTATAGATTCTTTCGAAATTCATAATTTAAGCATAACTTCGAGTTAGATCCTAAAAGTTAATATATAGGTCCTATAATATGTAAGATTAATCATAAAATCTTTCCAGACCTTCACCAGGTTTAGTTCTTCCAGTTGGTTATTTTCTTTCAATTATCCAAAAAATTCATATATTTATTTTAGTTATAGTAATGGTACCAAAATTTGTAGAACATTATTTCCTAATATATTAAAATTCTTACAATGTTTGTTCCTATAATCACAATCCTTTATATGATAAACTGAATTAACAAGATTGCACATAATCTCAACCTTTATTTGTAACCTTTTTGCTTGATTTCATAATTTTAATCAGATTTTTCAGATTTATAAAACCTTTTCTTACTTCCTTTTGACATGATTATAAGATTTTGTGAAAAATTTGAATGTTAAAGCAAAAGGGTTAGTTATATGTGTTGTTTAAACACATATATATCATTGTAATCTTAATTAGTTATGGTTTACAGGATGAAACCTTGATTTTGATAAAAGGAGAGGGTAGGAAAAAGTTGATGATATCTTCTAAACCTTGGTGAATCTGGTTGCTTAATCTTGGTTTTGGTGTTCTTGATTTCTTGCAATAATGATTTGGATGATGGTGGTCGTATGAGGTTTGGATGAGGTTAGTTAAAATGATAACCGAGTGAGTGTGTAGAAGGTGGTGGTGATGTGTGGTTGTTGTGGGTTGGCCGCGAGGTGAAGACTAAAGATGGTGATGGTAGTAGTCTCCTGGGATTTTTGGTGGCTCACGGTGGTGATGTTTGGGATCAATAACCGAGAGAGAACAAGGAGTTTGCTAACACAATGTTTGCACAAGTGTCTTCTCATTGTGGCTAAGAGTTTCTATATAATGGGGAGGGTAATCATTGGATCTAAGGGCTAGGGTAATGAGGTGTGGTTATAGGGTGCTTAGGTGGCTTTAACTAGGTGTTAAGGTGGCGTTTTGTTAGGGTGTTTAAGGAGAGCCAAATAGGTGGCTGGTGGAATGGATGGGTTGGTGTCAAATCATGCAAGGTGGCAATTCATGAGGATACATGACTCATCAAGTCATAAATACAAAGTTTTACTAATGTTTTAGGTTGTTAATCGGGTGGTTTGTTGCTCTAATGAACCGAGACTTGAACTTAAGTGGTGTTTAGGTTGATGTTTGAGTGTATAAGGTTTGTTTAGTTTTGTTTTGATGCTAAGTTTTCTTTGATGTTGCGTTGAATTGTGGTGTTTGGTTGGGTGGTAACTTGGTTCATTTGGGGTATGTTTGGTGTTACATGGTTGTGATACTTTGATTATATAATGTTTCAGGTCAAAAGGTTGTGTATTGGATACATGCACACGTAAATATTATGCATGCATGCAAGCATGCATACGCACCATATATATATATATAATATATATATATATATATATATATATATATATATATATATATATATATATGTGTGTGTGTGTGTGTGTATGTATATATATATATATGTATATATATATGTATATATATATATGTATATATATGTATATATATATGTATATATGTATATATATACATATATATTTATACATATATACATATATATATATATACACACATATATATATGTATATATGTATATATGTATATATATACATACATACATATATATATATACACACCAAAACACATATAATTCATAAAGGGTAACTCAAATAGTGGGTAACACATATGAGAATTTTATTTAAATATAACTTGCGTAACATTAACTTTAGGGTTGTCACAATATCACAAGTCTCTACATAAAGATAGTGGCACCAGATCTTTAATGCGAAAATCATAGCAGCAAGCTCAAGGTCTTTCGTAGGATAATTAACCTCATAAGGTTTCAACTGTTGTGATGCATAAGCAATGACCTTTATGTGTTGCATCAACACACATCCAAGTCCTTTCTTTAAGGCATCACTATAAATCTGATATCCCCCCATACCCGAGGGAAGTGTAAGAATCAGGGTAGACACCAATCTCTTCTTTAGCTCTTCAAAACTTCTCTCTCTCTCATCACTTTAAGAGTAATTAAAACCTTTCCTTATCAGTTGCATAAGGGGTAGAGTAATAACAGAGAACCCGTCAATGAATCTACAATAGTAACTAGCAAGACCAAGAAAACTCTGAACTTTTGTGCTGAAGTAAGTGTTGGCCATTTAGTGATTACCTCTGTATTCGTTGGGTCCTTCAAAATACCATCCATAGAAACCACATGACCTAGAAAGGCTACTTGGCTCAGCCAAATTCGCACTTTGGAAACTTAGCATAAAGCTTCTTTTTACGCAAAGTTTCAAGCACGATACGAAGATGGTCTTCATGTTCCTCCTTACTCTTAGAATATATCAGAATGTCATCAATAAAGAAGATAAAAAACTTATCAAGAAACTCAAAAAACTTGGTTTATTAGGTCCATGAAAATGGTTAGGGCATTAGTTAACCCGAATGGCATAACAAAGAATTCATAGTGACCATATCGTGTACGGAAGGCTGATTTTGAAATGTCAGAATCTTTAATCCTTAACTGATGGTACCCGGACCTCAAATCACTTTTAGAGAAACACTTCACACCTTGAAGTTGATCAAATAAGTCGTTGATACAAGGTAGAGGGTAACGATTTTGAATAGTGATCTTCTTTAACTCCTGGTAGTCAATAAAAAATTCTTATAGTTCCATCTTTCTTCTTCACAAACAAGACTGGTGCACCCCAAGTCAAGACACTTTGGTCTAATAAATCAAAGATCTAATACTCCTGTAATTGCTCCTTTAGTTCCTTGAGTTTAAGTGGTGCCATACAGTATTTTGCTTTGGAAATCAGCTCAACACCAGGAATAAGATCAATAGTAAATTCTACCTCACGATCTAGGGGAAGTCCAGGCAACTCCTTAGGAAAAAAATCAGGAAAGTTACAAACAATCGGATAATCAGAAATATTAGGCTCCTCAGAAGGTGAAATTTTAACTGAAGCAAGGAATGATGCACAACCATACAATAGGGATTTGTGAGCCTTAAGTGTTGAAATTAGCTGAAGAGTTATTTAAGGTTTGGTCCCCTGATAAATGAGTTCAGGATGATGCGGATCTCGAAATAGAATGCGAAGAGTCTAACACTCAATTGTAAATTGGCTTAAGGTGTCACTCTGAACACCCCCGGGGACTTATCATCCTTGATGAGGTTTTCCCCACCATCCCGAATGGCATAGGAATGGCTCTGATACCATTTGTAACATTCGGCCCCTCATACCACCAATATTGCCCGCTTCACCCATGAGGAGCTCACAGATTTGCTTTTGGTTTCCCGGGTGAAAACTTCCTAAGGAGATCATCCATCCCTGGATTGCTGCCACCTGAGCATGTTTAATTGTGGAGTTCTCCTCACATCCAAAACCAATACACCCAAAACAAGTTGATGATATTAGAGACTAGAAATATCTTATTAATCAGTAATCTCTTCTGTCCATGGCCAATATGGGATTTGCCTAGAGTGTTGCAAACACCCCCCCCTTTTTGGACTCATCGTCCTCGATGAGGTTTGCCTGACCATCCCATCTATGGATGTGGGATTGGCCTAAGTTGTCACTTTGAACGCCCCCGGGGACTCACCATCCTTAATGAGGTTTGCTCCACCATCCTAAATGGCACAACGGTGGTTTTGATACCATTTGTAACTTTCAGCCCCTTATACCACCAATATTGTCCGCTTTGCCCACGAGGAACTCATGGATTTGCTTTTGGTTGCTTGGGTGACAACTTCCCACAGAGATCACCCATCCCTAAATTGTTTCCATCTGAGCACGCCTAACTGTAGAGTCCTCTCATTCACTGCCAATACGCCAAAAATGTGTTAGTGATGTTAGAGTTTGGACATTCCTTATGAAACAGATTTCTCTCATATCCATGAGCGATGGGATGGTTGGTTGTCCGCTTCGCTCACGAGGCGCTCACAGATTTGCTTTTGGTTGTACGAGTGAAAATTTCCTATGGAGGTCACCATCCCTAGATTACTGCCACCTGAGCACTTAGCTGTGGAATTCACCTCTCATCCACATCCATTAAGCCCAAAAAATATTGGTGATATTAGAGACCAGATGTTTCTTATAAACAAGGAATCTCTATTTTCCATGAACGATATGGGATTTGCCTAGAGTGTTACAATTAAAGTTAAATCAATTACCATTATCTTTGTATAGCAAGCCTTAGAAATATACCTTGAAAGTAGTTACATAATAGATTGGATCTGAATCTTCCATGTCTCTCCCCATATGTTTTGCAAGTGGGGAAAAATATTACAAATTCCATTGACCAACCACCAAATATGGTGAGATCATTTTAGATTTATATGTCACAAGGTATGGACCAATAAGGCTATACAAATAATTTTGTATCATACCCTTGTTACCCAAACCAACCATTCAAAGATTCATAAAGTCATTGGTGATTTTCTCCTTTCTGATAATTGGGGAGAATTTTCACGTCACTAGTGAAAAAATTCTTCCAATTTCATTGCATAAGTCTTTGTCATCCTTTTATTTGGATGATAAAGTTCAACCATTCTAATGCCTCATCTTTGATAGAATATGAGATGAACAAAACCATGTTCTCATAAGTATACTTGCTAATATCCAAAGTTGCTTCAATCTTCTCCTACCATTACATGGCTACACTTGCTCCTTTACTCCTTAAAAAGTTAGTAGCTTGAAATGTTAGATATGAACATCCTTTTTGTTTTTTCCTTTTCTTTGATGCTTCATTTTTAGAAATTTTATCATTTAAATTATGACCATCATCTTCTTTAAATCTAGATCTTAAAACATCTTTGTTTTAAGTGAAGGTTATTTCTCTTTCATTGTTTAGATTATGCTAGGAATCATATCTTTAATTCTAATAACAAACCTGTAGGGTTCTACCGTGAGGCGCGTGACAAACAAGGATCTGTGACGCAGTCATATCAAATGACTCTATGTGTGTTTAAAATATAAGTTTTAATCAGATTAAAAATATAGTTTTTAATGTAAACAGTGTGGAAGTGCTTAAGTAATGTTAAAACCAACTATAGCATAGGCAAAATACGGCGCCCAATGAAAGTACTTTATGCAAAGGAAAACATGTTTGTCACACTATGACATCAATGCTACTTGGTGCGGTATAGAGTTTCTGTTTCAAAACCTAGAATGCAGATTCCTACTTGTCACATTAAGTAGCATTGAGCTAGGTTTGATAAACCCTTTGTCTGGTAGTTTTTGTAGTTGTGTAGACAGTTCCTACAGTTTATATGAAGATAATTTGTATGGAGCTCTAGCAATGTGTGTTGCTCCTGGTGTTATATTAATCTAAAAATCATCTTGATGATGTGGTGGGAGACTAGCTTAATCTCCTGAAAAAACCTTGGGAAAGTGATGAACAATAGTGATCTTTATTCTTCTTCTCCTTTGTTGCTTCGCAGTGACCATAGCTAAAATGGCGATATGACCTTTGCTTTAGCACTTTTGAGCCTTCATATAAGCAATGATGCCTAATCTAACATCTTGTATTTTTGGTTTAATTAAAAGTTAATGTCGTAAATTCTTTTAAGGACTATTTTTGTCTAATATGAAACTCATGGGTTACTTATACATATTGTTTTATTTTGGCTTAATAATAATAATAATAATAATAATAATAATAATAATAATAATAATAATGTTATTAGTAATAATAATTTGTAAAAATTATTAAACTCAGAAATGCATTAAGCTTGGTTTTAAAAGTCTAGGGGGCTTTATTGCCACATTAAGAACTTAAAACATAAGTTTCTCACATGAAATGATAAAGTCAAAACCAAAGCGGCCATTTTTGTAATTTTCAAAAGTTGAACCCAAATCTCCTCCCCACCATTCGTTTTTCCGGCCAAACTTCCGGCCAACTCCGACGAGCTTCAAAACACCAAAATTGCTCGGTTTCGAAACTAAAAACCATTCCTAACCATTTCAGGATCATGAATCGAACCTATCAACACACTTTAATTCGATTAAAGAGTTGTAAGAGCACTCACGCCACGAGACCGAAACATCCTTAAATCATAGAGCCGTTTGAGCAATAAACCATAACTAAAGTCTAATTAATCGAACATAGACAATCATCTAAACATTCTTAATCTTTCACACCTTCTAAGTTCACCTGAAAGCACACAAACAAAGTTGTATAATTACCCCTCTCATCGTGAACCTGCAACTAGATCAAAAATTACCTTCCGAGCATTTTCAACTTCAATTGATTAAGGGATTTCGATCAAGGACGTCACACGAAGCAGCCCACGGGTTTAATTTGGTTTCTTTCATCGTTTGCACACAAAACGAATTCAACTTTGATCACGCTTGTTCTTCAGTCTGTAGCATCGATTTCAAACATCTACTAGGTAATTGATCTTGCTTATATGTTTGACTACGCATAGGGAATGAAATCCCCATGTTTATTTCAGTGATCCTTATCGTTTCATGCTTCGATTGGATTCGTTTTCAAATTAGGGTTTATGCAATTTGGGGGATTTCAGTGGGTCTTGTGTCTAATGAATATAAGTTTTTAACACCAGTTCTAAATGCGGCTGAGGCCTGGTTCAAGTGGTAACATCATGGACTTCTAAACAAAAGGTCCCCGGTTTGAATCCGGGGGACCTCCTGTTTTGATTTTAAGGCTTTTTAGCCTTTGTTTTAATTCTGGATTTTTTCTAAAAAATTTATAAAAATAAAGTGGTGAACTTGTTATATATTTTTTGACACCTTACTATTTTCTGTTAATTTATTTCATAAGATGCCTTAACATTTTATTAAATATTATTGACAAATAATATAATTAGTTTATTTTTCTTATAAATTGATGTTTGTTTAAAATATTATTTTGCTAAATTATTGTTGGTTCAAATAATATATATAAAATATCTTTCTTAATAAAATAGACTCTAGATATTGTTGTAACCCACTAAATCATTACTTATTTAAATAATAAGCATATATTATTGTATAAAATGAGGGTAATTTTAAAAAGTTATATACGTTACTAAACTTTGTAACTAAGTTTTATTACAAATGGTTTTCTTACATTTTCTTAAACTAAAATGCTTAACTTGTATATTTCTTTTCTTTTATTATTTACGGTAATTAATAAAATCTCTAAATAGCAAATTCCATTCAATACCCTAGTCTTCGTTAATTCGTAAACTTATTATTTAACTAAAATCTTGTAATCATATATATATATATATGTATATATATATATATGTATATATATATATATATATATAATATATATATATATATATATATATACATTTTAGGTGTATTGTGAAGGGCTACGTTGAAACGACACTTATTATTATTTCTTAGTAATCATCAAATATACTTGTTGATCATGTGAGTATTTCTATACCCCTTTTCATATTTTCACACTTTGGGGTGAAACATGTTATATTATAACCATTGCACTTGTAAAACGTTTGATTCTTGTAAACTTTTGGCAATTCACTTGTATGTTATGGTTAGTTGATCTTAGTAATTACCATGTATTGACAATTATATGTACAATCATTAACTATTGCTATCCTGGCGACGTCATAGATCTATGGGCCTGACAAGGCTGCTTGGTTAATCCAAGTACACTTAGCTAATCATATAAATTTGTAAATGTGAGAACTTGTAAACTGTCAAGGTTTGATTGTGCATTCTGTCTTACATCCCTAGTTACTTTGTTCACTAATTTATAACATGAATTGCCATCTTTTATATACTTATGTATTGAAAACTATGGAAATGTCACCAACTTTATGTTGACCTTTTATTTTAAATATGTTTCAGGAAACACGCAAGTTTGATTGCCACTTTTGAAGATTATTCACACCTAGGAATGGACCTAGATAATTAAATGGATGAACTTGAAATTTACTCTTTATGCATGTTGATTTTTGCTTGTATGAGACTTATAATTGTAATGTTACATTTGGAACCGATGATTAATATATATTTGGGATTATTAATAGCGTTATGTGGCTGTGAACGATCTTAACCCTCACACCTCGACGATTTCGCCGTCAAGGTTGGGGTGTGACAGATTGGTATAAGAGCCTATAACTATAGAGATTTTGGTTATTAAAAATGGTGACCTAGACTATAGCGTATGCATGAACCTTATAGAATTATATTTCTATCTTGTAAAAAATATATGGTTTGCATGCTACATAATGTTATGCCTTCTTATGTGCAACTTGATTCCTTAGCATAGGATTGCTTTATGAATGCTTAAACCTTGATACCTGTCTCCCCTAAACTTATCTTTGACTCTTTGATTGTCCCCGAACATGAAGTTTCTTAATCTTATTCTCGACGAAACGTGGGATCGTATACTTATTGTTTATATCTTGAATCTTTAGACTTTATGTCTAATCTATACAAATCTCATCGAGGTTTTGATTTCATGAACCTAAGAAATATTGTATGACGCATAGACACCTGTATTCTGGATTTCCTAGAAAAAGGCCTTCGGGCTAAGGTAAGCATTTAGCATAAATCCTGTGGGACTAGTTATGCTTACCTGGGGATTTCTGGGATGAGTGATAAACTATGGTCAATATACACAAGTTTCTAAGGCAAATGGGTCAATCCACCTTGACGTGTCAACGTTTCCAAATGGTAATGCATTACCAAATGGAATCATTCCATGTATCTTACAACTCTTAGCTTATTCTTGTTTAAATTACAATCCTTTGTTATCCTCATTCCTGTATCTTTGGAGTTCAAGCCTATACTTTCTAAATCGCGTGTTAATCTGGAAAGATCCTTCACGGTCGAAGTCGCCGATAGAAAATCGATCGTCGTTGACATCGTAAGATTGTACCTTGAGCCTTAACTAACACGAGTTCTCCATGGACCTTATTCCCATGTAACTGGGAAGCTTTGATGTTATTATCGGCATGGATTGGTTAGCCAAGCAACAAGCAGAAATTCTATGCTTCGAGAAGTGCATTCAAATTCCTTTACCGTTAGGAAATACTTTGAAAGTCTTTGGGGAGAAATCATCCCAAGGACTTAAAATTATGTCATGCATCAAGGCCTGAAAGTGCTTAAGTACGAACTACGTAGCTTTCATAGTGTATGTAATTAATATGAAAGCCAAGGGTAAGGAACCGAAAGACATTCCTGTCGTGAGAGATTTTCCCGAAGTGTTTCCCGAGGATGTTAAGGGATTACCTCCCGTGTGAGAAGTTGAGTTCAAGATTGACTTGATTTCTGGTGCAAACCCTAAGGCTCAATCACCTTATCGGCTTGCACCATCTGAAATGAAAGAACTAGCTAGTCAACTGCAAGAGTTGATCGATAAGGGATTCAGTAGTCCTAGTTCTTCACCATGGGGTGCACTTGTGCTCTTAGTTAAGAAGTAAGATGGTTCATTCCGTATGTGCATTGACTATCGGGAACTCAACAAGCTTACCATCAAAAACTGATGTCCTCTTCCTTGAATCGATGACCTCTTTGATCAACTCCAAGGAGCAACCCAATTTTCAAAGATCGAGCTACGTTGTAGGTATCATCAACTACGTGTTCACGATGACGACGTTCCAAAGACCACTTTTCGTACTCCATATGGACATTACAAGTTCATTGTTATGACTTTTGGCTTGACCAATGCACTGCCATGCTCATGGATCTCTTGAATCGAGTATGTAAACCGTATTTGGATAAGTTTGTGATCGTGTTCATTGATGACATTCTTATTTATTTCAATACGAAAATTGATCACGAGTTGCACTTGCGACAAGTTCTCGAACTTTTGAAGAAGGAGCAATTATACGCCAAGTTTTCCAAGTGTGAGTTATGGTTAGAAGAAGTTCAATTCTTAGGGCATGTGGTGAATAGCCAAGGAAATCATGTTGATCCTGCTAAAATAAAAGCCGTGAAGAATTGGTGTGTTCCCACAACCCCAACCGAGGTTCCTTATTTTCTGGGCTTAGCGGGATATTACCGTAGGTTCATAGCAAATTTTTCGAAAATTGCTAAACCACTAACGGCGCTAACCCAAAAGAATCGACTTTTTGAATGGGGACCCGAGCAAGAAGAGGCTTTCGAGACATTGAAATGCGAGTTGTGTAACGCTCCTATACTCACACTCCCCGATGGAAATGACGACTTTACCGTGTACTATGATGCCTCTAATCAAGGCCTTGGTTGTGTTCTAACGCAACGAGGCAAAGTCAAAGCAACAAGGCAATTGAAGGTTCATGAAGTGAACTACACAACTCATGATCTTGAACTTGGTGCCGTGGTTTTTGCTTTGAAGATCTGGTGACACTATCTTTATAGGACGCAATGCATAGTCTACACTGATCATAAGAGTCTCCAACACGTGTTCAACCAAAAGGATCTCAACATGAGACAAAGACGTTGGATTGAGCTGATTAGCGACTACGACTGTGACATTCACTATCACCCTAGAAAGGTGAATGTTGTAGCCGACGCACTGAGTCGTAAGGACCACAAAAAGACTGTCTCGTTTCAAGAAATCCGACATCGAAGGCAATGGTTTGATACGCTAGGGTAATTTGATACCAAGATTCATGTGGATCTTAACAAGGCTACTATCATGCTTCAAAACATAAGGATTGATATTGATCTTGAGTTATGCATTCACGAGGCTCAACAAGCGGCGTTGACCTACGAAGGGAAAGATGAAGATCTGATGTCTAACGTTCGGTCACAACTGGAGACAAAACCGAACGACATGTGGTACTTCTTGAATCGACTTTCGATCTCGACTCGTGATAACCTTCGACACTTAATTATGAACGAAGCTCATCAAACTCGATATTCCATTCATCCCGGCTCCGATAAAATGTACATGGACTTGCGTGGCCAATACTGGTGGCCTGGAATGAGGAAAGATATCGCTTTCTATGTTTCCAAGTGTCTCACATGTGCAAGGGTCAAAGCTGAGCACCAACGACCAAGTGGTTTACTTGAACAACCTGAAATCCCTATGTGGAAATGGAAACATATATCTATGGATTTCATAACCAAGTTACCTCATTCTCCTCGTGGTCATGATAATATATGGGTGAATGTTGACCTTTTGACCAAAACAGCACATTTCATACCAATACGAGACATATACAAAGTTTCAATACTGGCTCGCATTTACATTAACGAAATTATGAGTCGTCATGGCGTGCCATTTGTAGATACATATGTACCTAGTTTATGAGCTTAATGTAAAATGTCTTTCTGTCTTACATATATGTAACAGAATGGGTTTGAATGAAATACAATGTGTGGTTTATGCTTATAATGTTTAATTTTTCATTGATTATTGTGTGTTAACGCTTATTGAACTAACTATAGAGGTTTGTGGTTGTTTACATACTTCTTAGTCAATAATGATTGAGAAACGTGCTTAAACTTAATTGTGTGAAGTTCTCATGCGAATGGACCATACGCATAAACAACTTCATGCTAATGAACCAGCCGCACGACTGAACTAGGAGACTTGATCAGTTGCACGATTGTGACATGAGATTGACTCAGTCGCACGACTGAAGCCTCAGTCGTGCGGATGGAACAATCGTATGACTTAGTCGCACGACTGAACCATACTAATGGTTCAGTCGCACGAATGAGAAACCCTAACCTATAAATACGACTTAATTCGTGGAAAAACGGACAATTCGAATACCTACACACTAAATCGAACCCTAGCCGTCCAGAGACCCTAGAACACCTTTTCCAAGTTCATAGATCACACAGATTCGTATTGCAATCGTTCTTAACATTTAGATTCATTCGAAGATCGATTCTACGTGCTTTCTCAATGATTGGATGGCCAATAAAATAGGATTCCGCACTATTTGAGTTGGTCTACACGTAAATCAGTTAGTAATCCGTCCCTACACTGTCCCTAACAAGTGGTATCAGAGCCTTGGCTCTTGATTTACGTGTGATTCGATCGATTTTGATATAAAAATCGTGTTTTTCACTGAAAAATGCAATCTTTTTGCGTCAAACAGTGTTTTAGACCTCTCCAGGTCAAAAAGTTAACGTTTTTCCGGCATACGACAATTAGGGTTCGTGAGAAATTTGTGTTTTTGCATCAAAGTACCTTAAACCTTCGAATTCTCAAAATTCAGTAGCTTCAGTCGGACGATTGACTCAATCGCACGACTGAATCCATCCGCATCCCTCATACGCATGATTGAGACTCAGTCATTCATCCATTCGTACGACTGAACCGCCTATTCATAGTGTTCATCCGCACATGCTCATTCGGACGATTGAGCCGTTCGCACTTGTTCATTCGCACGTCTGGGCCAACCTCATTGTTCAATCGCACGAAGTGTTCTATCGCATTCCTTCAATCGCACAAGTAAAACAGTTTGTTCTAAAGTTCAAAGTCGATAGTAATGGAGGATCAATATTCAGTGTTCACCGCAGGGAGGGATTCAAGGATCCAGAATCTATTGCTTCTGAAAAATGAAGTGGGGAATCACAATAAACCCCCTAAGCTAATAACGTTAGATGATTACCCATAATGAAGCAAAGATTCGAGATCTACTTAAATGGAGTAGATCCCTATCTGTGGGAGTCGATAGAGACAGGGTATAGCATGCCTGTAGGTGCAGATGGAGTCAAACTTACCTTAGGTGGCATGACTGATGGCCAAAACGTAAAGTACAATGCTGAGAAGAAAGTATATGCATTGCTAACTCAGTCAATTCCTAAGGACATCTTCCATCAATTTTCTGAGAACAAGTAAGCAATGAAGCTGTGGGATGCATTGGAAAAAAGGTATGATGGGAATGCGTCATTAAAAGCTCTAATGGCTAAAGCGTTGAAGAAGGAGTTCGAAAACTTCTCATCAATGGGTAAGGAGAGCTTAGATGATGTCATTGATCGGTTCTACCACTTGATGAGTGAGCTGCACACTCATGGAGTTACAACGTCTATGGAAGACAAGGTGTTGAACTTTGTAGATGGGTTGCCAGAAAAGTGGGTTTCCTTTATATCCAACCTCGGACAGAATGATATGCTGGCGAAGTTAGATATCAACGATTCATTCTGAAGCTGAGAGAGGAAGAGTTGAGGATGAAGTATAGGACCCAAAAGTCTTCATATAATTAGAATTCGTCACTGTACAACTCAACTCCGCAAGCCAAAACGTCTGGAGCACCACTTCAGATGGCATTTGTGTCGAGTTCAGCTACTCCATCTCTAGCTACTACTTCAAGATCTGACACGTGAGGGTCGTCTTGTACCCAATACATAGCACCTGAAGCCAATGCTACAAAACTGAAGACCGAGAATCTCGGGAATGTGACAGTAGAGGTAGCAAAGGAGCATATGGATCTCTTAGTAGCTATCGTTCACTCCTATGACGCATTAGTTGCTGGGAAAATTGGGAACTGCCATCTGGCAGATGAGGACTACAAGCAGGTAGACGAGACAAAGCTGGAGAGAATGGACATCATGTGGGCCTTAACAAGTGTTGTCCAGAGAGCTAAGAAATTTGTCAAGAAGACCGGACAGAACTTATTTGCCACTAAGGACACAACTTTTGGTTTTGACAAGACCAAAGTTACCTTCTTCAACAATGAGGAAAATGGTCACTTCAAACATGAATGTGTGAAGCCCAAGAAGACAGGAAATGGGAATCCATTCTCATCTTTCAATCATCAGGATAAACCCACAAGTAGTCTTACTTCGTTAAGCAAGGATCCTAAGGCCTTGACCACTCAGGATGATGAAGGACAAGATTGGAGCTTTCGGTTTGTGTCTCCGGGAGAATCCGACATCGCTAGTGTTGAGGATTTAGATGACGACTCAGCAAGCGAAGGTGATATTGCAGTGGAACTTGCAATGTCAAACATTGAAGAAACTACAACTGTGGTTGATCACTTGCTTGAAGAAGGGACAAGTTCAGAATCACCAGAACAAGAAAAGTCAGACTCTGCTTTGATGGATGATTCAACCGCACCCTCTCAGGAAAGTTTCACTAATCAACTTTTCAATAATCATGCTTGTTCTGATTGTAATAAATTTAGGGAAAGCATAGATTTGAAATTTTCTAGGTTATTAGATCACAATGATAGCCTAGTAAAGGACTTGCAACTGTGCACTGAAGCAAATCGTATTTTAAAATTAAATGAGCATAGTTACAAAGGGAAAATAGAACTGTTAAATAAACAACTTAGGGAAACTAAGGTTGTAGCTTTTAACCAAGCTAATGATATTAAGTTCTATCTAAACTCCCTAGAAGAAACAAAGGAAAAAAGCAGTTTTGGAAGTAGAAGTAAATTCATTAAAACAAAAACTGTATAGTTGGACTAGTTCTTCTCACATAGTTCAGCACTTAGTGAGAGAACGTAACAACAGGGAGGGTTTGGGTTATAAAGTGGTTCCACCACCACATGAGATCTTGTTGAATGCCAAAAGCAAACCAATAAATAACAACCTAATCAAGGATCATGTGGTGTCCACTCCTCTTGTACGTGATCGAGATTCCACATGTCAAACTATTGTATCTGGCACTAAACAAAAGGAGACCACTTCAAAATCAAAAGGTAAAATGCCTATTGTTAATCTCGATGAACAAATTGAAAAGGTTAAGGTAAAGTCTGGTTCAACCATGTCTATTACTGAACCTAACAAGACCAAACAAGTTAACCAAACACGGGTGTCATGTATAAGTTTAGATAAACAAAAGGGTAAAGATGTTGAAAAGGTTCAAGCAGCAAATATGGTTAAACAAGTTAAAACCTCTAAACAACAACTGCTAGAACCCAAACAGACTAAAGTCACACGTGTGTCACACACTTCTCCATAGAAACAGTTACGCCAACATGTCGAAAGTAGATCTTGCTACAACTGTGGATAGTATGGACACATCGCGTCTTACTGCCCTTATTATCAGACTCCAAGGAAAAGAGTTGAACTTTTTGACACTAAACAGAGCTCATCAAAAGAAGCTCCATGACTCCACCAAAAAGAGTCAGTGAACCTAAAGTTCAACCCATTAGCCAGTCGTCAGTTTATCACAAACAGGCCTTACATAAAACTGGTTTATGGAAAGAGAAGTCCATCCTTGTATCTGATAATGAGAACAAGAAGACAACAGATCTCCCCTCACCCTTAAAAGGCCAATGGGTGGAATTTATGATGTGTGATGCCTCTAGGACACCCAAGCCGGTTAAGGCTTGGGTCCCTCACCTTAACTAATGTTTTCAATTGAATGTGCAGTGTGTTCGCTATAGTGCTGAAACAAACACTTGGATTGTAGATAGCGGAGCATCCAGGCACATGACTGGGAATCGGGCACTCCTGTCAAATGTCAAACAAATAAAAGGAGGTCATGTTTCATTTGTTGGAAACAAAGGAGGTTATATCATAGCTCAAGGGGAAGTGGGGAATCAGAAAGTGAAGTTTGACAAGGTAAACTATGTTCAACACCATCAACACAACTTACTTTCTGTATCACAAATATGTGACAAAGGATTTAAGGTAGTATTCATTAATAAGAAGTGCTATGTCCTAAAAAAGGACTATTCATAAATCCAAGTCTTAATGTCAGCCTCAAGATATAATGACCTTTATGTCTTGGACCTTTCTAAGGCCTCCACAACGGATCATCAAGTTTAGTGCTTATTGTCCAAAGCTACTGAGAAGGATTCTATCTCCAGGCATAGGAGAATGGGGCACATAAATCCACGGAAGATGAATCACCTGATCCAAAATGATCTAGTGCGAGGAGTAAATGTCAAAAACTTCCAACTACCAGATTTTTGTGTCGCCTGCAAGAAAGGCAAACACACTAAGAAGTCTCATAAGGCAAAGAATGTTCATTCCATAGAATTACCTCTTAAGGTTCTTCACATGGATCTGTTTGGTCCAGTCAGTACAAGAAGCATCGCAGGCGACTTGTACCGCTATGTAGTTACATATGACTACTCAAGATTCTCTTGGGTGATGTTTCTGAAATCAAAATCAGAAATGGTTGAGTCATTCAAAGAGTTAGTAACTACATTGGAATCTCTCTACAAGCTAAAGGTAAGACAAGTCCGCTCAGACAACAGAACAGAGTTCAAGAATAATGTATGGAGGCATTCTGCAAAGAAAAGGGAATTGTACATCAGTTCACATCTGCCTACACTCCACAGATGAACGGGGTTGCTGAAAGGAAGACCATAAGCTTGATAGAGACTGCCAGGACGATGCTAGCAGACTCGAAACTGCCTATCCAATTATGGAATGAGGCAGTGGCAAATGCATGTAACACTTTGAATCGAGTCTTGGTGGTTAAACGACATGGAAAAACGTGTTACGAGTTGCTACAACGATGTAAACCTAATCTTGAGTACCTCGAACCATTTGGAGCACCATGTATGTTGCTGAAGAAAACTCAAAAGGCAAGTTTAGCAAGAAGGCTAAAGAGGGAATCTTTCTAGGATACAAGATACTGAATAAGAGAGTTTACAACAACTCAACGGGTCAAGTAGAAGTGTGGTGTAACATGGACATTCAGAGATACACCACCCCTCCTGCTGGAAAAGGACCCGCATTCTTTTTCGACTATGATGGATTCTTCAAGTCCTTCAACATTCGTCTCTCCACTTCTGACGATGAGTTAGCAACCAAAATGATGTATGATGTCTTAAACACACCAACACAAGACTCTACAACATCTGTTTCATAAGGTGCATTTCCTAGTCATCAGGGGGAGCACTCGAGGTAAGTGACTCCTCTTCTGACGATGAAGCCATGGAGAATGATCAGAACGATCAGGAGGAACAGGTTCCTACTACTGCAAGTCCACAAGCATCTGACGTTGATTCCTCTAAGTCTTCGGAACCTCACACTCCTACTGCCTCAGATACAGAACCAAACGTTCATAATCTTGATTCTGAGATAGTTGTTCCCACCACTCCTGGATCACACCTCAATGTCTATCATCCTCTGGACAATGTCATTGGGGATGTCAGATCAGGAGTTCAGATAAGAAATCAGTTATATTCAGCTGATTATGCCATGATAATGGAAAAGGGATACCTTCACGATGGTGCATATCGTTGTTTTGTGTCTTAGTTTGAGCCAAAATATGTCAGTGAAGCCCGAAATGATGAGGCATGGGTAAGTGCCATGCAAGAAGAACTTCTTCAGTTCAAGAAGTTAGGTGTATGGACACTGGTGGATAGACCTAAAGGTGCTAAGGTCATTGGCACCAAATGGGTCTTGAAATGCAAGAAAGATGACCAAGGGGTCATAATCAGAAACAAGGCTCGACTTGTAGTTCAAGGATTTCAACAAGTCGAGGGAATTGATTACAATGAAGTATTTGCACCTACGGCGAGAATGGAAGCCATCCGTATCTTCCTAGCCTATGACTCTTACATGAAAATTAAAGTCTATCAACTAGATGTAAAGCGTGCATTTCTTCATGGTGAAATCCGGGAAATAGTGTATGTTAGTCAACCTGAAGGATTTGAGGATCCATATCATCAGGATAGAGTTTACAAACTGGATAAGGCTCTCTACGGGCTTCACCAAGCCCCGAGAGCATGGTATGAAAAACTCTCAACTCACCTTGTGAAACACGGATTTCGTAGAGGTGTAATTGACTATACACTGTTCATCAAAGAAAAGGATGGTGATCTACAGCTTGTTCAGATTTATGTTGATGACATAATCTTCGGTTCAAAGAACGAAGACTTATGTAAAGAATTTGAAGCAGTAATGAAGGCAGAATTTGAAATGAGTGCCATGGGAGAGATGAAGTTCTTTCTCGGGTTACAGGTGGATCAAACACCAAAGGGGATATTTCTACATCAGACCAAGTATGTAGGGGATATTATCAGTCGGTTTGACATGGAGAATGCTTCCGCAGCTAGGACTCCACTTGCTACAAACCATGATGTAGCACCCGACGAGAATGGTGATCTGGTTGATACCACCATGTACCGAGGAATGATTAGATCCCTCATGTACCTCACTTCCTCAAGACCTGATATCATGTATGAGACGTGTCTCTATTCAAGATAACAGGTGAAACCAAAATTCAACCATCTTATAGGGGTCAAGAGGATATTTCTTTATCTGAAGGGTACCCCAACACTTGGGTTGTGGTATCCTCATGACGATGACTTTGAGCTTACCGCGTACAGCGACTCGGATTATGGCGGCTGCAAAATGAACTACAAATCCACCTCAGCAGGTTGTCAGTTCTTTGGGAGAAGATTAGTCACGTGGTAGTGTAAGAAGCAGACATCAGTTGTGTTGTCAACTTGTGAAGCTGAATATGTTGCTGCGGCAAGCTGCTGTTCTCAAATAATCTAGATCCAACAGCAGATGCGGGACTACGGTTTGAAATTCTCTAACACTCCTATATTTGTTGATAATTCTGTTGTAATAGCCGTAACTAAAAATCCAGTCCAACATCCTAAGACCAAACACATCGGCATTAAGTATCACTTTATACGTGATTGTTTTGAAAAGAATCTAATCGATGTTGTTAAAATAAATACGGATTTCCAACGCGCTGACCTCTACACAAAAGCCTTTGATAAACCATGTTTTCTATATCTGTTAGAGGTCAACGGCGTTAAAAAGAAAAGTGATGTCATTCCAGGATGAACATGTTTAGTCCGATGCGTCGAGTCCATTTTTCTTATATTTTATTTTAGTTTATTTAATTAGTTTTAGTGTTTTTATTTGTTTGCCTATTAAAATCCTAAAAAGCAAAACCAGTTTCGCTTTTAGAATTTTAGGGGGAGAATAGGTTAAGCTAAGAAAAAAAATAAAAAAAGAGGGAGGAGGACAGTCAAGCTAAAAGAAATGAGATCGTATCTAAGATATCGATTCAACGACTATGAAAAATGATAGTACACAGGAACAAATATTTTGGGACTTTAAAAGATTTAAATTGAATTAAATGCAAAATTCAAAGTATAAGTCTGAGAAGTCTAAGCAAAATAAATGGAAAAATGATAGTAAAACTGGCTACTACTAAGGTAACACAAAGAGAGTAGATCTAGAGGTTGTTAGACCACTACATGATGTGTCAGTAGATTCAACACAATAGATGATTAGACCTTATTGGTGATTCCAAGTTCAAACTAAGTTGTTCAACTAGCTATGGGTTATCATCTTATCCCTGATTAACACAATCAACGAAGTTCCAATAAGGGGTGATGAGCAAAATAAATGCCACAAATGTGTGCGGATGACCTTAATATGAGCAAAGCACATGATGAAAAATGCAAAAAAGCAATCAAACTAATAACCTATGTTGTTGGTGCGATCTGTGCAAAAAGAATAGAATTGCTCAAACAAGAAGATAGGTTGTGTGCCTTTCTGCTGTGCGGTGGCACTGACTTGAGGATAAGCATAACCTAGATATTCTAGAATTCATTATTGTTTGCCGCCTCTCTGCTGTGCGTTGGCACTGAACTGAAGCTTGGCTTCTCTTTGAAAGCTCTAAGAATAGTTTCTTCTTGTCAAAATACCCGTAGACCGCTCAAAAATCTCCTTAGGAATGTTGAATACCATATAAGCGTGGGATCCACATTTGCTTGTTGAAATAATTAAACCTTAAACCATCACCAATCTGTGTCAAAAGTCTATGTATGGATTAAGTGGACAAGTATACTGACAATCCTCATGCCAGTAATTCTTGAAAGTCCAAATCAATTGTGCACCTTATAGTACTAGTATGATTTCCTAAACTTGCGAATGACTCTCGATGAAAACAAGAATCTAGCATCAAAAGATTTTGGTAACACATCCTAAATGATTTGATTACCTGTATGATTCCATAATGATTCATTCCAGGTATGGTCAAAATAACTTGAAGCAGCCTGTTCTTGAAATAAATCTGTTAGATATCTATCTCAGGGTTTCCACCTCACACAAAACTTCCAAAAATATGTTTTACTTATGTTTTTCGGTTCTAGTAGTTTCATGTGTTTAATTTTTTTAGTTTAGTTGTTAAATGTCAGACTATGTATCGGAATTCTGTCTGGGATCTAATCACTTAAAAAGGGTCATGTCTGAGGTGACCAAACTTGCTTTCAAATGTTAAATGGGTCACGTCTAAGGTGACAAAATGTTTTACTGTTAAAAGGATCACGTCTGAGATGATCAAATGTTTCCAAAGTTAAAATGATATTGTCTGAGATGATCAAACGCTCGTAAAGTCTTATCAATAGTTAAAAGGGGCTTAGTGTTAAATGGTCATAAAGTCAAAATCATAAGGATGAGCCATTCGCATGACTGGACCATAAGTATGGACCAGCCATACGAGTGGGCCATACGAATGAGCCCAATCGCATGGCTAAGCCACATGTATGGCCCAGACGTGTAATTGGATCATCAAGATGGGTAGCCTCATGCGATTGGATCATCAGAATGAACCAATCGCATAAATCGAAGCAACCGAACGGGGTTGTCGCACGACTGAAACCCAGTCGCACGACTGATGATGACCGATTAAGTCAGTCGCATGACTGAGTCTCAATCGCATGAACCAACTGTGCAATTAGGTTCAGTCGCACGATTGAAAGAAACCCTAGTATAAATAGAGGGGAAATCGGTCGCAAACCCTATTCACCCCCAATCGCTCATTTCTTCGCACGACTTAGCGGTACTCTGCCCAAATTTCAGTTGATTGTTCTTGGACTGTGATTATTACTTTCTAACGATTTCCAGTGACTCCACAGGTAATGTGCAACGATTTCCAGTCAAATGCTCAATCGATTAGTCATCAAAGATCGAAATTTAAGCCTAAAACTTAACCGAGACTAACTGGACCAATAAACTGATAAAACCAAGTAAAACGTGAAAATAAAGGTTATTAGGTGCTATGTCGGGTGTTTGCGAGACTAATGAGCTATTTCATGACGTCTAACATTACGATTTGCTCAAAAATTGAATTTGAATGACCCAACAGTCTATCATGCGAATGGGCGCCCTGATGAACCTCAATCGCACGACTGAGATGGGCGAATGGCTCAGTCGCACGACTGAGATGGGCGAATGGCATAGTCGCATGACTGAACCATGCAAATGAGTTCATTGGCATGACAGAACAGAAAGATTCAAATTAAGAACTTCATATGGCTATTCTCTTACACATACTAACGTTTATCCATTTTGTGTAACAGATGGTGAGTCGCTGGACCATGAGTACTAAGCACAACATATGTGCTCACCTGGATCTCACCTCCAGGAATGTTGCAGATTTCTTTGGCATAATTACTTTTCTACAGAGATCGAGGATCTTCATGCGATTTCGACACCGTGCACACCATACCGATCCCTTCGGCAGGCCTTCTAGGAAGGCACGGTTGTCGATAGGACCGCAGAGCCCCACTGTATTAGGAGTTCTATCTTCGGTCATGCCATAGAGATCACAGAGGAGGATCTTAGGACAGTATTAGAGTTTGGAGATGATGCAGACTACCCGACCAGCTTGCACCCACTGATAGTGCGCGGCTGCTTTCTACGAGCCAAGTACTCAGGGGACATCACCGCAGGTGTGCTCAACAAGAGCAACCTCTACCCCCAATTCAAGTACTTGTCACATGTACTGCTTAAGTGCATTGCCTCCAGGAAAGGAGGCTTCGATGAGCTGTCAGACCAGATACAGAATGCCTACGTTGCGTTGGTGCTGAAACACCCGTTCAGCTTCTCCCAAATGATCTTCACCTACTTGGTGGAGAACATCAAGACGAAGGGGAAGGAGGGATTCTGTATATATCCTTGCTTCATGTAGATGATGATTGATCAGAAGCTCCCTCAACTACCTAAGGAGAAAGAGGACGCTGTAGTACTTGAGGTGATGGATAACACCACATTAGGCCAGATGAAGATGTACAGGGGAAGCAGGTTAAGCTCCCTATGAGGAGATTGTTTGGGAATATGGCCCAGGAGGATTACATGGTGCCCGCCAGGAGGAAGTGGCGCCACGAGGACAGTGATTCTGATACAGAGCAGATAGTTCTCCCCACCGATGACTCAGGGGATTATCACAATGGCAATGGTGGAGACACAGGCCCCACTCCATCTAGGGCTACTGATGTTACACCTCCACCACCTACTCATGGAGATGCTGACATAGCTGGTTTCCATGAGGATTTTAGGCCTGATGAGGAGGAGAAGAGTCATGATGAGACATTGACCAGAATGGTGGGTAGCAGGGTGGTTGCCACCAAACATGGGATAGAGGCGGTTGGAAGACGCCAAGCAACGTCTAGGGAGACTACTAAAGATCCTACTTATACCCCAGAATAGCTCAGCATCCCAGGGGGAGCATCCTCCTCGAGGGGATCGAGGAAGAAGAGGATGGCTCAGCCCCATGGGATGAAGCCAAAAAGACAGAGGTTCATGCTGATTCCTACCTCCACCACCACTGCCACCAAATCTACCACCACCACTCACCCACCCACTACCACAGCTACCACCACCACTACTACCACCTCACCCACCATAACTACCACAACCACTCCATCACCTATTTACACTACTTCCACCACCACTATAGCCTACCCATCACCACCCACACATATACCACTACCCATACTCATCACAGCGACCACCACCACCACCGGCCACCAGCCCAGACCATCATCCCACCAACCATTTACTAGAGGATCCTCCCTACCTTCTGTTGGGGTAGAGGATCAGCTGGAACCACTGAACAGGATGGTGCTGAAGCTGTGGGCTGCTGATGAGGAAAGAGCTACACAGATCAGACAGCTTGTGGAGCAGAACGCTGCCGCACAGTAGATCGCTCAGCAGGCCCAGCTAATAAAGGATCAGGCTCAGCAGATGGCTGTTCAAAGTCAAGAGATTTCCCAACTCCAAGAGCATAAAGTTTTATCCACTAAGAAGATTGAGGAGTTAAAGGATGCCAATAAGACCATCATGCTCAAACTCAAAGGCACAAAGGATGAGCCTCTGAAGATACGAGAGGGTGATGATGATGATAGTGATGATGATGATGATGATGATGATGATGGTGATGATAATGATGATGAAGAGAGTGATGAAGAGGATGAGACCGAAGGAGGAGATGATGAGGATGCAGGAGATAATGAAGAAGGTGGGGATGCATCTGCATCGGGTGCCACACAAGCAAGAGAGAGGCAGACCAAGAAAAATCAAGATTAGGATGCCTCAACATCAGCCCCGACTGCAGAAGAGCATATGATTCAGGACAAACGTAATGATTAGATGTTTATATAATTTAAATCATGTGTAATTGAATCATGTATTAAACTTGTGTACATAATGTTATATTTATTTAATGTCTTCCTGTCTTGATTATTGACTAATGGTTGATGTGTTTATATATTTAAATCAAGCAGATCATTCATATCAGCAAGATAAGTACAATGTTGCTCCCCTTTAGCAGATCAAGTTTCTACTCACAATGATACTTGATCTGCAAGGGATCGTCAGGAGGTTTGTGAGTTACACTCCTGAAGAAGGAGAAGTAATTCACAACCTTATTAATGAGAAATTGGCTGAGATGTTCTGACTTAATCCAGATGAGCTTGTGAAGGATGCTCCCAGTGTTGACATGGATAGTGATGATGAGCTTAATGATGTGGAAGAAATTGAGATTGAAGACGTCACATCACAACATTATCCAAAGTATGCTGAGAACGAGGCAAATGTAGTCCCCAATCTGGGTGACACCCTTGTCAGTGATACACTTGAAACACTGGATAAGATGGAGCAGGAGTCGGAGAAGAAGAAAGATCAAGCCCAAGCCTCAGACGTTGATGTTAACATCAAAAAGGCTGAATGGGCGGCATGTTTTGCAGCGATCAGAGCCCAACGTAGTGCTCCAAAGCCTAGTACCTACACCAAGCTTTACAAAGTAAAGAAGCATCTGAAGGTGTCAGGAAAAATCATAGCATGGGCATATTTTGATGATCTGAATGTTTATGCTATCAAGAGAGAGAAGGGAATTGAATACCTCAGATTCCCACATGATCTGAAGACTCTACCCGGTTTTGAGCTTAACCAGCTGGCCAAATTGAAGCTGTTATATGCTAACCCTCGAAAGATGTCAGGCTGCTTTGAAGCTGCTTTGAAGACAGAGTACCACATCAAGTGGGTCAACTTCAAACCTCAACAACCAACGAAGTATATTAGAAGATCTGAAGTTGACGCCATTACTGGGAAGCCAAAGATTGTGCTGAAGTGGAGTCCTCCACGCACAATGTCAAGAATCCCTCTAAGGGAAATGCCTCAGGACTTCACTCCACACTTTAAGTGGTGGTACTATGATTGGAGAACAGGTGAGGTGGTCATAGTTTTGAACAGAGATGCTAATATGGAAACAATCAGGATGTTTGACCCAATGTGGCTCACTAACTTGTCTTCTGACGATGTCTACACTTTATACAAGTGGCCATTGTTCTATGACGCGCAAGACATTATACAAGCATCCAGTTCCAAAACATGATAAGACTCTGCTTTGCATTCAAAATACATGCAGCAGTTATAAGGAGGAAAAGTACATGAATATGAAGAGCTGATGAAAAATGTTAGACAGTAGAGTAAACTAGGTCTAAGGGGAGTTTGTTGATACATATGTACCTGACAGGATTAGCGATCACACGTTTGATGTATTAGGATACAAAGCAGCGGAATACAAACTAGAATTAGACAAATTGTAGCAAGCAATCGATACTTGTAAGCATTAAGATCGCATACGGTTATAGGGAGAGAATATATATTTCTGATTTCAAGGAATGTTTATAGATGTAGAATATTTCTAATCAATCATTCGTTCATTCCATTCATTCCACCATGGTTACAATAAGTTGTCACTCCTTATATAGAGTGCAACAATCACTGCTGTTATCACAGAAAGTGACAACTGGCAGATCTAATACAAAAATAACTAATTCTTAACAAACTACTGAAATGTTCACAACTACTGAGAACATATCAGCATGTTAAGTACAAAATATAAAACTGCTGAAACTACAACGACTGAAGAACAAGCTCTTCAGTCGTTTTACAAAACTACTGAAACATAAAAATATAAAACTACTGATATCACAACTACTGAAGAAGTACTCTTCAGCAGTTGTGACAAACTACTGAGGCTTCAGTACTTGATCTTCAGACTTTGACCTTCAGGTGTTTCATCAGCTGATGACTTCAGTATATATCATCAGCTGATGTCTTCAGTCTTTGTCTTCAGACTTTGTACATCAGTTGTTGATCTTCAGCACTTGTAAACTCTTCAGCTGTTGTACTTCAGTACTTTGGTCTTTCAGCTTCACAACTTGTGTTCTTCAGCTGTTGTACTTCAGCACTTTAGTTCTTCAGCTGTTGAGGTCTTCAGCACTTGATCTTCAGCTGTTGAAGTCTTCAGCACTTGTCAAACTACTGATGAGTCTTTCAGCAGTTGTTGTGATACCATGTGGGACTTAGAGGTTTTCTGATCTTGGCTCATTGGTTGTTTTGGTCCAACAAACTCCCCCTAAACCAATGCAGCCAAAACCTCTAACTTATTTATTCTCCCACTTATTGATGGCAAAATGTTGGTCTTTTTCCTTCTTGATCAGTAGCGAAGATGACCCATGTAAGCTCCGGCCTGGGAAGAAACCTCAAATATTTGTTTGGCAGAGTATGAATGGGAACTCTGTTTTGGGGAACTGGACACAGAGTTGTTATCCCATTCATGAGATTCACTTCCCCATAATGAGTCTGTACGACTCTCTTGTGTAGGCCTCAAGGAAGGTGATTTGTTCCTCCATGGTTAGCTCTTCAGCACCTCCTTCAAACAATAATTCAGGCCCATAATACTCAGACAGGTATTTGGCCTGTTTCCCATTCTTTAGCTCCACAGTTATTATTATTCTGTAAGCAAACTCATCCGGGTGATTACCCTCTAGGAACAACTAGAGCTCATTTTTTCTGACTTCCTCAAGCCTCTTGTAAACTAACCCCTTTTTCACTATTTTGTTTTCCAGCATCTTCTGAGGGGTTAGATTAGCTTTGTAGGCTTCTTGAAGTCTTCTAGGATTTCCCAGGGTGAAACTACAAAGACCAGAGAGATCACTTCATCTACGATCTTTTTCACCTGGCCAATGTATCTCCGAGGTATAGTTCTTATGAATTCTGTGAGAGACCCTGGGATCAGGCCAAATCCTCACTCTTTCCTTTTGATATTGAAAGGTATGCCTGAGAGTGTAAAGTCTGAGGGCTTGCTCCTTCATATTGATGATAGAAGATGTGGCTGCATAAGCTTTGTCAACTCTCTTCAGCAATTCCTCATCATGCTGTTTATGAAGCTCTTCTTCTTCTAGCTTCACTTTAACCATTTGTCTCTGGCTTCAGGAGTAATTGCTGAGGAGTGACTTGTGGCCTTAGGCAACTGAATCACAGCTGAGAGCGGCAGCCTGTCTTCATCATCTTCTTCATCTTCTTCTAGCCTCAATATCCTTCTCTTCTTCTTCAAGGGTATATCATCGGCTATGGATTTGAGGGTAAGGGAATTGGTTTGGTGGGTTGTGTTTTGGGTGGTTTTGGTGTGGGAATGTTGACAGGCTGTTCTAGCATCCTTGAGATGAGTGTGGCTTTTGATTGCTTGGCTAGCTCAGTCCTGCTCCCAGCACCCGCTTCATTCAAAGCTTCAATAACAAGCCCCTTAGTGTATGCTTCAGACGAACAGATCTTGGTGGTGATTGCCAAGATACTGTCCCTGGACCAAGCTTTGATTTCGATCATTGATCTTCCAAGATATTTAGCAACAAATCTGATCATGATTTCCAGCCTTTCTCTTTCTAACACTTCATAACTTGCCCATCTATTCTGGATTTCTTCAATCTCTAGTCGTCGAATCTCAGAGTCAAGTTTATTGGTGTCATGGCCTTGCCTAAACAGCTGATCAATGATGTTGTCCATTGATCTGCTGTGTTCGGCATCAACCTCTTTTATCAGTAGCTCCAAGGCTTATCTTCAGCAACGTCATCAGCACCTTTCTTTGCTTGTAGGTGAGCATGGTTGCTGTTCTTTCTCCTCTTTTGGGCTTGCTTCGCTTCTTCTTTTCCTCAGATCTTTTCCTCTTCTTTTCTTTCACTGTAGTACTCTCCCTTTTTGGATGCATTGGAGGAAGGGGTTTGTACCGCAGAAAGAGTCTTTGGACAGCAGCATCAACCAAGGGCTGTAAAGTTGAGGAAAGCCTCTCATCAATGGCTTGGTCACTATATCAGTGATTATGGGTGTGATGAGAGGGAGGGAATTTTGGAGTACAGCACCTATTTGCTCAGGAGGGTTCTGTTCCTGAGAAGTAGGGCCTGAAGCAGAGGCAGGTGGTTGATTTTGGAGTGGCTCGGTGTTTGGGAAACCTTCAAGTGAAGGTGCCATCTGTGGGTGGATAGAGGCAGATGGTCTTTCTCCTTGTTAGAGTGGTCAAGTAGGTTTTGCAGCCTACTGACTTTCTCTTCAAGGATTGTGTTCTGGGCAAGAACATCATAGAAAAAGCCCAGGTCATCATCAGCCGAAGCTGAATCAGCTGACCTCCTGCTTAGAGCAAGATTTACATGCACTGGGTGTAGACCAGTTGGTGCATGTGCCCCTTGTGCTTGGTACTGGGGACTTCCAGCCTCAGGACAATGTCCATCATCAGCTGTTGCCTCTAGTGAGGTCTTAGCAATGTTACCAGCCTCACTCTGGTCATGTGCTGAGTCAGAGGAGGTGGCAGCCTCACCAGATATTCTAAGCTCCTTGTCTACACCAGGAGATAGAAGTGGGAACCCCTGTGCTGTGGGTTCTCAAGTGCACTGTGTTCCTCCCCCTCAATTGTAGAGGTATTCCCAGTAGTAAGTGGTTTCTGGGGAGGGGGTGAGGAGTGCAATTGAGTCAACACTTGTGCAACTATTAAAGTTGGGCTGTGAGGGGCGGTTGTTTGGGGTGAAGGGATAGAAGCAGTGTGCACCTGGGGAGGTTGGTGCTCTTCAATGGCAATCTCCTCAAGTGAGGAAGATCCCAGATATGTAGGTGCCCCTGGGTGGTTGCTGCAGGCTCCTGTTGAGAGGAAGCCTGAGCGGCTATGGCTGGAGGAGTCATTGTATCCACTAGGGGGTTTGGACTAGTGGATATATCCTGCGTTTGTGTTGCAGGGGCATCCTCAGGGGACTCAATTCCCTGAGTAGCCGTTTTGGGTTTCTTTTGGTGGGTTGGTGGGGACTTTGGATTTTGAGGTGGTGGCTGTGGGTTCCAGCTGCGTGGGTTTTGCGCAGCTTGGCAGCCATTTTGAGTGTCCGGTCAGAGTTGTGCCGGGAGTATACTTCCGGCAGAACAGCCGTAGCAGGGACTCCCAAGCCAACAAGTCCCTCAGCGTTAAGCTGGTCTGTAATAATGGCCATGATGAACCGTGGATAAGTATCCAACGGTTGGCAGTTAGTTTTTGAGCCATATCCTTGAGCTCTAAAAATATTATTTCAGAAAAATTAAGTGGTTGTTGCTCAAGAATAGAATACATTACCTGCTGCCATTTGGTGGACATTTGATCCCAAGACGACGTCTTAGGGGCCAAACATACATTCACCATGTGAAAGATCAGGCGCTCAGCGTCATTAAAGTGTTTCTTCATGATAGTGGAGGCACTGAGATCGCCTTAATATCCATGTTGAGCAAAGGATAGATCTATGGTGCCCTTCGGATATCCAGCAGGAGAAGTAGCATCATTCATTGAAGAATTTGGCGGATTATTGCAGGAGTGATGACTACTTCTTTGGTGTTGACGACCGACCGGAGGGATGATGTGTTGTTCTCCCCAGTGGTAACAGTAACATTCATCCAAAATTGGTGCAAGGATTCGGCATGTAAAATGGGATTCAGAAGAAATGCCGTGTTGTATTGGGACTGAACCATAAGATCGATAGCAGTATCGAACTTAGTCCAGATGGGCGATTTAGTGAGGTAGGCAACGCAGTTGTGTCGCAGTTTAATTTGCATAGACGCCATTGAGAAGAGGAAGTTTTGGAGAGGAACGTTAGGTTTGAAGAAGATGAAGCAATGAGAGCTAAGGTTAGGGATATATATAGGGTACGGTAAGGAAACGACTGAAGGATGTGGTGTTAGTCATCAGTAGTTTTAAACGACCGTTGACATGGTATTACCTTTTCAGACGTTGAAACAGCTGAAGTCGTGGTGTTAGGCATCAGTAGTTTAGAAAACTACTGAAGATCGTGGTTTTGACTTCAGATGATTGAAACACCTGAGGACTTGGTGTTTGTCATCAGTAGTTATGAAACTACTGAAGACAGTGGTTTTGTCATCAGCTGTTAAACAACTGAAGACTTGGATTAATCATCAGTAGTTATAAAACTACTGAAGACGTGGTTTTTCTTCAGTTGTTTAAAATGAAACAGCAGTTGTACAAACGACTGAAGAGAAAGTTCTCTTTAGCTGTTTTCATCAATTCTTAGCTTTTCAGCTATTTCAACTGTCCTCAACACATTCATCAGTCTTTTTGGCTGATTTCAGTTGTTTCATAGGACATCAGTACTTATCTGTTTTTACTGATTGCAGTAGTTGTAACTGCATCAGTAGTTGTAACTACATCAGTAGTTTAGAACAGATGAAGCACTTCAGTACTTGTGAGACATTTAGCCATCAGTAGTTATAAAAACTACTGAGGTTAAAAGAGCTCATCAGTACTTATATGTGACATAGGTACTCATGATCATCAGTATGAATTACTCAGATCATCAGTAGTTGTCACTTATTCTAGTTGCAGCATACCAAGCCTTAACACCAGTTTTGGAAAGTTGAACTATCCAAAGGCTTAGTAAAAATGCCTGCAAGCTCATCAGCACTAGGCACAAACTTAGGATCAATCAGACCTTTTTCAAAACAATCCCTTATAAAATGATGTCTGATCTCTATATGTTTGGTCCTAGAGTGCTGGACTGGATTTTTGACAATGCAAAGAGCTGAAGCACTATCCATTAACAATGGAGTCTTAGTCTCTTTATGCCATAATCCAAGAGTTGGTTTTGAAGCCAGAGTACCTGAGATGTACAACTTGCAGCAGCAATGTACTCTGCTTCAGCAGTGGATGTAGCAACTGAGGTCTGTTTCTTGCTCTGCCAAGAAATCAAGCAGTTTCCTAGGAATTGACATCCACCAGAAGTTGATTTCCTGGTCAACTTACACCCTGCATAGTCACTGTCAGAAAAAGCAACTAATTTACCAGAATGTCCGGTAGAATACCATAACCTAGAGATGGAGTGCCTTGCAGATATCTAAAGATCCTCTTGACTGCAATCAGATGAGACTCTTTAGGTGCAGTCTGAAATCTAGCACAAACACATGTAGCAAACATAATATCTGGTCTAGAAGCTGTTAAATACATCAAGGACCCAATCATACATCTGTAAAGTGTTTCATCAACCACTTTACCTTCTGATCTGTGTCCAGTTGTGTGGTGCTGCTCATGGGAGTAGAACAAGGCTTACAGTTTTGTAAATCAAACTTTTGCAAAAGATCTTTTGTATATTTGGACTGATGAAAAAAATTCCATCAGCCTTTTGTTTGATTTGCAACCCCAGAAAGAACTGTAATTCTCCCATGGCACTCATTTCAAACTTCTGTTGCATCAACTTTGTAAAGGCATCACACAACTTTGGATCAGAGGATGCAAAAATGATATCATCTACATAAATTTGAACAAGTAGATTATGCTGCCCAGCTTTCTTAATGAATAAAGTCTTATCTATGGAGCCTCTAGTGAAATTTTTTCCAGAAGAAAGTTTGATAATGTCTCATACCAGGCTCTGGGAGCTTGTTTTAACCCATAAAGAGCCTTATCAAGCTTATACACCCAATTAGGATGCTTATTGTCCTCAAAGCCTGGAGGTTGACATACATAAACCTCTTCTTTATTTTTCCATACAAAAATGCACTTTTGACATCCATTTGAAAAACTTTAAGTTTTGATAAGCAGCATAAGCTAAAAACAATCGAATTGCTTCCAGTCTGGCTACAGGGGCAAAGGTTTCATCATAATCAATACCTTCTTCTTGTGCAAACCCCTGAACAACCAGTCTGGCCTTGTTCTTAACAATACCCATTTTCATCAGTTTTGTTCCTAAACACCCATTTAGTGCCTATTGCACACTTACCTGGAGGTAGAGGAACCAGTTCCTACACTTGCTGTTTCTTGAACTGAAGAAGCTCAAGCTGCATGGCATCAACCCATCCATTGTCCTTTAAAGCAATGTGATAATTCGTTGGCTCTTGCTGACTGATGAAGAGAGCATAGAAGCAGAAATTTGACAATTGACTTCTTGTTGATACTCCAGCAGTGATATCACCGATGATTTGAGAACATAGGGTGATTCTTCAGATCTTGATACACAATGAGATCTGTGCAAGTGTTTGTAGTCGGCTCAGCAGCAACAGATGGTGATGGTGAATCATTTCCTTGAAACCAATCAGGATGGTAATTCAAAGGAAGTTGAATTCGAAGAAATCTCATCAGCATTGTTGTGGATGGTGCTACTGGAGCTACAGGAACATCAGGTCTAGCTGAGTCAGGCAGCTGATCACTAAACCTGAAGAGGTGAATACTGCAATCATCATCATCATCAGCAGTACCACCAGGTGGTGAACTGTTGACAGGAGCAACACAGGAGTTTGATAAGGAACATATTGCAGTATGTCCAAATCAAATAACTCCACAGGACTTTGTGGAATCTTGTCCTTTGGAGATTCATTAAACTTAACATGTAGAGTTTCTTCAACCATCTTTGTTCTGTAGTTGAAGACTCTGTATGCCTTGCAAGTAGATGAATAACCAACAAAGTACCCTGCATCCACCTTAGGATCAAATTTATGGAGTTGATCCTTTGTGTGAGAATGAAACAGGGACACGCAAATGCTTTGAAAAATGAAATCAGAGGAGCCAAATGATGGAGAACTTCATATGGAGTCTTCATCAACCTCTGATTTACTAAAACTCTATTTTGCACATAACAAGCTGTGTTGACAGCTTCAGCCCAAAAGGTCAGTGGCAAACCTGAGTCAGCCAGCATGGACTTGCAGCTTCAATGAGGGTCCTGTTCTTTCTCTCCACTACTCCATTTTGTTCTGGAGTCCTTGGAATGCTGAATGCCTTTTGATTCCCTTTGAAAGATAGAAGTCATCAAGTGTATGATTTCTGAACTCAGTTCCATTATCACTCCTAATACACTTGACTGGAAGGGAATACTGCTTCTCAATGTACAGCACAAAGTGAATAATCTTCTGAGTAGCCTCATCCTTTGAATGTAGAAAGAAAGTCCATACAAATCTGGAGTAATCATCCACAGTTACCAGACAGTATTTCTTCTTTGCCATGCTCATTACTCTCACAGGACCAAATAGATCCATATGCAGTAATTGCAAGCAGGCAGTGGACTTGGACACTTCAATAGGAGGGAATGAGACTTTGTGCTGTTTTCCTTTTAAACAAGCAGTGCAGGTTTCATCACAGTGGAACTCCTTTATTAGTAAGCCTCTGACTAAACTATTGTGGCTAAGCTGATTCATGTTTTTGAGATTAACATGACCAAGCCCTTGTGCCACAGTTTAGATTCTTGAGAAGAGGCTTTGGAAAATAGGCAAGGATTGCCTTTGAGATCTATCTTCTTAGAGAAATCTAAGGCATACACTCTTCCTGTCCTGTTGGCTTTCAGGAGAGTGTGATCATCCAACACCTTGTCAATCAAGTGCAAAACTTTGGATGACAGAATCCTACAGTTTTGACTGGTGAAAGGGCAACATGGCCTTTATCACACATTTGACTGACACTCAAGAGATTGTACTTGAGATTTTCCACATGATTAACATCATCAAAATTGATTTCTCCATTGGAGACAAAGCCCTTACCGATGATGTAATCCCTAGCATCATTGCCAAAAGAGACAAATCCCTTCTTTCCTTGAGAGTAGTCATGAAGAAAGAGCTGTTCCCAGTCATGTGCATAGATCCCCCACTGTCTACATACCAGATGCTACTTTGGCATGTTGAAGAACCCTGCAATAATAAACAATCAGTTAGTTTTAGAGACCCAAACCTTTTTGGTTTTGGGCCTGGTCTCATCAATAGATGGTAAACTAACAGGTTTATTTGAAACAACAGCCTGAGAGGAAGAAGATGGTGTAGAAGAGGAGTCCTTTGGCTTGTACCTCCTTTTCTGTGGTTTCAATATAGGAGAATCTAGTTGGTTAACTCTACCCAACAGATGTTGTACCATCATCACCAACTGTGTCTGATTTTGTGATAAAGCTTTCAGCTCATCAGACACATTGCTAGTGGAGTTTGATAAGCTCCTATGTTGCACCTTTTTCTTTTGAGCACCCTCAGCTGTCACCTGTTTAACCCCTTCCTTTTTGGATTTCTTTAAAGACTTAAGGGTTACAGGATTTGATGTTGCTGATACAAATGTGGTCTCAAACTCAGTCTTCATTTTTACCATTTTCTCATTAATTTCTTCTTTTTGTTTGAGTTTGGAACCTCTTTTGTACCAACAATCATCTGTAAGATGATTGAACACACCACATACTTCACATGGTTTCTTCTTCACCTTAGGTTGATCATCAACTGAAGAGGGTGAAGCAACAGAAGACTTGTTCTTCAATGCTTTGGAAACATTGGTTGCTTTCTTGACTACCTCTTTAGTAGTCTTCAAACTCTTTCTACTGCCAGTTTTCTTCTCTTCAGTACTGACAACAGTTGAAGTTTGAACTTCAGGTGTTAAATCCTGCTCTCTAGTCCTTTCAGGACCTTCAGGATTAACTCCTGAGTTGATCAACTCATTAATCATGTGAATGTCAGCATTTGAACCATCAACATTAGCTGATAGGTTCAAGGAGGGCTTGATGCTGACTGCTACTTCTGATTGTGCTGTATCAGAAGGTAGATCACATGATGTGATGGATTGGTTATCACTCTCACCATCAGATTCTACCTCTGCTCTTGGGGTAAAATCTGTAGGTGGAGCAGTTTGATTGTAACCAATTCCAAACTTCACATTTGAAGCAGATTGCTTACTAAGAAGCATTTCAAAACCTTTGCATGATTGTACCCATCTATCACACTCGACCTGGGTAACTGCAAGGGTTTCTTTGAGATCTTTGTACTTCTCTAGAAGTACATCTTCTCTAGCCTTATCATCAATTATTTGGCAATTCAGTTTATAAATCTCATCATTTTTATCTTTGAGCACAAACTCAAACTCAGCTTTGTTTTTGAAAATTATTTGTTCTAGCTCAATGTTCTTATTAATTAGAGCTACATTTGCTTCTCTAATGAAGCAAATGCTGCTATGCATGGTTCAGAACATAATTTGGCTTTTGCCTCAGAGGATACCTGTGATACCTGAGGTGTAGAGGCATTGGAAAATGAAGTATCAGCAGACTCCAAAGCCATAAGAGCTAGATTCCCAAAGGGAATGTCACCACCATGTTGACCAGCACCTGAGAACAGTTGATCATGACCAGACAAGTCATCTGGTAAACTGCTCCAGTCAACAACTCCAGGGGTGAAGAAGCTGTGTTGTTGAGATTGAGGTTGTTGATGAGATTGGGAAGGCTGAGGTTCTGGTAGTGCATGAGGTTGTGGTGTCATAGGAACTTGAACTTGATTTGACTGTGGCATGTAATAACAAGGGTACGGATATGGCATTTGACCCTGAGGAACAAAATATGCCGGAGATTTTTGTTGAGAATGATGACTAGAGGTGATAGGATGTTGCCCTCTGTGTTGTTGACTATTGCCAGGAAAAGTCACAAAGGGTGCAGTGGAGTTAGATCCAGTTGATCTACACTCTCTTGCAAAGTGTCCAAGCCTTTGGCATTTGTGACACCTCAACTTGCTCTTGTCAAAACCAACTTTGGTTTTGCCAGAGAGTCCTGGGAATTTTCTTCCAGTTCTTTTATAGAACTTCTGAGATCTGATATTTATCAAGGCCATTTGGCTCAAAATATCCATCTCTTCTAAGTCATCATCAGCAATCCCCTTGAGATCATCCATAATGAAACATAGATTGTCATTATTACACCCAGTAAACTGACCATCAATACTCACAAATGCAGAATCAGAAGTGCTTGAAGAGAAATTAATATGCTCATCATACTGGCATTCAGATGAAGCATATTCTGACTCATGACCCACCAGGCAGTGTTGCCTTGTACAAAGTCTTCAGTGAGCTTTCCAGATGAAGACAGCTTTCTCTTCTGTTCTATCTCTCTCTCAAAAGTGAGCAGTTTCCCATGGAGTTGGGTGAGAGATAGTTTGTCCAAACTTGCACTGGAGCGTAGGACAATAGTATATGTGTCCCATCTCTCAGGCAGTGATCTGAGAAATCTGTTATTCATCTGAATATTGGTGTATTCAAGTTTGACCATTTTTAGTTCAGAGATCAAACAAGAGAACCGCTCATATTGTTGAGTCAGTGTCTCACCCTTCTATGAGAGAATGTCTCATATTGTTGGGCAAGAATTTCTCTATTATTTGCCAAGACCTCATCTGTTCCTCCAAATTGTTCTTTCAAGGCAATCCAGAGGTCATGGGCAGTTTCATGATGCATTAGCCCAGAATAGATTTCATTTGGCAGTGCCATGGCCAGAATTCCATGGGCTTTTGCATCAATTTCAAGCAACTTCTTATCCTCATCTGAGTATTGCTCCCTCCTCTTCGGAACCATTTGATTGGTTTCCGGGTTATTCACCATAGGCTTGTGTGGACCATGTACCACTGATGTCCAACACCCTGCGCTGTTAACAGACAGGTGATGGAGCATACGTCTTTGCCATATGTTATACTCATTCCTAACCAGCATAGGTGGCTTGGTTGAGGAACCAGTATTGTGAGGATCATTGGAAGGAGTAGTCATTTTCAGTTCAAAAACAATTTAGTTCAAGCTTTTAAAAGTTTTAGACAGACCACAAAAAAGATCTCAGGATGAATGAGCAGAAATACAGAAAATTCAATCTCTATAACCGTTTCTTGCAAAAAGAAAAGCTAATTCAATCAAACTTAGATCTTGAATAGCAGTTTCAATGATCAATTATTAGATCGATCAATGATTAACCTGCTCTGATACCATTTGACAGGATCAGCGATCACACGTTTGATGTATTAGGATACAAAGCAGCGGAATACAAACTAGAATTAGACAAATTGTAGCAAGCAATCGATACTTGTAAGCATTAAGATCGCATACGGTTATAGGGAGAGAATAAATATTTCTGATTTCAAGGAATTTTTATAGATGTAGAATATTTCTAATCAAATCATTCGTTCATTCCATTCATTCCACCATGGTTACAATAAGTTGTCACTCCTTATATAGAGTGCAACAATCACTGCTGTTATCACGGAAAGTGACAACTGACAGATCTAATACAAAAATAACTAATTCTTAACAAACTACTGAAATGTTCACAACTACTGAGAACATATCAGCATGTTAAGTACAAAATATAAAACTGCTGAAACTACAACGACTGAAGAACAAGCTCTTCAGTCGTTTTACAAAACTACTGAAACATAAAAATATAAAACTACTGATATCACAACTACTGAAGAAGTACTCTTCAGCAGTTGTGACAAACTACTAAGGCTTCAGTACTTGATCTTCAGACTTTGACCTTCAGGTGTTTCATCAGCTGATGACTTCAGTAGATATCATCAGCTGATGTCTTCAGTCTTTGTCTTCAGACTTTGTACATCAGTTGTTGATCTTCAGCACTTGTAAACTCTTCAGCTGTTGTACTTCAGTACTTTGGTCTTTCAGCTTCAGCACTTGTGTTCTTCAGCTGTTGTACTTCAGCACTTTAGTTCTTCAGCTGTTGAGGTCTTCAGCACTTGATCTTCAGCTGTTGAAGTCTTCAGCACTTGTCAAACTACTGATGAGTCTTTCAGCAGTTGTTGTGATACCATGTGGGACTTAGAGGTATCTGATCTTGGCTCATTGGTTCTTTTGGTCCAACAGTACCTAGTTTATGAGCTTAATATAAAATGTCTTTCATGTCTTACATATATGTAACAAATGGGTTTTAATGAAATACAATGTGTGGTTTATGCTTATAATGTTTAATATTTCATTGATTATTATGTGTTAACGCTTATTGAACTAACTATATAGGTTGTGGTTGTTTACATAGTTCTTAGTCAATAATGATTGGGAAACATGCTTAAAATTAATCATGTGAAGTTCTCATGCGAATGGAACATGCTAATGGACCATACGCATGAACAACTTCATGCTAATGAACCAGTCGCACGACTGAACTAGGAGCTGGATCAGATGCATGATTGTGACATGAGATTGACTCAGTCGTACGACTGAAGCCTCATTCGTGTGGATGGAACAACCGTATGACTCAGTCGCACGACTGAACAATACTAATGGTTCAGTCGCACGAATGAGAAACCCTAACCTATAAATACGACTTAATTCGTGGAAAACAGAAAATTCGAATACCTACACACTAAATCGGACCCTAGCCGTCTAGAGACCCTAGAACACCTGTTCCAAGTTCATAGATCGCATAGATTCGTATTACCATCATTCTTAACACTTAGATTCATTCGAAGATCGATTCTACGTGCTTTCTCACTGATTGGATTGCCAATCAAATAGGATTCTGCACTATTTGAGTTGGTCTACACATAAATCAGTTAGTACTCCGTCCGTACACGGTCCCTAACAAGTGGCATCAATTGTGAAGCCGTTGGATCAGTAGACATCCGAGCGTGTTCTTGACGGAAGGAAACAAAAACCAAAACCAAGAGCCAAACAATAAACATGATCTATAATAAAATGGTTTCATAGATAAAACTTAATGATTACAAGATCGTTATAACATAAGAATCACGACTCTTGGCAAGGGGAGATCGAGCATGATCTCCCCTCTCATCCGACAACACCTAGGCCCCAGGCACTCTCTCAAAACCCTTATTGCTCTACACATTGAAGCTGGTGTATATAGGCTTAGGCCCATATTAGATGTGACTGGGCCCATTTGTGCGATTGGACGATGCGTATGGTTCAATCGTATGACTGGACCATGCATATGGTTCAACCATACGACTGGACCATACTTATGGTTTAGTCTTACGAATGTCCAAATCGCATCTCTCAGTGGCACGACTGA
Organism: Flaveria trinervia; assembly: GCA_025506515.1. Classification (NCBI taxonomy): domain Eukaryota; kingdom Viridiplantae; phylum Streptophyta; class Magnoliopsida; order Asterales; family Asteraceae; genus Flaveria; species Flaveria trinervia. The sequence continues at coordinate 30,544,374 of CM046442.1, forward strand.
GTCTCATTCGCATATGCTCCTGTGAATGACCCAATTTCATGTGTTTACAACATATCAGGTTTATTACATTAAGCCTAGACTATTTGTCAAGATGGACACACTACATATGACAATATATGCTCTAACAAATTCCCCCTTGGACGTTGCTTGTGAATAGAAGATAACACCTCTTACAATCTTTAGTCAATCTTTGCTTTGGTTTCCAATAAAATCCAACGAAAAACCATATTAGCCAACGTTGCCGATCCGTCAGGTTGCTACAGTATCCCTGAAAATGAATATAGGCACAATAGCTTTCGTTTACTTTACAGAACACCATCATAGCAGAAAGATTCCCCATGTGACTGATTTTTCAAGATAATGACATGAACAATTTTCCATTGCTTCAATCTTCAGACATGCTAACCTGATTAACATCAACACCTGCAGAAATTCCCCCTCAAATTCAGCATATCCCAATATATAGACATTGTGCTCTCCTGGCGTCTTCACATGATGTATTGGGCAAAAAGTAGAGGGTTCCAATCCACAGCTGACAATCTCAACCAAATCAACATGTACTTAGATTCATCATCAGAAACCGGCTCGCATCATCACTTTCTGATTGCGTCTTCAATTTCTCTATACATGAATTCCCCCTAAGAATGGGAATCCTCTTTGTGCAGATAGATGTAACTTGATTGGCCCATAAATAGTCAGATGCTCCTAACTACCCCACAAAATCAGCACCGACTGCTGGCATCTTATCTTCTCTCTTTTGTGTTCTCTAAATTCATCTATTATTGAAGTCCAACGAATAATGGGGTATCCATCGAACTTATTTGACAAAAGAACCTCAGGGTGAATGTGCTTTGCTCATCCTCAAATCTGTGCAAAAGGTAGTTCCATACTCTTTTTTTTTGTCTGGAACACCGTTCATCTGTGTGACGTGGAGGAAAAATATCACATTCATGTGAATGGATTATACGAATGATATATTTGTGAGACTGGTCATAAGGCTGGTCCAGTAGCATGATTGGTCATAAGACTGGTCCTGTACCATGACTTGTCATAAGACTGGTCTAATAGCATGACTGGTCATAAGACTGGTTCAGTAGCAAGACTGGTCATAAGATTGGTCCAGTCGCATTCCAGTCGTACGAATGGTCCATTAGCATGGTCCAATCAAACGAATGGTCCATTAGCATGGTCCAGTCATACGAATGGTCCATTAGCATGGTTCAGTCGCATGAATGGTCCATTAGCATGGTCTAGTCACACGAATGGTCCATTAGCATGGTCCAGTCACAAGAATGGTCCATTAGCATGGTCCAATCGCACGAATGGTCCATTAGCATGGTCCAGTCACAAGAATGGTCCATTAGCATGGTCCAATCGCACGAATGGTCCATTAGCATGGTCGAGTTGCACGAACGGGTCTGCATGTAGATTTTCAAATCTGCAGCCGCCAAAGCTGCCAAAAACCCGAATCTGAAGAATTTTACGTGAACCGAAACACAATAGACATCATCAGATTCGCAAGGGTCATAGGAACGTGGTTTCGAGTTTGATTTTAACATAGAAAAAACACACGTAACAAAATTTGAGCAAAACACGAAGAACACGAAGTGGGTTTAACATCAAGAATCTGAAATAGATCCGAAAATCAACAGCTTGGGTTGCTAGAATGATTGTTAGATCATTCCAGCAGTAACCGGCTCTAATACCAGTGTGAAGCCACTGGATCGGTAGACATCCGAGTGTGTTCTTGACAGACGGAAACAAAAACCAAAACCAAAACCAAGAGACAAACAATAAACATGATCTATAATAAAATAGTTTCATAGATATAACCTAATGATTACAAGATCGTTACAACATAAGAATGACGACTCTTGGCAATGGGAGATCGAGCATGATCTCCCCTCTCATCCGGCAGCACCTAGGCCCCGGGCACTCTCTCAAAACCTTATTGCTCTACACATTGAAACTGGTATATATAGGCCTCAGCCCATATTAGATGCGACTGGGCCCATTCGTGCGATTGGACCAAGCGTATGGTTCAATCGTACAATTGGACCATGCGTATGGTTCAATCATAGGACTGGACCATACTTATGGTTTAGTCTTATGAATGTCCCAATCGTATCTCTTAGTCACACAACTGGTCCATTAGCATGGCTCAGTCGTACGACTGAGTCTCATTCGCATATGCTCCTGCGAATGACCCAGTTTCATGTGTTTACAACATATCAGGTGTATTACATTAAGCCTAGATTATTCGTCAAGCGACGGACACACTATATATGACAATATATGCTCCAACACCATTGCACATCATATCTGACTGAGACGCTCGTTTCACTTCGCACTTTTGGTCGTCTATACAAAAACTCTTGGGTACTCAATTGGATTTAAGTAGGGCTTACCATCCTCAAACTGATGGTCAAACCGACCGAACAATTCAAACCCTCGAGGATTTGCTATGACTATGTGTCCCTGACTTGGTGGTGATTGGGATACGCATTTACTGCTCACGAAATTTTCGTATCACAATAGTTATCACTCGAGTATCAAGATGGCACCATTCGAAGCACTTTATGGTCGTAAATGCCGATCACCGATCTGTTGGACCGACATTGGTGAGAACTTCATCACTGGTCCTGATCTTATACAAGAAACAACCAATAAAGTCTCCACAATCCACAAGAACCTTGAAATAGCAAGAATTCAACAAAAGAGTTATGCCGATAAGCACCGTAGGCTGTTGGAGTTGCAAGTTGGCGACATGGTTCTTCGTAAAGTTTCACAGTGGAAAGATTTCGTTCGCTTTGGAAAGAAGGGGAAACTGGCTCCAAGATTTGTAGGACCTTTCGAAATCCTGAAAAGGATTGGGAAAGTGGCTTATAGACTGGAATTGCCTTCCGGCCTTAGTGGGGTTCATCCTATGTTCCATGTCTCAAATTTGAGAAAGTGTTTGGCCGACGAGAGTCTGCATGTTCGACTAGAAGACATTCAGATCAACGAGTCATTGCACTATGTGAGAAACCTATTGAAATTATGGATGGCATTATTGACTAGGTTAGTGAGATTGAGATTCTCACTAAGGATCAAATATAATGACTGAGTTAATGATTAAATGGTAGAATCAAACAATCAAGAAACATTCAATGTAGAATAAATACTCATAAATGCTTTGTATATATTAATAAAGGTGATTGATTACAAAGACTGCTAGGGTTTAGCAATAAAAGTAATAATGCACCTAGAGAATACAAATATTTTGATTGTAAAAATTCTGTCAGCTCATGTACGAGGTTATCTATTCTATTTATAGGCAGACAAGATTCCTTTTACAAAATGACTAAACTACACCTGACCTATTACATCAGAACTAGTCTAAGTCTTGATCCGAATCTTTGCTTGTTCATCTGCATTGGCAAATGCGGATGAGTTGACTTGATCAGCATTTCTTCACTTGATCATCCGCATTAGTATGTTGGTCATCCGCATTGGTTAATGCGGATGAACAAATACTTCTGCACATTTGTCTGGTCATCCGTATTGGCAAATGCGGATGAGCCAAGTCTTGTCCGCATTACTGATTGGTCTTCCGCATTTGTTAATACGGAAGAACAAATACTTGTACGTATTTGTTTTGTCTATTCCGCATTGACAAATGCGGAAGACCATACTTGGTTTTCTCTATGCAGGATCTTCATTAGCATTTCTTCTTGGACTTGTGGGAATCCAACAAAGCAACCATGAACTCACCCATTGAATTGGCATGCACATTCCTTTAAGGGTCCAACAATACTCCCCCTAAGGATTATGCAGCCTATGTTCTTCAATGTTTGGGTAGTAAATAAGGTTGTGATGATTCTGCTGGGTCTTGTGATGGTGTAAAAGGTATTGCATGAACTGGATTCAAAATTGCCTTGATCATGTTAACAAAGTCTTGAGCATCTGACATGTTATCCCTGCTTAGTACATGAATCTTCATTCTGCTCATATTATGAATGGTTTCAAGTGGTAGTTTCTTAAGTGATATTGGTTCCCAAATAGACACCGTAGATAGCCCATCCCTGTGAATTAAAAGAGAACCATCTACATCAACTTCTAGTTTGATAATGTTGCCCAACTATAGAGGTGTCTTCTTCTTCTTTTTTTCTCCCTCTTTGCACTGATCTGATCATATGCCATCTTTAATATTTTGATACACTTTATAAAGAAATGTATATCTTCTTGACCCAATTTGTTTGATATCTCTCTGAAGATCCTTGTGTATATGTAGTGAATATATGATTGATCCAGTAGTCTCACTTCATAGCCACTGAACAGTCTGATTTCAACACCTTCTTTACCTCCTCGCCTCCTCTCAATCACCAATTCATAGGTCTTCTCATCATAATAAACATTTGAGATTGGTGTTGAGGAATGAGTACCAGCCACCATTTTTCTTTTCAATGATTCAGTAGGTTTCACTCTTAGTTCTGGAAACACTACTTCTTCAGCTGGTTTTGTCTGTTTCATCTCTAGAGGGTTCTTGAAAGTTTTGTCTTTTCTCATACATATGGCTTTTAATGAATTGAAGTTGTTGGTTCTCTTTAACATTTTAAGTATACCTTTAGATTCATATCCTCTAAACATGGCATTATGGTTGATTAGCTCTAGATTAGCCAGTTCTTTCCGGTCATGAATCTCAATTGCATTTACCAGAGTAGAGTACTCTGTAAAAATTGAACTAGACCTTAGATTATTTTAACCATGAACATATTCCATGAACTATCATACATCCAAGCAATAATTTTCTAGTCTATTTTGCCTTTTGGAGTAGATACACCTCTGATCATCTCAACAGTGGTCAACCCTTCTTGAAGTTTCAGTTGGGAGGGTTCAGCAAACCACTCTGGATATTTATGAAGAACAGGTGCCAGATAGTCTTGATCTTTATGTGTAAGTTGCATGTCATGTGTAGAGACTCTTGATCTTGGCTTTTGGTTGAGGATTTCTTCTTCTAACCTCTTCAAATTTTCTTTCTTTTCATTGATTAATCTGAGTGTGGCAACTCTCAGTGAGTTGGTTTTCATGTTTCCTAATTTTCTTTTAGTGAAGCCTTGACTGGTGAGGTAATCCTTCATTTCACTATCAGTCATTGCATAGGGATCATGATGTAGAGGTTCATGAGTCTGAGATTGCTTCTTCATGACTTACAGCTTTGGCTTGTGAGCTTTGGGTGCAATTGACTTCTCATAATATGTTCAACCATGGGGTCCAGCAGTTTATTGACTTTCTCTTCTTCTGCTTTCATGCCTTCATAGGTCATACTAAATACTTCACCTACATTATACCCGTGATTAATCAAAAACATGGCTTTTATCATAAGGTCATCAATTTGTGCCTTTAACACCATTTCATCCACAAATTTTTCTTTTTCACAAGACTGTCCACATCTACAGCCTTTTTAGCATTATATCCTCCTTCTATTTCTCCTTCTTCCAGATCAATAAAAGCAGCTTGTTTCTTTAATTGAGCCTCAGCCTTCTCATGTTTATCTAAAATTCAGCTATGGCTGCCAAAATTCTTAGATCATCTCTTTTACTTTTCTTCACATGTTCTTCTTCAACTATTGGTCTTTTCACTTTTGCCTTTTGAGATAAGTATTTCCTCTTTCTAGTATAAGTTTGAAGTGGATGACCAGAAGAGGATTTAGCCTTTTTTATCTCCTTAGGCACTTTTTCAGCCTCAGTTTGTACTTGTTCCTCATGATCAGCTTCTTTTTCTTCCTTTCCTTTTTCTTTTTCACAGAATTCTCTGATCATATCTTTTTGTTCCTCTGATAATGACACAGTAGGTACTATTTGCATACTCAACTCTTTTGATCATATCTTTTCTTCTCTAGCATGATTGAGAGTAGCTTTTAAGTAGTCAATCTCTTTATCTTTCTATTTCTTTTCAGCTTCATATTTCTCTTTTAGCTCTTTTAACTCATTTTCCTTCTCATCAAGTTCAAGAATCCTATCATCAATGATTCTTGCTCTCCTATTCAGTATTCTTTCAATCCTTTCAACCTTTTGCAAGAGCTCAGAAATTTACTCATCCTTTTCATCCGGTCTATTTACATTGGATTCAGCAAAACTCTCTGAAGGAGCAGTCTCAGAAGTGACTCTCTTTACAGACATTTGAACATGTTGATCCTCCTCATCCGAAGATGATTTGGATGCTTTAGATGAGCTTGTTGAGTCTCCAAACTCAGTTGGATTATCATGGGTAGGCAATGGTTGAGGTCGTGATTTTAGTGAGTGATAAGGTGGTGATATTGGAGAGTGATGAGGTGGAGATGTTATTGGTTGGGCTATTGGTGATGGAATAGGAGTTTTATGGGGAGATTGTAATGGTGATGGTTGTGGTGATGGTTGGGGTGATGGTTGTGGTGATGGTTGTGGAGATGGATTGGTAGAGGTGCAAATCGAGATGCATAGTCATGAATTTCAGGTTCAGTGTGAGAATCACCCCCTGCACCATCTTGGGGTGACGCTGACCTTTGCCTATCAATACCATCAGCTTGCTCATCAGCAGCTTGTTCTTCAATGTGATCATGAGCATCTTGTTCTTCTCCTTGTTCATCTGGATTGATCTGTTGACGTATCCAAGAAAGAAAAGGTGAGTGAGCTCCACTGTAGAAGTTTCTAGGATCCCTCTTCTTAATGTACTTTTATGATTTAGCATCATAATGAGGAATGTCACACCCAACCTTGACGGCGGAAACGTTGAGATGTGAGGGTTAAGATTGTTCACAACCACATAACGCTATATTTAAATGTAAATATTAAAATTAAAAGTTTCAAAAGGCATAACAAACATAAGTTCCAACAAGAAATAAGTTCCAAACTAAACAAAACATTACATAAACATTTTACTTATTAAACTAGGTCCAAATCCTAGTTTTAGTGCAAGCTTCAATAGACTACTTTAAACTTGCGAATTTCCTGAAATATGACAAAAATAAAAGGTCAACTATAATAGTTGGTGAGTTTCCAAGGTTTTCATACATAATATGATAAAGTTACAAGTAGCAATTCATGTCATAGGTCATAAGCAAGTAAGGTTATAGAACACATATCGCTACAACCTGACCTCAACTTGATTACATGTATAAAAGATTGGCTAAGTGTATTTGGTTCCTATGATGAACAAGCATACGTCATCAGGAGTCGGCAATACCTCGACTTTAGCACCAAATAGGCTTGTCAGGCTCAAAGATCTAAGACGTCGCCAGGCTAGCAATAGTTAATGATTGTAAACAAACTATGTATCTCATATAAACACTTACAACACACAAATAACCATGACAAATATAAAGATGAATTGCAAGTGCTTTACAAGTCTAAACATTTACAAGTGTGTTATGTATATGTATCATTGTTCACCCCAAAATAGTGTGAAAAATATAAAAAAAGGGCAAGGAAACTCACATGGCACTAAGTATAAGAATGAAGATTAGTAAGACTGATAATAAACGTTGTTCCAAGATAAATCGTCACAAAGCACCTAAATATATAAATATTACAAGATTTAAGTTTAATGATAGAATTATTGATTTATCGAGAACTAAAGTTTCAAGTGGAGTTTGAGGATCTTTGTAGTAGTCTAAATAATGTAACAAAAATATACCATTTATGATTATAAAGAAAATAACATTAAATCATCCATAATAGCTAGTGAAGTTTAAATATAAACTTGAATAAACACTTGAAATAATCATGATTTTAACGATAATAATTTAATGGTAATATTTGAACCAATAATAATTTATTAATTTATTATTTAAAATATATTTTAATAGAAATAATCCAGGAACAACCTTTGTTAAAATGCTTTTTAAAAAAATTAATTAATTAATTAAATTAAAAAAATTACACAAACTACTTTGATGTCTTTAAAAATATTTAAAGTTTTTAAAAACCATTTTTTTATATTTATTAAAATTTTCTATAATTTATTTAAGGGCTGAAAAGCTTTAAAAAATGTTTGAGGGTGCCCAAGTTCGAACCCGAGACCTCAAGGTTGATGTGTGCATGTGTAACCAGTAGACCAGGGCCGCAGCCTTGCTAGAAAAGTGGTTCCTAAATTTTAAAAACACAATTACAAAGGATCCCCCAAACTATATGAAACCTAATTCAAACACAACCAAATTGATCATCAATTCACTATCGGTAATGAAATTAACATTGGGGTTTTTGATCCCCACATGGTTTCGAGTCTATAGACTCTGCTAATTACCCAAAATCATGTTTAAATCGATGAGAACCGATGCAGGTGAAACACGACCGAAGCTTTTTCTTGTTCGATGTGAAATTGTTGTTGTTAATCAATTTAACTTCAGGCGAGGCATTGGGTGAAGCTCTTGGTTCTAAGCCCTCTACTAATTGAAGTATAAGACGTTCGAATGGTGATGAAAACTTAGTTGCAGGTCGCGATGAAAAGGGCTAATCAAAGGGGATGCTTGTGTTGATTCCAGGTGATATTGGTGATTGCAAATGTTTAGAGATAGATAGATGATTGTTTGTGTTAAGTTAATTCGATTATTGATGGCGTTTAATGCTCAAACGGTTTTGGATCTTATCGAGCTTCGGTTATCCTTTCGAATGGGTTGGCAACCTACGTGTACTCTCGATTATTAGATGCATTCAAGTTCGAAACACGTATGTGAAACGATTCAGATCAATTTTGGGCTACGAAGCTAACAGTTTTTGGTGTTTTAGACTTGCCGGACTTCGGCTGGAGTGTGGCCGGAGTCCCGGCTGGAATTACGGGAGTGGGCGGGGGTTTGGGTTGAAAGTTTGACACTGTACACATTGGCCCCTTTCAGTTTAATAGTTATCATTTTATGTTTAAAAGTTCTATATTAAGTTTCCAAATTGACAAATAAAACCCCCAAACTTAATTTAAGTTTATGTTTTAAACATGGTTAAGTTTAATAACCCTTATAAATTATAAGTAACCTTATTAAAAGTAATCTTATTATTACTAATACTATTATTCATTATTATTACTTATTATTATTGTTACTTTTATTAATATTAACATTATTATTATTTAATATTTATATCTTTAACTTTCATAAAAACTCAATGACAAAAATGAATAAGCACAAACAACACATGAGTTTCAAAATTGACAATAATAACCTTGTAAGAGTAAACGAAGTTAAATTTAAATTAACAAAAATACGAGATGTTACAGTCTCCCCAACTTAAAAGAATTTCATCCCGAAATTAAGAAAATGAAACTATACAAATAAGAATGGGTATCTCTTCTTCATGTGCTCCTCACGTTCCCAAGTAAATTCAGCGCCACGTTTATTCTCCCAACGAACCTTGACGATTGGGGTTGTTGTGGTTCTAGTCTTCTTCATTATGCGATCCATGATCTCAACAGGTTTCTCGAAAAAATGCAATGACTCGTCAATCTGGATGTCTTCCAACGGAACATGGAAACTTTCGTCAGCCAAGCGCTTTCTCAAATTTGAGACGTGGAACACAGGATGAACTCCACTAAGGTCGGAAGGTAACTCTAGTTTATAAGCCACTTTTCCAGTCCCTTTCAGGATTTTGAAAGGCCCTACAAATCTTGGAGCCAATTTGCCCTTCTTTCCAAAGCGAACAACACCTTTCCATGGTGAGACCTTTAGAAGAACCATCTCCCCAACTTGGAATTCAATGGCTTAAGTCGCTTGTCAGCATAATTCTTTTGATGACTTCTCGCCACTTCAAGGTTCTTGCGGATAATAGAAACTTATCGGTCATCTCTTGTATAAGTTTAGGACCAGTGATGAAGTTTTCACCAATGTCGGTCCAACAGATCGGTGAACGACACTTACGACCATATAGTGCTTCAAACGGTGCCATCTTGATACTTTTAATCTTAGGACCAGTGATAACTATTGTTATACAACAATTCCGCGAGCGGTAGATTCGTATCCCAATCACCACCAAAGTCAAGAACACACAGGCGTAGCCAATCCTCCAAGGTTTGGATCGTTTGCTCGGTTTGACCATCAGTTTGAGGATGGTAAGCCGTGCTTAGGTCCAATTGAGTACCCAAGAGTTCTTGCATAGACGACCAAAAATGCGAAGTGAAACGAGCGTCTCGGTCGGATATGATGTGCAGAGGTACCCCATGACGACTACAATCTCATCAACGTATATACGAGCTAATCTTGAAGTCTTGTAAGTGTCACGTATGGGTATAAAATGTGCCGATTTGGTTAATCGGTCAACGATCACCCATATGCTATCATGTCCTCGAGAGGTTCGGGGTAGCTTAGTTATGAAGTCCATGGATATGTGTTCCCACTTCCACATAGGGATATCGGGTTGCTCAAGTAATCCACTCGGATGTTGATGTTCGGCTTTAACCTTCCTACACGTGAGGCACTTAGCTACATAATTCGCTATATCTTTCTTCATTCCAAGGCACCAATATTGACTGCGCAAGTCCATGTACATTTTATCGGAGCCAGGATGAATAGAATAACGAGTTTGATGAGCTTCCTTCATGATAAAGGTACGAAGATTATCACGATTTGGAATCCAAATTCGATTTATGAAGTACATCAACCCATTGGGTTTCGTTTCCAATCGGGTTAAAAGATTTGGCTCCAGTTCATCCTTCATTCTTCCTTCTTGTTGCACCACTTGTTGAGCCTCCAAGATACTAGACTCAATGTCACTATCTATTCTCAAGTTTTGTAGCAGTACGGTAGTCTTGTTGACATCTAGTCGGATCTCAGTATCGAACTCACCCAAAGTGTCAAACCATTGACGTCGGTCGCGAATTTCTTGGAATGACATCATCTTGTTGTGAATCTTTCGGCTTAGTGCATCGGCTACAATGTTTGCTTTACCAGGATGGTAACGAATGTCAAAATCGTAATCACTAATCAACTCCACCCAATGACGTTGTCTCATATTGAGATCTTTTTGATTGAAAACGCGTTGAAGGCTTTTGTGATCGTTGTAGACTATACATTGTGTATCATACAAGTCGTGTCTCCAAATCTTCAAAGCAAAGACAACATCACCAAGCTCGAGATCGTGTGTTGTGTAATTCACCTCGTGAATCTTCAATTGTCTCGATGCATAAGCTATGACCCTCCCTCGTTGCATGAGAACACAACCAAGGCCTTGTTTAGAAGCATCACAATACACGATGAAGTCGTCATTTCCATCGGGTAGGGTCAAGATAGGAGCATTGCACAACATGTGCTTTAACGCTTCAAAAGCTTCTTCTTGCTCGGAACTCCACTCGAACGGTTTAGTCTTTTGTGTAAAAGAAGTGAGTGGTTTCACGATCCTTGAAAAATTGGCAATGAATCGCCGATAGTAACCGGCAAGACCAAGAAAAGAACGAACTTCGGTAGGAGTCGTAGGAACACACCAATTCTTCACAGCTTCCACCTTTGCAGGATCAACACGAATTCCATGGCTATTCACCACATGTCCTAGAAATTGAACTTCCTTGAGCCAGAAGACACATTTCGAGAACTTCGCATACAATTGCTCTTTCTTCAACAATTCAAGAACCAATCTCAAATGCAGTTCATGATCGGTGTTGGACTTGGAATAGATAAGTATGTCATCAATGAAAACGATCACAAACTTGTCTAGATAAGGCTTGCATACCCGGTTCATGAGATCCATGAAGACATCAGGAGCATTGGTTAAACCAAATGGCATCACCATAAACTCGTAATGCCCATAACGGGTACGGAACGCGGTCTTTGGGATGTCATCATCATGAACTCGTAATTGATGATATCCAGAGCGTAGATCAATCTTCGAGAGTATGGAAGCTCCTTGAAGTTGATAAAACAAGTCATCGATGCGAGGAAGAGGATAACGGTTCTTGATGGTAAGCTTGTTAAGCTCACGATAATCGATGCACATACGAAACGATCCATCTTTCTTCTTCACGAAAAGAACAGGTGCACCCTAAGGCGAAGAACTAGGACGGATGAAATTCTTCTCGGATAGCTCTTGAAGTTGACTAGAGATTTCTTGCATCTCAGATGGTGCAAGTCGATATGGTGACTTAGCCCCGGGGTTTGCTCCCGGTATCAAGTCAATTTTAAACTCAACTTCACGCACGGGAGGTAAACCACTAAGGTCATCGGGAAATAATTCAGGAAAACCTCGTACGATAGGGACATCCTTAAGTTCTTTCCCTTTGACTTTCGAGTTGACCACATAAGCCAAGAAAGCCATATACTTCTTGCTTAAGCATTTTCAGGCTTCAGTGCAAGACATGAGTTTATGTCCTTTGGAAGATTTTTCACCGAACACCTTCAAAGTATCACTAGAAGGTAACGGTATACGGATGCACTTCTCGAAACAAATGATCTCGGCATGGTGTTTGGCTAACCAATCCATACTAATGATGACGTCGAAGCTTCCAAGTTTCATAGGGAAAAGATCGATAAGAAAATCATGTGTGTCAAGACTTAAGATACAATCACAAATAATGACGTCAACGGTAATTGGTTCTCCATCGGCAACTTCAACGGTAAGATGTCTTTCTAGTTTCGTATGTGGCTTAGCAAGTATGGGTTCAAACTCAAACGAAACAAAACTTTTATCGACTACAGAATCAAATAGGACATAGGCATAAGTTTTGTTAATAAGGAAGATACCTGTTCAATTTTTAAGGTATTTAACAATATAGGTAAAGTATGAAAATAATCGGATCACAAAAGTTAATAGGCGTGTTAACATACCATTCACCACATCGTTGTTTGCTTGTGTTTGGTTAGCGTTGATGTTGAAAGCACGTCCTCGGGCTTGTGGAACGCTACCCACAATACGAGAGCATTGTGGACGGAAATGACCAGGTTGCCCATAGTTGTAGCAAACACGGTTTGTGACCACAGCGGCATTGTTAGATGCATGGTGACAAGTCACCACCAAATGAACATATTTACCGCATAAGGTGCAGATGCGACACGATTGATTCCCCGGAGGATGATACCTACATGTGTTGCACATAGGCTGAGGACCAGCATAAGCCCTAGTGCCAGGCACTTGTGCCACAGGTACAAGTTGTCTTTGGGGTGTTTAGGTGCAGCCACAGCATAGTTACGCGCCGGTGTGAACTTACGCTTCTTGTTGTTGTTGTTGTTGTTGGACGGTTCAGCTTTGGTCTCCTTAACAGCCTCGGTAGCAATCTTTTCCACCTTTTTGGCACCCTTCACAGACATGGTGCCCGCTTGTATATGGTTCTCGGTGAGTTGAGCGGTGATAGTAATGGCTTCTTCCAAAGTTGTGGGTCGGCTACCCACCACAGCATCTTGAATTTGGGGTGGTACACCCTTGATAAACTTCTTGATGTTGCGGGGGACAGTGTCGACCATATGAGGCAGCAGTATACTCAACTCATGATGCCTAGTTGAGTAGGCCAAATGATCACCATCATTTTGCTTCAAATTCCAAAATTCCGCCTCCAACTTTTGTAGTTCGCTTCTCGGGCATAACTTCGCGATGGCGATGTTCTTGAATTCTTCCCAAGTAAGTGCCAGAATAGCATCGGGCCCACGATTTCTCTTCTCGCTATTCCACCAGGTGAGAGCCCTTTGTTGGAGCATGCTAGTGGCATAACGAATTTTGAGTGCCTCGGGACACTCACAGTTGACAAAAGTGTTCTGCATGCTCTCGAACCACTCAAGTAGACCAGTGGCTCCTTCCTTGCCACTAAAACTAGTGGGTTTACATGAGCTAAAGTGCTTGAAAGTGCAAGTTTGGTTGTTGCGCCCTTGGTTAGCACTATTCTCCCCATGACCATTGTTGCTAGAGTTGGTCATTAAGGTGCTATTGAGTTCAGCAACCATGGTTGGGATGACAGCAGCCATTTGTCGGGCAATCATGGCGGCTAGCTTACGATCGAAACTTCCACACTTTCCATGATGACGAGACATGCTGGAATATACAAAATGAGTTAGATACGAGAATGGGAATAATAAGGATTAGAGTTTCACAAGGATAAGGCAAAAGTTGTAAAGCACATGGAATGGTTCCATTTGGTAACGCATTACCATTTGGAAACGTTGACACGTCAAGGTAAGTTGACCCATTCGCCTTAGGATTTTGTGTATGTTGACCATAGTTTATCACTCATCCCAGAAAACCCAGGTAAGCATAACTAGTCCCGTAGGATTTATGCGATATGCTTGCCTTAGCCCGAGGGCCTTTTGCCAGGAAATCCAGAATGCAGGTGTCTATGTGTCACACAAATTTCTAAGGTTCATGAAATCAAAACCTTGATGAGATTTATATAGATTAGACATAACGTCTAAAGATCCAAATCATAAGCATAAGAATAAGTTTCCACATGTTGACGAGAATAAGGTTAAGAAGTTTCATTTGTCAGGGAGAGTCAAAGAGTCAAAGTTAAGTTTAGGAAGACAAGTAACAAAGTTTAAACAATTACAAGGCAACCTATGCTAAGGCATCAAGTTGCACATAAGTATGGCATAGCATTATGTAGCATGCAAAAAATATATATAATTCCAAGAATATAAATATTATTATATGAGGTTCATGCATAAGCTATAGTCTAGGTCACCATTTCTATTAACCTAAATCCCTATAGTTATGGGCCCTGATACCAATCTGTCACACCCCAACCTTGACGGCGAAAACGTCGAGATGCGAGGGTTAAGATTGTTCACAACCACATAACGCTATATTAAATGTAAATATTAAAATTAAAAGTTTCAAAAGGCATAACAAACATAAGTTTCCAACAAGAAATAAGTTCCAAACTAAACAAAACATTACATAAACATTTTACTTATTAAACTAGGTCCAAATCCTAGTTTTAGTGCAAGCTTCAATAGACTACTTTAAACTTGCGAATTTCCTGAAATATGACAAAAATAAAAGGTCAACTATAAATAGTTGGTGAGTTTCCAAGGTTTTCATACATAATATGATAAAGTTACAAGTAGCAATTCATGTCATAGGTCATAAGCAAGTAAGGTTATAGAACACATATCGCTACAACCTGACCTCAACTTGATTACATGTATAAAAGATTGGCTAAGTGTATTTGGTTCCCATGATGAACAAGCATACGTCATCAGGAGTCGGCAATACCTCGACTTTAGCACCAAATAGGCTTGTCAGGCCCAAAGATCTAAGACGTCGCCAGGCTAGCAATAGTTAATGATTGTAAAAAAACTATGTAGCTCATATAAACACTTACAACACACAAATAACCATGACAAATATAAAGATGAATTGCAAGTGCTTTACAAGTCTAAACGTTTACAAGTGTGTTATGTACATGTATCATGGTTCACCCTAAAATAGTGTGAAAAATATAAAAAAGGGCAAGGAAACTCACATGGCACTAAGTATAAGAATGAAGATTAGTAAGATTGATAATAAACGTTGTTCCAAGATAAATCGTCACAAGGCACCAATATATAAATATTACAAGATTAATTTTAATGATAGAATTATTGATTTATCGAGAACGAAAGTTTCAAGTGGAGTTTGAGGATCTTTGTAGTAGTCTAAATAATGTAACAAAAATATACCATTTATGATTATAAAGAAAATAACATTAAATCATCCATAATAGCTAGTGAAGTTTAAATATAAACTTGAATAAACACTTGAAATAATCATTATTTTAAGGATAATAATTTAATGGTAATATTTGAACCAATATAATTTATTAATTTATTATTTAAAATCTATTTTAATAGAAATAATCCAGGAACAACCTTTGTTAAATGCTTTTTTAAAAAAATAATTCATTAGATAAATTAAAAAAAATTACAGAAACTACTTTGATGTCTTTAAAAATATTTAAAGTTTATAAAAACCATTTATTTATATTTATTAAAATTTTCTATAATTTATTTAAGGGCTGAAAAGCCTTAAAAATGTTTGAGGGTGCTCGAGTTCGAACTCGGGACCTCAAGGTTGATGTGTGCATGTGTAACAAGTAGACCAGGGTCGTAACCTTGCTAGAAAAGTGGTTCCTAAATTTTAAAAACACAATTACAAAGGATCCCCCAAACCATATGAACCCTAATTCAAACACAACCAAATTGATCATCAATTCACTATCGTTAATGAAATTAACATTGGGGTTTTTGATCCCCACATGGATTCGAGTCTATAGACTCTGCTAATTACCCGAAATGATGTTTAAATTGATGAGAACCGATGTAGGTGAGACACGACCGAAGCTTGTTCTTGTTCGATGTGAAATTGTTATTGTTAATCAAATTAACTTCAGGCGAGGCTTTGGGTGAAGCTCTTGGTTCTAAGCCCTCTACTAATTGAAGTATAAGACGTTCGAATGGTGATGAACACTTAGTTGTAGGTCGCGATGAAAAGGGGTAATCAAAGGGGATGTTTGTGTTGCTTCCAGGTGATATTGGTGATAGCAAACGTTTACAGATAGATAGATGATTGTTTGTGTTAAGTTAATTCGATTATTGATGGCGTTTAATGCTCAAACGGTTTTGGATCTTATCGAGCTTCGGTTATGCTTTCGAATGGGTTGGTAACCAACGTGTACTCTCAATTATTAGATGCATTCAAGTTCGAAACACGTATGCGAAACGATTCAGATCAATTTTGGGCTACGAAACTAACAGTTTTTGGTGTTCTAGACTCGCCGGACTTCGGCCGGAGTGTGGCCGGAGTCCCGGCCGGAATTATGGGAGTGGGCGGGGGTTTGGGTTGAAAGTTTGAAACTTTACACATTGGCCCCTTTTAGTTTAATAGTTATCATTTTATGTTTAAAAGTTCTATATTAAGTTTCCAAATTGACAAATAAAACCCCCAAACATAATTTAAGTTTATATTTTAAACATGGTTAAGTTTAATAACCCTTATAAATTATAAGTAACCTTATTAAAAGTAATCTTATTATTACTAATACTATTATTCATTATTATTACTTATTATTATTGTTACTTTTATTAATATTAACATTATTATTATTTAATATTTATATCTTTAACTTTCATAAAAACTCAATGACAAAAATGAATAAGCACAAACAACACATGAGTTTCAAAATTGACAATAATAACCCTTGTAAGAGTAAACGAAGTTAAATTTAAATTAACAAAAATACGAGATGTTACAGTCTCCCTAACTTAAAAGAATTTCGTCCCGAAATTAAGAAAATGAAACTATACAAATAAGAATGGGTATCTCTTCTTCATGTGCTCCTCACGTTCCCAAGTAAATTCAGCGCCACGTTTATTCTCCCAACGAACCTTGATGATTGGGGTTGTTGTGGTTCTAGTCTTCTTCATTATGCGATCCATGATCTCAACAGGTTTCTCGACAAAATGCAATGACTCGTCAATCTGGATGTCTTCCAACAACATGGAAACTTTCGTCAGCCAAGCACTTTCTCAAATTTGAGACGTGGAACACAGGATGAACTCCACTAAGGTCGGAAGATAACTCTAGTTTATAAGCCACTTTCCCAATCCCTTTCAGGATTTTGAAAGGCCCTACAAATCTTGGAGCCAATTTGCCCTTCTTTCCAAAGCGAACAACACCTTTCCATGGTGAGACCTTTAGAAGAACCATCTCCCCAACTTGGAATTCCAATGGCTTACGTCGCTTGTCAGCATAACTCTTTTGATGACTTCTCGCCACTTCAAGGTTCTTGCGGATAATAGAAACTTTATCGGTCATCTCTTGTATAAGTTCAGGACCAGTGATGAAGTTTTCACCAATGTCGGTCCAACAGATCGATGAACGACACTTACGACCATAAAGTGCTTCAAACGGTGCCATCTTGATACTGGAGTGATAACTATTGTTATACGAAAATTCCGCGAGCGGTAGATGCGTATCCCAATCACCATCAAAGTCAAGAACACACAGGCATAGCAAATCCTCCAAGGTTTGGATCGTTCGCTCGGTTTGACCATCAGTTTGAGGATGGTAAGCCGTGCTTAGGTCCAATTGAGTACCCAAGAGTTCTGGCATAGACGACCAAAAATGCGAAGTGAAACGAGTGTCTCGGTCGGATATGATGTGCATAGGTACCCCATGACGACTTACAATCTCATCAACGTATATACGAGCTAATCTTGAATTCTTGTAAGTGTCACGTATGGGTATAAAATGTGCCGATTTGGTCAATCGGTCAACGATCATCCATATGCTATTATGTCCTCGAGAGGTTCGGGGTAGCTTAGTTATGAAGTCCATGGATATGTGTTCCCACTTCCACATAGGGATATGGAGTTGCTCAAGTAATCCACTCGGATGTTGATGTTCGGCTTTAACCTTCGTACACGTGAGGCACTTAGCTACATAATTCGCTATATCTTTCTTCATTCCAGGCCACCAATATTGACTGCGCAGGTCCATGTACATTTTATCGGAGCCAGGATGAATAGAATAACGAGTTTGATGAGCTTCGTTCATGATAAAGGTACGAAGATTATCATGATTTGGAATCCAAATTCGATTTGCGAAGTACATCAACCCATTGGGTTTCGTTTCCAATCGGGTTAAAAGATTTGGCTCCAGTTCATCCTTCATTCTTCCTTCTTGTTGCACCACTTGTTGAGCCTCCAAGATACTAGACTCGATGTCACTATCTATTCTCAAGTTTTGTAGCAGTACGGTAGTCATGTTGACATCTAGTTGGATCTCAGTATCGAACTCACCCAAAGTGTCAAACCATTGACGTCGGTCGCGAATTTCTTGGAATGAGATCATCTTGTTGTGAATCTTTCGGCTTAGTGCATCGGCTACAATGTTTGCTTTACCAGGATGGTAACGAATGTCAAAATTGTAATCACTAATCAACTCCACCCAACGACGTTGTCTCATATTGAGATATTTTTGATTGAAAACATGTTGAAGGCTTTTGTGATCGCTGTAGACTATACATTGTGTACCATACAAGTAGTGTCTCCAAATCTTCAAAGCAAAGACAACAGCACCAAGCTCGAGATCGTGTGTTGTGTAATTCACCTCGTGAACCTTCAATTTTCTCAATGCATAAGCTATGACCCTCCCTCGTTGCATGAGAACACAACCAAGGCCTTGTTTAGAAGCATCACAATACACGGTGAAGTCGTCATTTCCATCGGGTAGGGTCAAGATAGGAGCATTGCACAACTTGTGCTTTAACGCTTCAAAAGCTTCTTCTTGCTCGGAACCCCACTCGAACGGTTTATTCTTTTGTGTCAAAGAAGTGAGTGGTTTCGGGATCCTTGAAAAATTGGCAATGAATCACCGATAGTAACCGGCAAGACCAAGAAAAGAACGAACTTCGGTAGGAGTCGTAGGAACACACCAATTCTTCACAGCTTCCACCTATGCAGGATCAACGTGAATTCCTTGGCTATTCACCACGTGTCCTAGAAATTGAACTTCCTCGAGCCAGAAGACACACTTCGAGAACTTCGCGTACAATTGCTCTTTCTTCAACATTTCAAGAACCAATCTCAAATGCAGTTCATGATCGGTTTTGTACTTGGAATAGATAAGTATGTCATCAATGAAAACGATCACAAACTTGTCTAGATAAGGCTTGCATACCCGGTTCATGAGGTCCATGAAGACATCAGGAGCATTGGTTAAACCAAATGGCATCACCATAAACTCGTAATGCCCATAACGGGTACGGAACACGGTCTTTGGGATGTCATCATCATGAACTCGTAATTGATGATATCCAGAGCGTAGATCAATCTTCGAGAGTATGGCAGCTCCTTGAAGTTGATAAAACAAGTCATCGATGCGAGGAAGAGGATAACGGTTCTTGATGGTAAGCTTGTTAAGCTCACGATAATCGATGCACATACGAAACGATCCATCTTTCTTCTTCACGAAAAGAACAGGTGCACCCTAAGGCGAAGAACTAGGACGGATGAAACTCTTCTCGGATAGCTCTTGAAGTTGACTAGAGATTTCTTGCATCTCAGATGGTGCAAGTCGATATGGTGACTTAGCCACGGGGTTTGCTCCCAGTATCAAGTCGATTTTAAACTCAACTTCACGCACGGGAGGTAAACCACTAAGGTCATCGGGAAATACTTCAGGAAAACCTCGTACGATAGGGACATCCTTAAGTTCTTTCCCTTTGACTTTCGAGTTGACCACATAAGCCAAGAAAGCCATACACTTCTTGCTTAAGCATTTTCAGGCTTCAGTGCAAGACATGAGTTTATGTCCTTTGGAAGATTTTTCACCGAACACCTTCAAAGTATCACCAGAAGGTAACGGTATACGGATGCACTTCTCGAAACAAATGATCTCGGCATGGTGTTTGGCTAACCAATCCATACTAATGATGACGTCGAAGCTTCCAAGTTTCATAGGGATAAGATCGATAAGAAAATCATGTTTGTCAAGACTTAAGATACAATCACAAATAATGATGTCAACGGTAATTGGTTCTCCATCGGCAACTTCAACGGTAAGAGGTCTTTCTAGTTTCGTATGTGGCTTAGCAAGTATGGGTTCAAACTCTAACGAAACAAAACTTTTATCGGCTCCAGAATCAAATAGGACATAGGCATAAGTTTTGTTAATAAGGAAGATACCTGTTCAATTGTTAAGGTATTTAACGATATAGGTAAAGTATGAAAATAATCGGATCACAAAAGTTAATAGGCGAGTTAACATACCATTCACCACATCGTTTTTTGCATGTGCTTGGTTAGCGTTGATGTTGAAAGCACGTCCTCGGGCTTGTGGAACGTTACCCACAAGACGAGGGCATTGTGGGCGGAAATGACCAGGTTCCCCACAGTTGTAGCAAACATGGTTTGTGACCACAGCGGCATTGTTAGATGCACGGTGACAAGTTGCCACCAAATGACCATATTTACCGCATAAGGTGCAGATGCGGCACGGTTGATTCTCCGGATGATGATACCTACATGTGTTGCACATAGGCTGAGGAGCAGCATAAGCCCTAGCCCCAGGCACTTGTGCCACAGGTGTAGCCGCAGGTACAAGTTGTCTTTGGGGTTGTTTGGGTGCATCCACAGCATAGTTACGCGCTGGTGTGAACTTGCGCTTCTTGTTGTTATTGTTGTTGTTGTTGTTGTTGTTGTTGGACGGTTGAGCTTTGGTCTCCTTGACAGCCTCGGTAGCCATCTTTTCCACCTTTTTGGCACCCTTCACAGACATGGTGCCCGCTCGTATATGCTTCTCGGTGAGTTGAGCGGTGATAGTAATGGCTTCTTCCAAAGTTGTGTGTCGGCTACCCACCACAGCATCTTGAATTTGGGGTGGTACACCCTTGATTAACTTCTCGATGTTGCGGGGGACAGTGTCGACCATATGAGGTAGCAGTATACTCAACTCATGATGCCTAGTTGAGTAGGCCAAATGATCACCATCGTTTTGCTTCAAATTCCAAAATTCCTCCTCCAACTTTTGCAGTTCGCTTCTCGGGCAGAACTTTGTGATGGCGATGTTCTTGAATTCTTCCCAAGTAAGTGCCAGAATAGCATCGGGCCCACGATTTCTCTTCTCGCTATTCCACCATGTGAGAGCCATTTTTTGGAGCATGCTAGTGGCATAACGAACTTTGAGTGCCTCAGGACACTCACAGTTGACAAAAGTGTTCTCCATGCTCTCGAACCACTCAAGTAGACCAGTGGCTCCTTCCTTGCCACTAAAACTAGTGGGTTTACATGAGCTAAAGTGCTTGAAAGTGCAAGTTTGGTTGTTGCGCCCTTGGTTAGCACTGTTCTCCCCATGACCATTGTTGCTAGAGTTGGTCATTAAGGTGCTATTGAGTTCAGCAACCATGGTTGGGATGACAGCATCCATTTGTCGGGCAATCATGGCGGCTAGCTTACGATCGAAACTTCCACACTTTCCATGATGACGAGACATGCTGGAATATACAAAATGAGTTAGATACGAGAATTGGAATAATAAGGATTAGAGTTTCACAAGGATAAGGCAAAAGTTGTAAAGCACATGGAATGGTTCCATTTGGTAACGCATTACCATTTGGAAACGTTGACACGTCAAGGTAAGTTGACCCATTCGCCTTAGGATTTTGTGTATGTTGACCATCGTTTATCACTCATCCCAGAAATCCCCAGGTAAGCATAACTAGTCCCGTAGGATTTATGCGATATGCTTGCCTTAGCCCCAGGGCCTTTTGCCAGGAAATCCAGAATGCAGGTGTCTATGTGTCACACAAATTTCTAAGGTTCATGAAATCAAAACCTTGATGAGATTTATATAGATTAGACATAACGTCTAAAGAACCAAATCCTAAGCATAAGAATAAGTTTCCACATGTTGACGAGAATAAGGTTAAGAAGTTTCATTTGTCAGGGAGAGTCAAAGAGTCAAAGTTAAGTTTAGGGAGACAAGTAACAAAGTTTAAACAATTACAAGGCAACCTATGCTAAGGCATCAAGTTGCACGTAAGTATGGCATAGCATTATGTAGCATGCAAACAATATATATAATTCCAAGAATATAAATATTATTCTATGAGGTTCATGCATAAGCTATAGTCTAGGTCATCATTTCTATAACCTAAATCCCTATAGTTATGGGCTCTGATACCAATCTGTCATATCCCAACCTTGACGGCGGAAACGTCAAGATATGAGGGTTAAGATTGTTCACAACCACATAACGCTATATTTAAATGTAAATGTTAAAATTAAAAGTTTCAAAAGGCATAACAAACATAAGTTTCAAACAAGAAATAAGTTCCAAACTAAACAAAACATTACATAAACATTTTACTTATTAAACTAGGTCCAAATCCTAGTTTTAGTGCAAGCTTTAATAGACCCCTTTAAACTTGGGGATTTCCTGAAATATGATAAAAATAAAAGGTAACTATATATAGTTGGTGAGTTTCCAAGGTTTTCATACATAATACAAGTAGCAATTCATGTCATAGGTCATAAGCAAGTAAGGTTATAGAACAGATATCGTTACAACCAAACCTCGACTTGATTACAAGTATAAAAGATTGGCTAAATGTATTTGGTCCCATGATGAACAAGCATACGTCATCAGGAGTCAGCAATACCTCGACTTTAGCACATAGGCTTGTCAGGCCCAAAGATCTAAGACTCCGCCATGCTAGCAATAGTTAATGATTGTAAACAAACTATGTATCTCATATAAACACTTACAACACACAAATAACCATGACAAATATAAAGATGAATTGCAAGTGCTTTACAAGTCTAAACGTTTACAAGTGTGTTATGTATATGTATCATGGTTCACCCCAAAATAGTGTGAAAAATATAAAAAAAAGGACAAGGAAACTCACATGGCACTAAGTATAAGAATGAAGATTAGTAAGATTGATAATAAACGTTGTTCCAAGATAAATCGTCACAAGGTACCTAAATATATAAATATTACAAGATTTAAGTTTAATGATAGAATTATTGATTTATCGAGAATTGAAGTTTCAAGTGGAGTTTAAGGATCTTTGTAGTAGTCTAAATAATGTAACAAAAATACACCATTTATGATTATAAAGAAAATAACATTAAATCATCCATAATAGCTAGTGAAGTTTAAATATAAACTTGAATAAACACTTGAAATAATGATGATTTTAACGATAATAATTTAATGGTAATATTTGAACCAATAATAATTTATTAATTTATTATTAAAATCTATTTTAATAGAAATAATCCAGGAACAACCTTTGTTAAAATGCTTTTTAAAAAAAATAAATAATTAATTAAATTAAAAAAAATTATAGAAACTACTTTGATGTCTTTAAAAATATTTCAAGTTTATAAAACCCATTTTTTTATATTTATTAAAACTTTCTATAATTTATTTAAGGGCTGAAAAGTCTTAAAAAAATGTTTGGGGTGCCCGGGTTCGAACCTGGGACCTCAAGGTTGATGTGTGCATGTGTAACCAGTAGACCAGGGCCGCTGCCTTGCTAGAAAAGTGGTTCCTAAATTTTAGAAACACAATTACAAAGGATCCCCCAAACCATATGAACCCTAATTCAAACACAACCAAATTGATCATCAATTCACTATCGGTAATGAAATTAACATTGGGGTTTTTGATCCCCACATGGTTTCGAGTCTATAGACTCTGCTAATTACCCGAAATGATGTTTAAATCGATGAGAACCGATGCACGTGAGACACGACCGAAGCTTGTTCTTGTTCGATGTGAAATTGTTGTTGTTAATCAAATTAACTTCAGGCAAGGCTTTGGGTGAAGCTCTTGGTTCTAAGCCCTCTACTAATTGAAGTATAAGACGTTCGAATGGTGATGAACACTTAGTTGCAGGTCACGATGAAAAGTGGTAATCAAAGGGGATGTTTGTGTTGATTCCAGGTGATATTGGTGATAGCAAACGTTTAGAGATAGATAGATGATTGTTTGTGTTAAGTTAATTCGATTATTGATGGAGTTTAATGCTCAAACGGTTTTGGATCTTATTGAGCTTCGGTTATGCTTTCGAATGGGTTGGCAACCGACGTGTACTCTCGATTATTAGATGCATTCAAGTTCGAAACACGTATGTGAAATGATTCAGATCAATTTTGGGCTACGAAACTAACAGTCTTTGGTGTTTTAGACTCGCCGGACTTCGGCCGGGGTGTGGCCGGAGTCCCGGCCGGAATTACGGGAGTGGGCGGGGGTTGGGTTGAAAGTTTGAAACTTTACACATTGGCCCCTTTTAGTTTAATAGTTATCATTTTATGTTAAAAGTTCTATTTTAAGTTTCCAAATGACAAATAAAACCCCCAAACTTAATTAAGTTTATGTTTTAAACATGGTTAAGTTTAATAACCCTTATAAATTATAAGTAACCTTATTAAAAGTAATCTTATTATTACTAATACTATTATTCATTATTATTACTTATTATTATTGTTATTTTTATTAATATTAACATTATTATTATTTAATATTTATATCTTTAACTTTCATAAAAACTCAATAAAAATAATGAATAAGCACAAACAACACATGAGTTTCAAAATTGACAATAATAACCCTTGTAAGAGTAAACGAAGTTAACTTTTAGTTAACAAAAATACGAGATGTTACAAGGAATATCTAGAACTGGTCCCTCAGTAGCTAGATTGGGAATGCTTCATTTATCAGGCATTGAATGAATCTTGGATACATCAACAACTTGTAACTCCTTCCCTCTTGTATGTTTGATACCAGACCATTAAATACATAAGCTGACATGTTGAACGGTCTGTTTGTGCATAGAGCATAAATTGCTCATGAAGTGATGATTGGAGTATCATTCCACCCTGTTTTTCTTTTGGATAAACAGTGTTGAAATATGTGGATTAGAAATCTCCAAGGCAAATCAACTAATCCCTTTACAATCTGCTTAGCTTCAAATCCTCCTTCATACCCAATTTCCCCAAAGAAGGTAGGGATATCATCCTAATCCAACTCTATTGGTACATTAGCATCATCACCAAATTACAGACATCTTCTCACAAAATCTTCAATAATAATCAGAGTATGCTCATTTTCAATTCTTCCAGATAAAGTTCAACACCATCTACTTCAATCACTTCAGTTGAATTCCAGAAAGACCTTGTGAGGTTCTCATAGATGACGGGTCTAACAGTGATAGCATAAGCTACCCTTGTTGTAGAGATGAATCTAATAATGTCTCTGAGTCCCTCAGCTTCTAGTACATCAGGGTCTAAATAACCGTTGACATTATGGAGCTTGCTCCATGAAAGATTAGCCATTTATTCTGCATAAAAGACATATGTGTTAGTTTTGATGAGAAATCATGTGCACAATTGATCAGTTTGACTTTTAGTGGTCAAAGATGAATATTTGAAGTCACTATCTCATTATTGTCACATCACTATTTCTTTGGTTGTTAATGATGATGATGATCAAAGAGGTTTACAGGTTTTTACGCTCGTCTCACTATGTAGGCTCTCAAATTTGAAAAGTATTAAATGACCCTTTGAAATTCCTTTAAATAGTCCAATAATGGCTTCTACAAAATTTTACAAGTTTCAGAGCAAATGCGGTCATATTTTTAAGTCACTGTAGCAAATGCGGACGGGTAAATTTTAGGTCTTTCGGTCATCCGTATTTGTTTACTATTGTAAATGCAGAAGTGAAAATTTCATTAACTTTGCAATCCGTATTTGTTTGCTGATGCAAATGCGGAAGTTTTTGTTACTTCTGTTTTCTTCTATCCGCATTTGTGCACTATTGCAAATGCGGAAGAACTAAGTTCATCGGCATTTGTTCACTGTAACAAATGCGGTTGACAAAACTTGTTCAGCATTGCTCACTGTAGCAAATATGGTTGAAAAAAATTTGTGAGCATTGCTCACTGTAGCAAATGCAGAAGATCTGACTTTGTCAGCATTTGCTCACTGTAGCAAATGCGATAGAATAAAATCCACATTTACTTGATCATCATTCATTGACAGGAGATTAATCACTTAATTATTTCTGCTTGAAAATACATGAACATTGAAGATACATATCCACAAATGCGGATGAGTAAAACAAATGCGGAAGTGTAAATTTCATCCGTATTGACAATGCGGTTGGACACTTAAAAGTTTATCCGCATTGACAGATGCGGTTGAACACTTGAAAATTATTTTATCCGCATTGACAAATGCGGTAGAACAATTTTTGTTCTGTATAGGTTTTAGCACTTCAAAATTTTGTGTATACTTGTAACACACTAATACGGTAGAGTACAATCATTGTCCGCATTAGGTTCACTTGGAAATAAAAAGCTACCCGCATTGGTTATAAGCATGGGTTACCTTCACCCGCATTAACCAATGCACTTACTTGCATTAACTTTTGAACTTAATCATAAGTTAGTGTGACAGTTTTGATTTTTCATGTTATGAAGAGATGTCATTGATTGAGTTTTCTTATGAAGTTGTTGGCTGTTGAAGTTGTCAATTCTTGCTTGGATTGATTTATATATCAGAAGTGATACAAGTTTCCCATTGTTTGCCTAATCTTGGACTTTTCAGGGTTCCAAGAATCTGTATAGGATGAGATACTATGGTATAACTTCTGCAACAACACATGCATTTTCTTTTTCTTTTGTTTTTAATGTTTTTAAGAAAGTAATTTAAGATAGTAGCAATCTATAAAGACTTACTCCCCCTAAAGTTTACATCAATATCTAGATAAAAACTTTAAAGATTTAAAAACTTTTTGACAATTGTATAAATTGATTATTGATAATGAAGAGAAGTATATATTTTGTTGGGATTATATCAATCTTACATTGCATATGTGCATCCTTTATGATAAAATGGACATGTTTATGAAATTGATGATTGAAGGTATGTTTGTCCTTTTAAACTAATACCTGGTTGATATTTTGATGCAAATGATATTTATCGTGTTTTTGGTTGATTTAATTATTCAATATGTACCTCACACACACAAGTATGGAATGATCAACCATCTTTATACAATGCATGGTAGAACTTTTCACAACTTTCCTTACTAGGTTACATAAATTATGAGATATCATTTTCACTGATCCTCATTGGGATTCTTTTACTTTGATGCTTTTCATGATGATCCACATTGGGATTCTTTTCACTTCACTTTGGAAGGTGATCCATGATAGGATTCTTTTGTTCATTCACTTGGAATGTATTGCTTTTGTAGGTTCATCCAGTTCGGATGTGTTCCTCATTGGGAATCTTTTGGATCATTACATCTACACTATGTGCTTGTTTCATCAGGTCTTTGCTCAGCAAAACAAAGATGAAACTTGATGTGGGTGAAAAAGATTCATAAAGCATCATTACCTGGTGTGTTTAGGTTACTACACACACATGCACTCACATAAGCCAATACATACCTGTACTTTGTAATGAGTGTTTCACTATTGAATAAGATTTTTAATTCATCACTACATGTATCTTCTCTTCCAAGTTGAGCCTACCAACATATTTGGTAAGTCATGGCAGTCTTTGCAATTTTGAAATTAAGCACAGTGAATGATATAGCAATTGTAATTATATCATTTCCCTTGATATTCTGTTCTTCATAAAGTTGACTTCTTTTTGTGTTTTTCTAGTATTTTTGACTTGTTTTTGATGTTTTAAATTATTTTTACTCAAGGTTAATCATGCCAATTGACTGAACCAGGAATTCAAATCTACTAGGTTCAAATGCCTTAGTAAACAAATCAGCCAATTGATTTTCAGTGGGTACTTGAAACAATTTGATTAACCCCTTTTCAGCACGGTCTCTCAAAAAGTGATATCTAATTTCAATGTGTTTTGTTTTTGAGTGCTGAACTAGATTATTGGTTATGAAAACAGGTGTTGTGTTGTCAATGTAAATTGGTGTGTGCAAGTATGTTATAACCATAATCAAGCATCTGGTTTTGAATCTAGAGTACTTGAGAGCAACAGGCTGATGCTTCAATATACTCAGCTTCTGTTGTTGATACAGACACGTTTATCTGCTTCTTGCATTGCTAGGAGACCAGTCTGGGACCAAGATATTAACAACCGCCAAAGGTGGATTTTCTATTGAAGTTGCATCCTCCATTCTGTGAAGGCATAGAGATTGAAGTCTCCTTCCTTTGGATACCATAATCCAAGAGCTGGTTTGCCTTTCAAATTCTGAATATCCTCTTGACTGCATTCACATGTGATTCTTTTGGATCAGCTTGATATCTGGCACACACACAAACACCAAACGTAATGTCAGGCCTACTGGCTGTTAGATACATAAGTGAACCGATCATAGATCGATAGTGAGTCTGGTCCACTGATTTGCCTTCAGGATCAGGTCCAATCTTCACTTTAGTATCCACAAGAGTTTTGATAGACTAACAATAAGCAAAGTGGAATTTTTTCAACATAGTTTCCATGTATTTTGATTGATTAATGAAGATTCCATCTGCTTTCTGTTGGACTTGCACCCCTAGAAAGAAGTGAGTTCCCCCATTGCACTCATTTGGAATTTTGAATGCATAAGGTCTTCAAATTCTTTGTAGAGCTGCTTTTTTGTAGAGCCAAAAATGATATCATCCACATAAATCTAGACTAACAGCATGTCTTTTCCTCTTCTTCTTCTGAAGAGAGTCTAATCAATCTTTCCTCTTTCATATCCATGTTCAAGAAGAAAAGATGACAGAGTCTCATACCACTTTCTTGGAGCTTGGTGAAGACCATACAGAGCTTTGTCAAGCTTATAGACTCTATGAGGGAAATCTGGATCTTCAAATCCCGGTGGTTGACTCACATAGACCTCTTCAGTAGTCTTTCCACACAGGAAGGCACACTTCACACCCATTTGATAAACAGTGAATTTCATGGATACAGAATACGCTAGAAAGATTCTGATTGCTTCTAATCTGGCAACAGGTGCAAACACTTCGTCATAGTCGATTCCTTTTTCTTGAGTGTATCCCTGCACCACTAATCTTGATTTGTTTATTATGACGATCCCTCTATCATCAGTCTTGTTCCTTTACAGCCATCTGGTACTGATACGGTATTGTCCTTCAGGAAGATCTACCAGTTGCCATACTTCTTGCTTCTTGAATTGGAGCAATTCTTCCAGCATTGCTTCAATCCAAATATTGTCTTGAAGAGCCTCTTTGATGTTCTTGGGTACTGTTTGATAGAGAAAGCATGAGAACAAACAGATGTTTGCAATACCAGACTTGCTTCTTGTCACCCTCTCATTAAGATCACCAATAATGGTTTCAACTGGATGATTCTTGTGTATTCTGGTGGTTGGAATGGAGTCACCAGCAATAGTTACATCAAGATTAGAGACATTCAGTTTGTTATGGTCAGAGGCACTTTCATCTTGTACTGTTGTTGAATTATGATGATTGTCAGACTCTGTTTCAGCTCCTACTTCAGCTTCAGCAGCACTGTGATTGCTTTCATCATTTGATGTTCTTTGTGTTTTAGATGGAGGAGTAGCTGGTTTCTGATTTCTGATCTCAGTTGAAAGATCATCCGAGTGTGTTCGTAACAAGCTTGGACCTCCTTCAGTTGAAACACTCTGATTTTATGATGGTTGTCTGATGGGATCAGCTTGGAGAGGAACATCTTCATTCGTGTATTCAGCAGATGTAGGATGAATCAATGGAAAGTCATCTCTTCTTTCTACAGCTGAAGAAGTGTCACCTGAATGGAGATTTCCTGCATCAGACAAGTTAAATTAATCAAATGATTTTGTAAAAGAGTCAATATCAAACAACCAGTCAGGACCATTTGTAGATTTGGGAAACGAATGTTCCTTGAATTGAACATTTGTTGATTCATCAATAATGTTTAATCTAGGATTAAACACTCTGTAAGCCTTTGAAACAGAAGAATAACCTACAAAGAATCCTTCATCAGACTTAGATGAAAACTTTCCTTGAGTTCGATTTTGTACAAAGCACGATGTGCTAACTGCCTCAGCTCAAAAGGTGCTTGGCAGCTTAGCATCGGCTAGCAATGTTCTTGCTGCTTCAATCAGTGTTCTATTTCTCCTTTTAGCTACCCCATTTTGTTGAGGATTCTAGCTGCACTGAATTGATGAGCAATGCCTTTGGTTGCACAAAAAGAACTCATGTCTTCATTTTTGAATTTTGTCCATTATGACTTCGGATTGTTTTGACCTTAAGATCAAGTTGATTTTCAATTTGTGTGATAAGTTTTGAATTTTTTGGGATGCCTCATTTTTATGAAGTAAGAAGAACACCTATGTGAATCGTGAAACATCATCAATGATCACCAAACAATACTATTTCTTTCCAATACTCATGACAGGAGTTGGTCCAAACACATCCATATGAAGTAGCTTCAATGGAGTATTGTTTGTGTTCACTAGCTTGGATTTATGAGAAGATTTGTGTTGTTTTCCTATGAGGCACGCTAACAGTGATCAAGAAAGTGAAATTATTTTTGTGGAAGACAAATGACATGGTTTCCTTTGACCAGTCTGTTCATGTTTCTAAAGTTGGTGTGCCCCAAATGTCTATGCCAAATTTATGACTCATCAAATGATGCTTTTGACAAAAGACATGTTTTTTCTTTAGGTGATGTAGAACACAGGTTTAAAACATAAGTATTATTCTTTCTCGGGGTTTTTAGGACAACCCATTCTTCAGAGATCTGAAATCCAGGTTTCAGAATATAGCAATGAGTGTCTGTAAAGTGAGTTGAATATTTCTTGTCATAGATCTGAGACATGCTTAGCAGATTGAAGTTAAGTTGTTCAAAGTAGTTCAGTCTGTCAAAGCTCAGCATCCCATTTTTCATAGATCCTTCACCTATAATTCTACCACCTTGCGAATCTCCACCAAATGCCACCATAGTTCCTTGTATGTGCTTGAAGTCATTAAGGAGGGAATGATCTCCAGTCATGTGTCGGGAGCATCCACTGTCCACCTACCATAAGCTGTTGGACCTATGTGGATGAGCCTACAAGCATAAAAGAACTAACAACAATATGGAACCCAAGCCATGATGGTCTTGGGTTTCCCGTTCTTATGTATTATGGTGACTTCTTGAAACTTTCCTCTAAATTGTGATCTATTCAGAGGTGACCTGGGAGATTACTTATGATATCTTGCTGGAGTCTTCTCATCAACATCAACAAAAGAGTCAGATGAGTAGTGAAATTTTTTATCTCTATTCTTTTGAAGAAATTTAAATCGTTTTTGATTTTCAAAGATCATTTTGGGTTTTGAAAAGTCAGACTTTTGATTAATGAAATGGTTGCTTCTTTGATTTTTCCATATTTCTTTTGTTTTGCTCATGTCATTGAGTGATCTAGATGTTCTAGATTGATTGTTATACAAATGACTCCTGACTTGAGTTTTGCCTGATGATGTTGTTGAGATAGGTTTGTTTTGGGGAATTCTCAATCCCTTCTGATTGAAGTAACAATCAAATGTATTGTGATTATTCATATCACAGATTGAACAATATTTGTTAAAATAACAATTTTTGGTTAAGTGGTTGTTCATGTCACAAAAAGAGTAGTATTGATTATGAAAGCACTTTTCTGTCTTGTGATTAAACATATCACAAATGTCACAATACATTTATTTGTTGCTTGAATCAGATTTTGATTTGTGTGCCTCAGCTGATTTTCTCATTTGCTGTTGAGCAACTTTTTGTTGCTTAGGGGATGAATCAAAATCAGCCCTTTTTGTAGTTTGCTTCACAATACTACATTTTTTTTTGATTTTCTGGGTTGTTTTTGTTTCTTCAACCCATTTCTCACCTCTTTCTCAAACTGGTCAACATGTTCCTTGTTGCAAATACCAAACCCAACTCCCTGTCTTAATTTTGAATTCTGAGGGTTTGATAGAGTTTTATGTGTTGAATTTAGTGATCCTTTTTGTTTCTTTTGCAGTGAAACCTTTTCTGATTTGCTTGAATTGCTCGGATATATAATCTCATTATCAGAACTGCTCTCAGCAGTTTGTTTCAGTGACTTCACATACTTCTTTTTACCTTTTAAAACAGAAGGTATGAATTTTATAAATAGAACAATTGCTTTTATGGGGCTTGTGGGTTTCATGACACTCACTGCCTGGTCTGAACACTCTTTAATTTTTATTGGGTGACCTAACTTGATTTTATCCTCATTTGTTTCAATATAAACATCAGGTTTGTTTTTAGGATTGGTCACTTGTTTTACTATAGATTTTGATTCCATAGTTTTAGTTTCAATTTCCTCATTAATTAAGACAGATTCAAGCATGATAGTGTAGTTGTCATTGTATGGTGGAGGACATGAATTACACCCAATCCCCAACATGTCTTTTGGATCCTTTTGAGAATCAAGCATCTCTTGCAGCTTGACTAAAGACATTTGAAACTTTTCAAGTTTCACTTCAGTAAGTGTATGTTCAGCCTTAGATTGAGCTAACTTTTCAGTAAGTAGCTCATTCTCAACTACAAGAGTGTACTTTTCACCATGCAGTTTTTCAATGTCAAAGAAAAGAGATTTAATTTTGATTTCAAAGCTTTTTATCTCTCTTTTCATCATCTTTGACTTCACCTTTTCTTCTTTAATTTTATATGCCAGTTTATGGTTATGCTTTCTATAACCTTGCAATTCAGTAATACATTTTTCACTACAAAGGTTAGAATTTACCTCAGTAGGCATTGGAGATGGACCATCATTGATGTGAGCCATAAGTGCATGATTTTGAAACTGAGGCTTTACTTCCTCTGCATACATGCTCCAGTCACATACCCCATCTTGCTTTTATCACGAGAGCATTGGCAGATAGTTGACTGCTTCCATGAGCTTGGTTTTTCAGTTGAGGTGGATTTTGATATGATTTATGTTGTTGTGGATGATGATACTGTTGCTGATGATTGTTGGAGTGAAAGCTTGAGTTGGACTATGAGGATGACTGGCCTTGAGAATTCCTTTGAAAGTTGTTTCTCTTAGGGGCATTGCATTCTCTGGAGAAGTGGCCAACCATGCCACAGTTGAAGCATTTCACTTTGGATTTATCATATCCAAGTTTTGTATTTTCATTAAGGCTGAGCTTTCTGCCTTTTCTAAAGAATTTCTTTGCTCTCATAGCAATCATGGCCATTTGCCATTGCAGATCCATTTCTTCCACATCATCTGGATCCATTTCCTCCAGATCTTCTTGGATCAGATGAGCAAAAGTGAGTCTTCCTCCTAAATATGCTTCAAAGCTTGCAACAAAGGAATTGTAGGTTGCCTTTTGTTCTTTTGATCTTGTGTCTTCAGGAGTGGTTATAGGAGCAGTAGTGACTCTGGATGCTTGGGATAATGTTGATGGATGATTGGTTGGTGGAGTTGCAATGAACCCTGTGGTGTTCAGTTGATCTCTTGATGAGATGAAATCATCCTCCTCAGTGATGAAGGAATTTTTCATAGAATGAGATTCTGATGGAAATTTGTAAGCCTCAATCACTCTTGGTCCACCAAGATTTCTGCTTCTTTCATCAAGTTCCAATGCTTTTATTATGGCTATCATGATATCCAAAGTAGCAGTCTCGAGATCAAGAGTAATTTTCAGCATTGTTACATTCTGTTTCTAGCTTTCAGGAAGGCTGTGTAGCATTTTCTTGTTTAATTCCTTGATCTTGTAAATGACTCCCATGATTTCCAAGTCATTTACCAACTATACAAATCTGTGCAGTTGTTTGGATATGGATTCCCCTTGGTGTGATGAAATGTTTTGTAATGATTAACAAGCTTATCCTTATTAATTTTTGCAACTTCACTACCTCCCTCACACATAATTTTCAATGCATCCTACACAGCTTTTGCGGTACCATACTTCTCCAATCTTTTCAGCACATCCATCTTGAGTGCTTGAGTTATGATAGAGTAAGCTTTCAGATCAATCTTGATTTTCTTGTAATCCTCATCATCAAGAGTTAGATCTTCAATGGGTATCCTTGCAGTTTTGTAAATTGCAGCTTGATCTGCAAACAAAGTGACAGGGATGCGTGCCCCCTTGCATATTGAGATCAAAAAATCAGGATCTACACCTGTAATGTAATTCCTAAACCTGATTTTCCATTGTTTAATCTCTGATTTGTGTTTAAGCATAGGAGGTTTTGGCGTATGGCCAAGTTCTGAGAAACTGTGAGAATCCATTTTTATCAAGGTGTTTAGCTTGTATAAATATAGATTAGGTGAGTTTTAAGATTAATTAGTCCAACTTGTCCAAATAGTCCAAACAAATTTCAGAATCTGATCTGTTACTTTAGTGAGTTTCTTGTTGTTGGTTTATTACTATTTCAACGGTTCATAGCTTCAAGAATCAAGTCTATTACTATGTTCTTGACAGAAATCGCTTGAACGGTAACTGGTTGATGTTAATGTTTTGGTAAGAACGTGTTGATAGGAGTATTTTCTGTTGTTTACTAACTAGAGATGATGGAATACTCTATTAGCAACTCAATCACCAGATCAATCAAGTTCTATTCATGTCTTTGGTAGATCTGAAAACGAACCGAGAGCCAAAGCTCTGATGCCAATTGGCTGGGTTAGTGAGATTGAGATTCTCACTAAGGATTGAATATATTGACTGAGTTAATGATTGAATGGCGGAATCATACAATCGATAAACATTCAATGCAGAAGAAATACTCACAAATGCTTGTATATATTAATAAAGGTGATTGATTACAAAGACTGCTAGGGTTTAGCAAGAAAAGTAATAATGCACATAGAGAATACAAATATTCTCATTGTCTAAATTCTGTCACCTTATGTATGAGGTTATCTATTCTATTTATAGGCAGACAAGATGCCTTTTACAAAATGACTAAACTACCCCTGACCTATTACATCAGAACTAGTCTAAGTCTTGATCCGCATCTTTGCTTGTTCATCCACATTGGCAAATGCAGATGAGTTGACTTGATTAGCATTTCTTCACTTGATCATCCGCATTAGTATGTTGGTCATCCGCATTGGTTAATGCGGATGAACAAATACTTCTGCACATTTGTCTGGTCATACGCATTGGCAAATGCTGATGAGCAAAGTCTTGTCGACATTACTGATTGGTCTTCCGCATTTGCTAATGCGGAAGAACAAATACTTGTCCATATTTGTTTTATGTCATCCGCATTGACAAATGCGGAAGACCATACTTGGTTTTTCTCTATGCAAGATCTTCATCCGCATTTCTTCTTGGACTTGTAGGAATCCAGCAAACCAACCACCAACTCACCCATGCATAATCCTTTCAGGGTCCAAAAATTATGAAGAAAACAAGAACCACAACTACTTCAATTGTCAAGGTTCATTGGGAGAATAAGTATGGAGCTGAGTTCACTTGGGAGCTCGAGGATCATATGAAGGAGAGATACCCGCACATGTTCGCTTAGTTCATTATTAATTTCGAGACAAAATTCTCTTAAGTTGGGGAGACTATAACATCTTTTATTTTTGGTGTAATTAAAAGTTAATGTCGTAAATTCTTGTAAGGACTATTGTTGTTTATTTTGGCTTTTAATTCTTTAAATTGAAAGATAATAATAATAATATAATAATAATAATAATAATAATAATAATATAATAATAATAATAATAATAATATTGTTATTAGTAATAATAATTTGTAAAAATTATTAAACTTAGAAATGCATTAAGCTTGGATTTAAAAGTCTAGGGGGCTTTATTGCCAATTTAGGAATTTAAAACATAAGTTTCTCACATGAAATGATAAAGTCAAAACCAAAGGGTGTGTAATTTTGAAAAGTTGAACCCAAATCTCCCCCCACCGTTTGTTTTTCCGGCCAAACTTCCGGCCAACTCCGGCGAGCTTCAAAACACCAAAATTGCTCGGTTTCGAAACTAAAAACCGTTCCCAACCGTTTCAGGATCATGAATCGAACCTGTCAACACACTTTAATTCGATTAAAGATTTGTAAGAGCACTCACGCCACGAGACCGAAACATCCTTAAATCATAGAGCCGTTTGAGCAATAAACCATAACTAAAGTCTAATTAATCGAACCTAAACAATCATCTAACCATTCCTAATCTCTCACTCCTTCCAATTGCACCTGAAATCACACAAACAAAGTTGTACGATTACCCCTCTCGTCGTGAACCTGCAACTAGATCAAAAACTACCTTCCGAGCATTTTCAGCTTTAATTGATTAAGGGCTTTCGATCAGGGACGTCACACCACGCAGCCCACGGGTTTAATTTGGTTTCTTTTATCGTTTGTACACAAAATGAATTCGACTTTGATCACGCTTGTTCTTCAATCTGTAGCATTAATTCCAAACATTTACTAGGTAATTGATCTTGCTTATATGTTCGAGTATGCATGGGGAATGAAAGCCCCATGTTTATTTCAGTGATCCTTATCGTTTCATGCTTCGATTGGATTTGTTTTCAAATTAGGGTTTATGCAATTTGGGAGATTTCAGTGGGTCTTGTGTCTAATGATATAAGTTTTTAACACTAGTTCGAAACGTGGCTGAGACCTGGTTCAAGTGGTAACATCGTGGACTTCTAAACAAGAGGTCCTCGGTTTGAATCCGGGGGACCTCCTGTCGTAACTTTAAGGCTTTTTAGCCCTTGTTTTAATTCTGGATTTTTTCTAAAAATTCTATAAAAATCAAGTTGTGAACTTGTTATGTATATATATTTTTGACACCTTACTATTTTCTATTAATTTATTTCATAAGATGCTTTAATATTTTATTAGATATTATAGACAAACAATATAATTAGTTTATTTTTCTTATAAATTAAAGTTAGACTTAAAATATTGTTTTGTTAAATTATTGTTGGTTCAAATAACATATATAAAATATCTTTCATAATAAAATAGACTCTACATATTGTTGTAACCCACTAAATCATTACTTATTTAAATAATAAGCATATATTATTGTATAAAATGAGGGCAATTTTAAAAAATTTATACACGTTACTGAACTTTATAACTAAGTTTTATTACAAATGGTTTCCTTACATTTTCTTAAAGTAAAATGCTTAACTTGTATATTTCTTTTCTTTTATTATTTAAGGTAATTAATAACATCTCTAAATACCAAATTCCATCCAAAATCCTAGTCTTTGTTAATTCGTAAAACTTATTATTTAACTAAAATCTTGTAATCATATACATATATATATATATAATATATATATATATATATATATATTATATATATATATAATATATATATATATATATTATATATATATATATATATATATATATATATATATATATATATATATTAGGTGCATTGTGAAGGGATACGTTGAAACGACGCTTATTATTAATTCTTAGTAATCATCAAATATATACTTATTGATCATGTGAGTATTTCTATACCCCTTTTTCATATTTTTCACACTTTGGGATGAAACATGTTACATTATAACAATTGCACTTGTAAAACGTTTGATTCTTGTAAACTTATGGCAATTCACTTGTATGTTGTGGTTAGTTGATCTTAGTAATTACCATTTATTGACAATTATATGTACAATCATTAACTATTGCCAGCCTGGTGACGTCATAGATATATGGGCCTAACAAGCCTGTTTGGTTAATCTAAGTACACTTAGCTAATCGTATAAACTTGTAAACATGAGAACTTGTAAACTGTCAAGGTTTGATTGTGCTACATCCCTAGTTACTTTGTTCACTAATTTATAACATGAATTGCCATCTTTTATATACTTATGTATTGAAAACAATGGAAATCTCACCATCTTTATGTTGACCTTTTAATATAAACATGTTTCGGAAAATGCGCAAGTTTGATTGCCACTTTTGAAGATTATTCACACCTAGGAACGGACCTAGACAAATAAATGGATGAACATGAATTTACTCTTTATGCATGTTGTTTTTTGCTTGTATGAGACTTATAATTGTAATGTTACGTTTGGAACTTATGATTAATATAAATTTGGGATTATTAATAGCGTTACGTGGCTGTGAACGATCTTAACCCTCACACCTCGACGATTCTGTTGTCAAGGTTCGGGTGTGACACCTAAGACTTCACCACTCTTCATGACCTAAACAGGTAAGACTTCACTATTAGGATGTGGTACGCGGACGATCTTTTCGTAGTAGAAAATCTTAACTTGGTTCATAGGCAACCAATCCATCCTAACAACCATATCGAAACTACCAAGTGTAACATGCATAAGGTCTATTCCATCGTGTATCCAGATAATCCTAAATTACATCCCTTAAGATATGAGTTGGTTAAGTCAGTTTAACATCAGCTAGTTCTACATTGTAACTACTTTTCATTTTAGTTATAGTTACATCTATTAGTTTGCTAAACTTTATATAGATAAAACTCCTACATGCACTGGTATCAAATAGTATAGAGGCAAAATAGTCTTTTAGAGAAAACTTATTGTTAACCACATCCTAGTCATTCCTTGCCTCACTAAACCCGATCATGAATGCTCGACCCTTAGAAACATTGCTAGTGTTATTACTTTCATTGTTGCCCTTATTTCCACTATTCTTTTATGGGCCATCTTTATTGTAATGCCCTTTTTACCACATTAGAAACACCTATTTAGTGCTTTGTCTTGTCGTTGTTGCTACCCAGCGCGCCCTGACAGTCTTTAGCTTCATGACCCATCACGCCCCATCTTTAGCAACAAAACTAATCACGACCGTGATGGTGAAAATTACATTTGTTGAACTTTGGATACTTGCCAACATAGCTCCCGAACTTTTACCACTATTTTTTGGATATCTCTAATTTTGGAAATTTTCTATTTTTGAAAAGTTTGACTTAATTACACATGTGTAATCCATATTAAAAACTAAATCACCTGTCAAGATAAGTATTCTAATATCATATGTAATTAATATATTACACATTCTGGTACACATTCTGGTATTCTCTGGGGTTTAATAGTGCGACTTTGAATAGTTACGTGTACTTGGTCTTCATTTGATCTTCATGTTGTTAGGACCTGGTATTTGAACGAAATACCTAGTGATTAGCGTGTAAACCAGATCAAATAGAGCGGAATCCTATTTGATTGGCGATCCAATCAGTGAGAACACACGAAGAATCAATCAAGAATTGAAACTCACATTAGAAATCGATTGGGAATCGATCTAATGTGTTCTATGAACTTGGAGAACGAATTGTGAGGCTTCTGGACGGCTAGGGTACGTCTGGAGTCATAAGTAATCAAAAGCTCTCTATTTTTCATGAATTGGGTTGTATTTATAGGTTAGTATTATTCAATCGTGCGACTGAACCATTAGTATGGTTCAGTCGTGCGATTGAACCATGCGGTTGATTCATTCGCACGATTGAGTATTCAGTCGTGCAACTAAGTCAATCTCATGTTATAATCATATGACTGGTCCAGTCTCCTGGTTCCATCATGCGACTGAGTCATTCGTATGAAGTTATTCATGCGTATGGTCCATTCGGATGGGCCACTCGCATGAGAACTTCATTATGTTATGTTTGAATGCATTAATTAATTAATATAACATTATGTATAACACTTCAAACAACCACAAATCTAATTAACCAATTCAATGTCGACTCATTAATGAAATATGAAACATTAAATATCAAACAAGCAATATCATTTCATTAATCATTTCAAGCATTACCTCAGAATCAGACAAACAAGATCTATTACATTCATATCATGATCTAGGGACATACATGTATCAACAAACTCCCCCTTGGACCTAGATCTCTCTAATCTCTTGTTTTCTGCATAACCTCCTTGTATTTCTTGTACTTCTCCTCTTTTGTGACTCCCGTGTGAATCTCAAACGCGAAGCAGAGTCGTATAACGTTCTAAAACTGGAGGGCTTGTACAATATCTTGCGTATCATAGAACAGTGGCCACTTGTATAGCATATATACATCATTTTCCGACAAGTTTGTAAGCCACATCAGGTCGAATACCTTGATCGTATCCATTTGTCTCTTTTTGCTTAGGACTATGACCGCTTCAGCTTTTCTCCAATCGTAGTACCACCACTTAAAGTGTGGAGTGAAATCCTGTGGCATTTCCCTGAGTGGGATTCTTGACATTGTGTGCGGAGGATTCCACTTCAACACAATCTTGGGCTTGCCAGTAATGGCATCAACCTCAGACCTTCTGATATACCTAGTAGGCTATTGGGGTCTGAAGTTAACCCATCTGGTGTGATACTCCTTCTTTAGGGCAGCCTCAAATCAGCCTGACATCCTCCTCGGATTAGCATACAAAAGCTTTAGTTTTGCCAGCTAGTTGAGCTCAAAACCTGGTAGAGTCTTCAGATCATGTGGGAATCTAAAGTACTCTATGCCCTGTTCTCTCTTAACAGCATAAACGTTAAGATCCTCAAAATACGCCCATGCTATGATCCTTCCTGACACCTTGTGATGTTTCTTGACTATATAGAGTTTGGTGTAGGAATCTTTCTTTGGTGCAGTACGTTGGGCTCTAACTTCTTCAAAACATGCAGCCCACTCAGCCTTTCGAATGTTGACATCATCATTTGCGGCTTGGGCTGTTCCTACTGCTTTCTCTGTTTCTTGCTCCATATTGTTCAACACCTCAAAAGTATCACTGACAAGGGATTCACCCAGATTGGGAACCACATCACCCTATTGTCAGCGTACTGAGGGTAATCCTCGGCCGTGACATCTTCGATCTCGACTTCATTAACATCATTGAGCTCTTCGTCACTAGTCGAATCGCATGTCGGAGCATCTTTCACTATCTCATCTAGATTTAGCTTGAAAAGCTCTGCCAGTTGCTCGTTTGATAGGTCATGAATTATTTCCCCTTCTTCAGGGGTATATTTCACTGACCTTCTGACAATCCCTTGCAGATCAAGAATCATTGTTAGCTGAGTCTTGACCTGCTGAAGGGAAGCAACATCAAACTCATCTCTTTGGTAATTGGATCTGTTTGATTTAAACATTCAACACATAAGTCATTAGTAATTAAACAAATATAAATGCATTCACTTAATATTAACATTCAATACATCGTTTTCAATACAGGAATCAAATACAAAAGTAAATAAATACATAAACTTCTAGTCTTTACTTTTATCCTGTATCATAGTATCATCACTCGGAGGAGCAGAAGTAGAAGCTGATTGATCTTGTCTGTTCTTCGACCTTTTCTCTTGACTTGTAGTAGAGGCCGATGCAGCTGCATCCCCTCCTTCTGCTTCATCATCATCGTCCTTCTCCTCTGTCCTGTCTCCTTCGGTTTCTTCATTCTCCTTAGTATCACTCTCAACATCCTCATCGTCATCTTCATCATCATCATCTCTGTCCCCTTCATTGATCTTTAATGGCTCCTCCTTAGATCCTGTCAGTTTTAACAGGATAGTCTTCTTTGCCTTTTCCAACTCCTCTATTTTCTTGCTGATGAGACACTATGTGATTTGAGTTGGGCTATCTCAGTGCTCTGAGCACCCATCTGTTGGGCCTGCTCCTCTATAACTCGAGCCTGCTCTGCAATATGGTGAGATTGTGTAGCAGTCAGGCCAGTAAGCCGGCAGATCTGGGCTGCCTTTTCTTCATCTGCAACAAGTAAGCGCATCACCATTCTGTTAAGTGCAGACAGCTGTTCCTCTACCCCGATTGGAGGTAGAGGTGACCATAAGTATGTGAGGGATGGGCTGGGGGTATTGCTTGGTGTGAAGTGGTGGTGGTGGTGGTGGCTGTAGTAAAGATAGGTCTGTGAAATGATGGAGGTGATGTAGGAGTAAAGGATATGGTGGTGGATGGAGTCTGTGTTGTTGTGGGAGGTATGGTGGTGGCTGTGGTAGCTGTGGTGGATGTGTGGCTGTGGTGGTTGTGGTGGCTGTGGTGGGTGTGGTGGTGAGGAAGGTCACTCGACGCTTCTTCTTCTTCTGACCATGGGGTTTAGCCATTCTCTTCCTCCTCGTCCCTGTTGAGGTGGAAGCTCCCCCTACAACCTGCCTGCGGACCCCAATGCATAGCTTGGGTTAGTATCAGTCTCTCCGGAGTCTCGGGTGTTCACCAACCACCCTCAGCCCATGTTCTATGGGAACAACTTTGCTTCCCACAATTCGCGTTAGGGGCTCGTCATCCGATTCATCCTCCTCCTCCGCACCCTGAACAAAATCCTGATGAAATCCAGCTGACTCGGCTACTTCTCCATCTGGGATGGACACTGGAGGAACAACATCAGACATAGTGCCTCTAGGTGGAATAGGCATATCGTCTCCAGCATCCCCACTGTCATCATCATCTGAGTCATGAGTGGGTAGAGCAATCTGTTCCACATCAGAGTCACTATCATCGTGGCGCCCCTTTCTCTTTGCTGGCACCACGTAGTCATCCG
The DNA here is from genome assembly GCA_025506515.1 of Flaveria trinervia. Taxonomy (NCBI): domain Eukaryota; kingdom Viridiplantae; phylum Streptophyta; class Magnoliopsida; order Asterales; family Asteraceae; genus Flaveria; species Flaveria trinervia. The sequence continues at coordinate 30,587,205 of CM046442.1, forward strand.
GGCAAGATGACCAAACAACCTCCTGACAAGAGGTTTCACTTGCTTCCCCCTGTACACTTTCATCCTCCCCAGGGTAGTATCATCCATCACCTCGAGGACTACCGCATCCTCCTTCTCCTTCGACAGGGATTGAAGGTTTTGATTTATGATCATCTGCATAAACCTCGGGTACATACAAAAGCCTTCCTTCCCTTTCCCCTCGATGTTCTCCACCAGATAGGTGAAGATCATCTTGGAGAAGCTGAACAGATGGTTCAGCACCAATGCAACATACGCGTTCTGCATCTGGTCAGACAACTCATCGAAACCTCCCTTTCTGGAAGCGATGCACTTAAGCAGCACGTGCGCAAGTTATTTAAACTGGGGACAGAGGTTACTTTTGTTGAGTACCCCAGCATTTATGTCCCCAGAGTACTTGGCTCTAAGAAAGCATCCTCTGACTGTGAGGGGGTGTAATCGAGTCGAACAATCAGTGTCATCCCCCAACTGTAATACGATCCTCAGATCCTCCTCTGATATAGTAATAGCCTCTCCAAAGATGGTACTTCTGATGCAATGAGGCTCAGACGATCTATCGACTGTAGCGCCTTCCCAGAAGGCTTGCTGAATGGATCGATAAGGAGTACAAGGAGTAGATATGGCATGTGCAATCCTCGATCTCAGTAGAAATGTGATTATGCCAGAGAAATCGGCAGCGTTTCTGGACGTCAAGTCCAGATGAGCGCATATATTGTGCTTCGTGCTCATAATCCATCGACTTGCCATCTGTTACACAAAGATAGTAAACATTAGTACCATTGGCTAAGAGAGTCATGAAAACCTTAAACTTGAAGAAATTGAGATTGTGCGACTGAGTTCAGTCGTGCGAATGAACAGTGTGAATGGGGTTCAGTCGTGCGACTGATCCCATGCGTACCACTGAGTGTGCGACTGGGCTCATACGTATGTAACCTCATGCGGTTACACCAGTCGTGTAACTGAACTTCATACGCATGGTTCAGTCGTGCATTTAAGCAGTTTGAACCCTTCAGTCGTGCAACTGAAGTTCATCACTCTGTCCATTCGCATGATGTACTGACTGTTCAATTCAAAATCACTTTTTCACCAATTTTGAGTTTTAGACATCGTTATCTGGTTCATTTGACTCGCAATACATTCTTATATCACCTAACATCGTTACATTCGTTTGTTTGAGTCATTTAGGTAGGTTATTTAGTCACTTAATTCTCGGTTCTTTTGCGAGTCCGAATGTACCGATTTTCTCATCAAATTTAAAGTTATGGGAGTGCTTCTATACCTTAAATTACCTGTAGAGTCGATGTAGATGGTCAGTAATCAATAAACAGGGGGTTTAGAGATCAGATAAAATTTTTGCAGAGTTGTGTTAAGTCGTGCGATTCAGGGTTATTTTGAAGGTGGTGAGTCTCTGCGACCGACTCCCCCTCTCTTTATACTAACCCTAGATTCAATCGTGCGATTGAGCTCATACGCACCTTTCAGTCGTGCGAGTGGGACTCAGTCGTGCGATTGGTTCAGTCGTCCTTCTTCAGTCGTCCGACTGAATCTCAGTCGTGCGACTGACTCACTCATCCGCCCTTAGTCATCCGATGGGGCCAATCGTATGGGCCATTTGGTTGGATAGTCCATATTCATGGTCCATTCGTACGAATGGCTTCCATTCGTATGATTGGACCATACGTATGGTCCATTCGTGCGAATAGGTCATATTTATTAACTTTTCTGCCAATTTGAATATTTAACTTTTAAAATCCCTTTAATTGCAGAAATTTACGTTATGAGCATTTGATCATCACAGACATGATCGTTTTGACTTGAAAACCTTTTGATCACCTCAGTCGTGATTGTTTTAAACTTTTTTGAAAACAAATGTGGTCTTCTCAACCATGACCCTTTTAGTGTTTTAAACTAAAAGACTAACTAAATTAAAATTAAACTAAAGAATAAAAAAAGAATTGAATTTTTTGCTTTTTGTGAGAGATAAGTCCTGAGATGGAAATCTACTGGATTTTTTTCCGGAATAGACAGCTTCAACTTAGATTGACCCACCTGGACCAAGCCAATTTTGGAATCATACAGGCAAGTCAAATCATTTGGGACTTGTTGTCAAAATCCTTTGATGCTCTATTCTTGGTTTTCATCCAGAGTCGTTAGCAGCTTTTAGGAAATCATACTGGAACTCTTAGATTACCACATTGATTTGAACTTTCAAGAATTGCAGCCATAATGATTGTCAATATGTTTGTCCTCTTAAATCCATACGCAGACTTTTGACACAGACTGGTGATAGATTTGGGTTTAATTATTTCAACTAACATTTGTGGATCCCACACTTAAATGGTAATCAACATTCCTCAGGAGCTTTTGAGCGGTCTACGGATATTTTTACAAGGAGAGACTATTCTTAGAGCTTTCAAAGAGAAGCCAGTCCTCAGGTCAGTGCCATCGCACAGCAGAGAGGCGGAAAACAACAATGAATTCTAGAGTATCTAGGTATGCTTATCCTCAGGTTAGTGCCATCGCACAGCACAGTGGCACACAACTATCTCCTTGTTAGAGGAGCTTAATTTTATTTCGAACCAAATGCACCAACAGCATACATCATTAGCTTGATAGCATTTTTCTTTCATTTTTTCCGTGCTTTGCTCTGTTTATGGTCATCCGCACACATTTGTGGTGTTTACATGCTCATTACCCCTTATTGGAATATTGTCGATTGTGTTAACCGGTGATAAGATGGAAGCCCACAGTCAGTTGAACAACTTAGTTTGATCTTGGGATCACCAGTCGGTCTAATCATCTATTGTGTTGAATCTACCGACATATCAATTGTGGTCTAGCAACCTCTAGACCTACTCTCATTGTGTTACCTTAGGAGTTACCAGTTTTTCTATCATCTTCCCTTTTATATTGCTTAGACTACACACAGTTATACTTTGAATTTTTGCACCTTTTCTAAATTAACATTTTAAAGTCCCTCTTGACTTGTTCCTATGTACTATCATATTCCAAAGAGTTTGAATTGGTATCACAGATACGATCTACCTTAAATCAGCTTTCCACTCCTTCTCCCTCGTTTTTTTAATGTTACTTGTTGACTTATTCTCCCCCTAAAATACTAAAATCATAAACTGGTTTAATTATTTTAGGATTTTAATAGCCAGCAAAATAACATGAATTTAATTAGACAGACCAAAATAAAACAAATAAAATAAGAAAGAAAACTTAACTAACCTACATCGGACTACACATGATCATCATCAGGAATAACATCACTTTTCTTTTTAACTCCGTTGACCTCTAGCAAATATTGAAAACGTGGTTTATCAAAGGCTTTAGTATAGAGGTCAGCGCGTTGAAAATCAGTATTAATTTTTACCACATCAATTAAGTTCTTTTCAAAGCAGTCTCTTATGAAATGGTATTTAATACCCGATATGTTTGGTCTTAGGATGTTGGACCGGATTTTTAGTTACTGCAATTGTAGCAGAGTTATCAACACAAATAGGAGCAGAGGAGTATGTTAAACCGTAATCTCGCATTTTCTGTTGAATCCAGATGATTTGTGAACAACAACTTGCAGCAGCAACATATTCGGCTTCACAGGTTGACAATGCAACCGATGTCTGCTTCTTACACTGCCAAGTAACTAGTCTTCGCCCAAGAATTGACACCCTACGGATGTAGACTTGTAGTTTATCTTGCAGCCTCCGTATATCTGAGTCACTATACGCAGTGAGCTCAAAGTCATCATCATGAGGGTACCACAATCCAAGTGTGGGTGTACCCTTCAAATAACAAAAAATCCTTTTGACTCCGATCAGATGGTAGACCTTAGGCTTAGCCTGATATCTAGAACATAAACGTGTAGCATACATGATATCAGTCTTGAGGCAGTGAGATACATGAGGATCCAATCATTCTCGGTACATCGTGGCATCTACAAGATCTCCATTTTCATCAGGTGTTGTGTCGTGATTCGTAGCTAGTGGTGTCCCAGCAGCAGATGCATTCTCTATGTCAAACCGACTGAGAATGTCTCCTACATACTTGGTCTGATGTAGAAAGATCCCATTTGTGTTTGATCCACCTGTAACCGAGAAAGAACTTCATCTCCCTCATAGCACTCATCTCAAACTCTTTCTTCATAACTGCTTCAAACTCTTTGCATAACTCTTCGTTCTTTGAACGAAGATTATGTCATCAACAGATCTGTACGAGCAGTATGTCGCCATCTTTTTCTTTAATAAACAGCGTGCAGTCAATGACTACCCTGCAAAAGCGTGTTTCACAAGATGGGTCGAGAGTTTCTCATACCAAGCTCGTGGAGCTTGATGAAGCCCATATAAAGCCTTGTCGAGCTTGTAGACTCTATCCCGATGATAAGGATCTTCAAATCCCTCGGGTTGACTGACATAGACTGTTTCTCTGATTTCCCCATGAAGGAATGCACTCTTTACATCTAATTGATATACTTTAATCTTCATGTATGATGCATAGGCAAGGAAGATACGAATAGCTTCCATCCTTGCCACGGGTGCAAACACCTCATTGTAGTCAATTCCCTCGACTTGGCGAAAACCTTGAACCACCAATCGAGCCTTGTTCCTGATAATTACCCCTTGGTCATCTTTCTTGCATTTTAAAACCCATTTGGTGCCAATGACCTTAGCACCTTTAGGTCTATCAACTAGAGTCCATACACCTAACTTCTTGAACTGAAGAAGTTCTTCTTGCATGGCACTCACCCACGCCTCATATTTAGTGCATCACTGACGTATTTTGGCTCAAACTGTGAGACAAAAAATCGATAAGCACCATCATGAATATATCCTTTTTCCATAACTGATGCGTAATCAGCTGAGTATAGCTGATTTCGGGTTTGCACTCCTGATATGACATCCCCAATGACATTGTTTAGGGGATGATAGACGTTTAGTCGTGATCCTGGAGTAGTAGGAACGCTACCTCAGAGCCAAGATTATGAAAATTTGGTTCTGCAGCTGAGGTAGTTGGAGTTTGAGGTTCCGAAGTCGAAGGTACATCACTGGTAGATACTTGAGGACTTTCAGGAACTGGAATCTGTTCTTCCTGACTGTTACGGTTATCTTCTTCAGCTTCATCTTCAGAGGAGGAGTCACTATCGTTGACTACTTCCCCTGACTGTATAGATGATTCTCCCTGTAAGCTAGATGTTGGTGTATTCAAGATATCATACATCATCCGTGTAGCTAACTCGTCATCTGAGGAAGAGAGAGGGAAGTTGAAGGACTTGAAGAATCCATCATAGTCGAAAAAGTAGGCGGGTCCTTTTCTAGTAGGTGGTGTGGTATATCTCTGAACGTCAACATTACACCATACTTCTACTAGACCCATTGAGTTGTTGTAAACTCACTTGTTCGGTATGTTGTATCCTAGAAAGATTCCTTCATCTGTCTTCTTCAGAAGTGTGCACGGCGCGCCAAATGGTTCGAGATACTCCAGATTCGGTTTGCGTCTTTGTAGTAGCTCGTAACAATCTTTCTGTGACGCTTGACTATCAGGACTCGATTCAGTGTATAACATACATTTGCACTGCCTCATTCCAGAATTGAATAGGCAGTTTCGAGTCTGCCAGCATAGTCTGTGCTGTCTCTATCAAGCTTCTGTTCTTTCTCTCTGCAACGCCATTCATCTGAGGTGTGTAGGCAGAAGTGAATTGATGCACAATTCCCTTTTCCTTGCAGTATTCCTCCATCCACTGGTTCTTGAATTCTGTCCCGTTGTTTGAGCGTACTTGTCTAACCTTCAGCTTGTAGAGAGATTCCAGTGTGGTTACCAACTCTTTGAATGATTCAAATATTTCTGATTTGGATTTCAGAAACATTACCCAAGTGAACCTTGAGTAGTCATCAGTGACCACAAAGCAGTACAAGCCGCCTGCAATGCTCTTTGTACTAACTGGACCAAACAGATCCATGTGAAGAAGCTCAAGAGGAAGTTCTATTGAATGAACTTTTTTTCCGAATGAGACTTCTTTGTCTGTTTGCCTTTCTTGCAAGCTACACAAAAGTCAGGAAGCTAGAAGTTCTTGACATTAACTCCTCTCACCAGATCCTTCTGAATCAAGTGATTCATCTTCCTTTGACTAATGTGTCCCATTCTCCTATGCCAGGAGATGGAATCCTTTTCAGTAGCTTTAGATAGAAAACATTGAACCTCATGATCCGTTGTAGAAGCTATTGACAGATCCATGACATAGAGATCTTTATATCTTGAAGCAGTCATCAAAACTTGGTCCTCTGGGATCACGTAGTCTTTCTTTAGTACGTAACACTTCTTGTTGTCGAAGATGACTTTATATCCCTTATCACATATTTGGGAGATAGAAAGTAAGTTATTTTGTAGTTGTTGAACGTAGTTCACCTTATCAAACTTAACTTTCTGATTCCCCACTTCTCCCTGTGTTGTGATATAGCCACCCTTGTTTCTAGCAAACGAAACATGCCCTCCTTTTATTTGCTTGACGTTTGATAAAAGAGCCCTGTTTCCTATCATGTGCTTGGATGCTCCTCTTTCTACTATCCACGTGTTAGTTTCAGCACTGTATCGAACACCCTGCACATACAAAGTAAAGGATTAGTTTGGGTTAGGAACCCAAGCCTTTACTAGCTTGGGTTTCCCAGAGGCATCACACATCATAAATTCTACCCATTGACCCTTATAGGATGAGGGTAGCTCAGGTTCCTTCTTGTCAATATTATCAGACACTGAGGATGTTTTCTCCTTCCATAATCCAGATTTGTGCAATGCCTGTTTGTGATAAACAGTCGACTGACTTACAGGTTGAATTTTAGGTTCACTAGTTCTTCTAGGTGGAGTCAGTGAAATCCTCTTAGAAGACCTAGGCTTTGAAACCTGAAGTTCAATCTTCTTACGCGGTGTCTGATAGAAGTGACAATAGGAAGCAATGTGTCCATATTCACCATAGTTGTAGCACGATCTGCTATGAAACTTTCTTTGTGGAGAAGAGTGTGACACTCTAGTAACATTACTTACTCTAGGTTTTGACTCTGGTTCTTTGGTTGTTTTCTCTGGTTTAACAAAGTTAACTGTTTTCACCTGTTTAACCTCCTTTTCTTTTTGGTTAATAGGCTTTTGACTTGAAGTATGTGAAAGATTAACCTTGAAGTCCTTTTAGGTTCTGATTTGACTCTTTTTGATCTTGACTTTAAGTTAACCTTTTCAAATTCCTTTTCCAGATTAACACTAGACAATTTATCCTTTGCCTTTGAAGTGGCCTCCTTTTGTTTGTTTCCAGAGTCCATAGATGAACATAAGGAATCTGGATCACTAACAAGAGGAGTAGACACCACATGATCCTTGATGGGATTACTATTTATTGGTCTAGTCTTAGTGTTCATCAAACTCTCAGGTGGTGGTGGGACCACTTTATAACCCAATCCCTCCTTGTTGTGCCTTTCTCTCACTAAGTGTTGGACTATGTGTGAAGAACTAGTCCAACTGTGCAGTTTCTGTTTTAATGAATTTACTTCTACTTCTAGAACTGCCTTTTGCTTCTTAGTGTCTTCTAGGGAGTTTAGATAATACCTAATGTCATTAGCTTGGTTAAAGGCAACTACTTCGGTTTCCCTAAGCTGTTTAGTCAAAAGGTCTATCTTTTCTTTATAACTATGCTCATTTGGTTTTAATACCCTATTAGCCTCAGTGCACAGGTGCAAATCTTTTACTAAGTTATCATTATGATCTAATAACCTAGCAAATTTTTCATCTATGCTATTCCTAAAATATCACAATTAAAACAAGCATGATTATCAAACATTTGGTCAGTAGTACTTACCTGAGTTGATTCAGAAGAGTTAGCCATCAACGCAGCAGCAGATGTCTCTGGTTCTGGTGATTCTGTCTTTTCTGTCTCTGATGTGGTAGACTCCTCCTTAAGCTTGTAACTGACCTTGGTTGCAGTTGCTTCTTCATTATGTGACATCGCAATCTCAACTACTAGATCTCCTTCACTAGCGGAATCACTGTCAATGTCTTCTACACTTGCAATGTTTGATTCCCCTGGCGAGACAAACCTAAAGCTCCAATCCTGTCCTTCATCATCATGGGCAGTCAAGGCCTTTGGATCCTTGCTTGATGAAGTAGAACTGGTAGCTTGCTTGTCTTGACGAGTGAAGGACGAGAACGGGTTCCCGTTACCCGTCTTCTTAGGCTTGACACATTCTCTTTTGAAGTGCCCCTTCTCTCCACAGTTGAAGTAGGTCACTTTGCTCTTGTCAAAGCCAAATGTGGTATCCTTAGTAGCTACTAAGTTCTGTCCGGTTTGTTTTACAAACTTTTTTGCCCTCCGGACAGCACTAGCTAAGGCCCACATTATGTCCATCCTCTCAAGCTCCATTTCGTCCACCTGCTTGTAGTCCTCGTCGGCCAGATGGCAGTTTCCAATCTTCCCAGCAAAAAGTTCATCATAAGAATGGACCATTGCAGCCAAAAGATCCATGTGTTCTCTAGCTACTTCCACAGTCACATTTCCGAGATTCTTGGTCTTCAGTTTAGTAGCACTTGTTTCGGATCCAATATGGTGGGTGCAAGAGAGTCCCGACGTGTCTGTTCCTGAAGGAGACGCATGTGCAGGACCCGATGAGCTAGACACAAATGCAGTCTGGAGAGGTGCTCCAGATGTCTTAGCTTGAGGCGTGGCGTTGTACAAGGCTAGATTTTGATCGTAAGAAGACTTCTGAGCTCTGTACTTCATCCTAAGTGACTCTTCTCGCAACTTAAGAATGAAGTCATTAATATCCAGTTTTGCCAGCATTCCATTCTGTCTATGGTTAGACACGAATAGGTCCACTTTTCAGGCAATCCGTCTGCAAAGTTAGTAACTTTCTCTTCCATGGTAGTTGCCACCCCATGTGTATGCAGTTCACTCATCATATGGTAAAATCTATCTATAACGTCGTCTAAACTCTCGTTTCCCATCGATGAGAAATTATCGAATTCCTTCTTTAACTCCTTAGCTTTGATTGCCTTTAATGAAGCATTCCCGTCATACCTCTTTTCTAGCTTATCCCAAAGTTTCTTGGACTGCTTATTCTCTGAGTACTGGTGGAATATGTCTTTATGAATAGACTGTGTAATCAATGCATAAACTCTTTTCTCTGCATTGTATTTAACTTTTTGCACATCTGTCATCCCTCCTAACGTTAGCTTAACTCCATCAGCTCCAACCGGTATACTATATCCAATCTCGATGGCTTCCCACAGATTCGGATCCACTCCATTGAGGTAGATCTCAAAACGTTGTTTCCAGTGGGGAAAGTCATCTAACGTCAAAAGCTTTGGTGGTTTATTATGATTACCCACTTCACTCTCAAGCAACAGCAGGTTCTGTATCCTAGAGTCCTTTCCAGCAGTAAAGGCTGACATTTGATCTTCCATGGCGAATAACTTTAAGTCTAATAAACCAAACTATCACTGGTGCGACTGAAGGATGCGAATGGCCTAGTCGTGCGTATGAACTCTACGACTGGTTCAATCGTGCGGCTGAACTAAGCGATTACCTCAGTCGTGCGAATGAGTCTGATGAGTATGAGCAATGCGAACGAACGGTTCAGTCGTACGAAAGGAGACACGACTAGGTCCAATCGTGCGTCTGGACTATGCGAATGAAGTCCAGTCGTGTGAATGGCACACTCGTGCGACTGTGGCTGCTGTTTTGCGAAAATTCCTAGGTTAAACGTGTTTTAGCCGTAAAAATTCGAAATTTCCCATGGTCTAATCGCCTAAGTCCGTAGAAACCAAACTTTGATGAGCAAGGAACGTCCAAGATCACTTTTGACGCAAAAGATTGCGTTTTTAGTGCAAAAACACAAACTTTTTATCAATCTTGATTGAATCACACGTAATCAAGAGCCCAAGCTCTAATACCACTTATTAGGACCTGGTATTTGAACGAAATACCTAGTGATTAGTGTGTAAACCAGATCAAATAGTGTGGAATCCTATTTGATTGGCGATCCAATCAGTGAGAACACACAAAGAATCAATCATGAATTGAAACTCACGTTAGAAATCGATTGGGAATCGATCTAATGTGTTCTATGAACTTGGAGAACGAATTGTGAGGCTTCTGAACGGCTAGGGTACGTTTGGAGTCGTAAGTAATCAAAAGCTCTCTATTTTTCACGAATTGGGTTGTATTTATAGGTTAGTATTATTCAATCGTACGACTGAACCATTAGTATGGTTCAGTCGTGCGATTGAACCATGCGGTTGATTCATTCGCACGATTGAGTATTCAGTCGTGCGACTGAGTCAATCTCATGTTATAATCATACGACTGATCCAGTCTCCTGGTTTCGTCGTGCGACTGAGTCATTCGTATGAAGTTATTCATGCGTATGGTCCATTCGGATGGGCCACTCGCATGAGAACTTCATTCTGTTAAGTTTGAATGCATTAGTTAATTAATATACATTATGTATAACACTTCAAACAACCACAAATCTAATTAACCAATTCAATGTCGACTCATTAATGAAATATGAAACATTATAAATATCAAACAAGCAATATCATTTCATTAATCATTTCAAGCATTACCTTAGAATCAGACAAACAAGATCTATTACATTCATATCATGATCTAGGGACATACATGTATCAACAATGTTCCCCGGTAAACTCTGATTCACGCTTGGAGTTCTAACAAACCTTGACGACAAGTAACCGGTTATGTTTAAGGTTTTTGACTTCTCAGTCCATAACTTCAATGGGATCTTTTACAAAAGCGAATGTTCATCCGCATGTATTTCATCTATTGAACAACACTTGTCTTTTCAAAAAAAACATTTCATCACTTTTGAAACGTGAAACATGTTATGTCCTTTAATAAGTTCTTTACATAAGTTCAACTGATAAGCTACTAGACCAACCTATTTGACATCTCAAATGGTCCAACATAGCACGAGCTAATGTTTTCTTATTTCAAAAAATGAATTACACATTTCTAAGGTGACACTTTAAGAAGTAGTTTGTCATTGATCTGAAATTCCAATAGTTTTCAACATTGTGTGCATATTTCTTTGTCAATCTGGTGTAGTTTCCATACAGTTATGAATTCGCACCAAAACACCCATCATGTTCCAATGATTATTTCAATACAAACCTAAATCAACATGCATCATCATACACAATTACACATAGAACATACATCATACATTACATCATGTCATAAAAGTTTTCATAAATAGCAAACATGATCACACTTGTTGTTTTTTCACAATTTTATAATTCTACACAACACATATCTATCACTTAACCCTATTAAACCAGTATAGATCATCATTTATAATTCAACCTACCCAAAAAGAGAATTTGGTTTTTGACCAAAACAAAACAATTCTACAAAAACAATCTATACAACCATCATAATATTGCATACTAACACAACATCAATCATCAATTTCAATTAATTTCAAGTATTGATTTTTTTGGATTCATCTATGGTTTGATACATGTTATAAACTAAATGAGATAAAATTATACAAAATGCCTACTTGTAGATGCAAGAAATCATGTGCTAAACGTGTTTTGATGCAAGAGATCCTTGAATCAGCCGATAGTTGGCTTGAGAACTTCTGTGTGTGTTGCGAAAGAATGAGAGAAAGATAGGGATGGGGGCGGCCAATTTAGGGTTATGAGGTGGGGATTTGGGTTTTAGTCTTTTATACATGAAAATCACCCCATCATTTTATAAAATCATTTTAGCATTATGCGATTGGAATTTTTCTAAACCTAACTCATGAAATGATCACATATTATTAAAAATTTAACCACATAAGCACATAACATATAATTACACACCAAATATGATTGTTTGAAGTCCACTTTGATAAATCAGCAACATTCAGGGATTGACTTGTGTGTGATCCAATAGTTATCCAAATTACCGTTATGTGAAAGTTCGTGAATGTTCATGCAATAACTCACACGTTTAAGTGAACATCATTAAATGCATGCATATATGATGGAAAAACAATATTTGTGCTAGTCAGAAAAAGACATGAAAATGTTGGATGTCACATCTTTAGGCTACACAGTCTTCATATTCGTTAATATCTTATGCATCCCTTTGTTATAGAACAAGGTTTACTTTTGTTGTTCTTTGACATTCTATAATGCAAAATAAGAGTGAATGTCTGTAAGGTTTCATATAAGTCTGATGCAATCAAAACATCCAAAAAGTCTATCCTGCATGCATGCACAAAGTGGTGAAGTAGAATGCTTCAGAAGTTTCACATTCTGCTTTAGAAAATATTCTACGTGTGAAATCTTCTGAAGCCAAGACCAATATCTTTCGAAGCCAAAGATGAAGTCTTCCAAAGCTTCAGAGACAAAGTCTTCCGAAGCCATTTTATGAAGACTGATTTCTTCCGAAAAATTTTTGAGTACATGCTTTATCTGATATACCGTTTACCATAAAGCTAGACCACCTTTCCACTGCAACTCTGTTTGACTCACTAACTTTCACAAGTTGGTGAAAAGGTCCATACTTTTGGTAAACTGTATATTGAGGTCTTGAGTATGTTTCTTTCAACTTTATGTACTTTTATCCTTTTTGTAATATATTAGGATGTGAGCTATGGCATGTCATAGTCACCAGTCAAAAGGCAATTTGCCTTTTGACTCTACACTGATTTTGTTGTTGTCTAGATCATGTATCCAGCTAGCTTTCAAAGTATGGTAAGTTATAGGATGTAGTATAAAGTATCTCTGGTCCTCTGTATCTTAAGGTATGCTTTGTAACACTTATAAGGAACTAGAGAGCAATATACATCATTCTCGAGAACCAAACACTTGTGTATTTTGTTCTTTTTCTGTCTCTCAATTACTTGTGTTTCTTAGTATCATTGTAACTGGTTACTACTTCCCTATTTGATCTATTAAGTGTTCTAAAACCAATCTCTCCTCATTGTGTGTTGTGTTGTAAGTGACCAAAACCCCTTCAAACAGTGTTGCATTTGGTATCAGATCATTCTAGGCTCTTGGTAGTAAGATCTCACCATGATAAGATCCCTCACACACACAAAATACTTAACATCTCAAACGACAGTTATCACTAAAATTGATATGAAAAATGGAGCCATGACAAAGTCCCCATCGATCACTCTTGAAGATTTTGACACTTGGTGCCAAAGAATGGAAGGTTTCATCAAGTCTCAAGATTCCAGGATGTGGGAATCTGTTGTCTCAGGACTTTACATACCAAGCACCTCTTCAGCTATTGCTGGAGGTGGTATGATTCCAAAGGATGTGGCTAACTACTCTGATGAAGATAGAAAGTGAGTAGAAATTGATCAGAAAGCCATGACATCCCTTCAGACTGCTCTTCCAAACTCCGTATATAGAGGTTTCAAGAAATGCAAAACAGCTAAGCAGTTGTGGGATGCATTGAAACTAATGTATGAGGGTTCCACTAAAGCCAATGAGAACAAGAAGGATCTTCTTAAGCAGCAGTTTGAAAATTTCACCTTCAAACAGGTGAAATCATGACTCAACAATACTTCAGGTATGTTGAGATTGTGGACACTCTGTGGATGTTGGAGTGACTCTTGAAAACAGGGACATTGTAAGGAAGTTCATGTCCTCTCTTCCTAGAAAATGGACATATTATTGTGTTGTTGTCAAAAGGACTGAGAACCTTAAGACTCACACTTTGACTAAGTTGTATGGAATTCTCAGTGGATACTAGATAGAGATGAACATGCAAGGTTCATCTGGTAACTCCAGCAACAAAATGATTTCAGACCTGCATGTGATTGAAAGGAATAGCATAGAACCTCAACATCATCTTATATGCTACCTTGACAACTCACAAAAGGGTCCTTTCATCACCTTCCCGGAGACACCAAGAGAAAGCTACACTCAATGAAGCCCATTCAAAGAGACAAGTTCTTCACATGCCTTTGTGTCTTCTGATGAAAGCTTAGGAAACTTCTATTCACCTTTGAAGACCTGGACTGTATCCATCCAGATGACCTGGAGTATAGGGAAATAGTCAAGCAGATGGCTCTTCTCACTCACAGAGCCAAAAAGTTCTACAAGAGGATAGGAATGAAGTTTCCCAGCAATACAACCAGTGGAAAGCTTGGGCTAGATAAAATCAAAGTCAAGTGTTACAACTATAACCAAATAGGTCACTTTGCTAGGGAGTGCAAGAAACCAAGGATAAATGGTGGTCAAGCACAAGCCTAACCAAACTACACTAAGAAAGCCACCCAGAATAAGAAGCCAAAGAAGCAAGTTGCAGTTGTTGTTGAAGAAAAAGGCTTTGACTGGAGTTTTCTGGTGGAAGATGCATCTCCAAACCAAGAACTAATGGCTAACCATGATGAAGCAAGGTATTGGAACATTTGTACAAATGTATGTATTGCTAAAGTTAATAAATACAGGTCCTACAACTTAGATATGTGATCTGATCTTGAGTCCTTAAATATCTTAAAATCTAATTTCAAAAATGACTATAACTTAAAGATAAAGGACTTACAGAAAACCATTTTAGTTCTTAAACATAAACACACCAACTATAGGACTCAGATCAAAGATCTCATAACCAAGTTGACTAAATGCTAGGATGAGCTTGTGATTAGCAAAGCCAGGGCAGAAAAAATGTGTTATTGAAGAATAGAGCTTCAAGAACATTATATCCTCATCCTTGCGTGCACAAGTTTGTTATCAGAATAAGCAGGGACTGGGATCTAGTGAGATAGCTCTTACATACACAATCTTGTCTGTAAGATCTCCTAGGTGTAGAACTTGTGAAGATGATCTTCCTCTTATAGACCCCTTGATTGAAGAGGATGAAAAGGTGATAGTGAATAATGCCTTTGAGAAGAGTGAAGAAGAGGATTCTGAGAAGGGTCACTATCCTTTTGAGGAGATTAAGAAGCCTATTATGACCAAGTCAATAAGAAGGAACATGATTAGAAAGAGCAAGAGAAAAGCAAAGAAGGGTTAGGAGATCAAGGCCACTTTTGACTCTAAGCATAAACAAGTATTTATCTCAGCAAGGTTTGAAGTGGTTAAAACTAAATAAATTAACTTGAACTCTAGTACCAATAGTTCTATTCATGTTCAAATCATCCCAGTATCAAGAAGAAGGCTGATCAGTTGTGTACCACTACAACACAGCCTGAACCATCCAGCTCCAAGTGTAGTTCTCACCCAAAAAGAACTGTCTTAGCATCTACAAAGATGACGGTAGATAGGGAAAGTGATCAAGTTTAGCCTTGCTCTCAAAAGGCTCTTAGGAAGAAGAAAATGAACTGTGTTGTGTGTGAGAGTACTTCTCATCTTGCTAAGAATTGTTTCTACAATCCAAGAAGCACTCTCCGTATGACTAAAGAAGAGACTACTAAGAATTCTAAGAAGATAATAGCTTCGGAAGAAAGTTTGGTCTCGGAAGAAGGGAATACTTCCAAAGCACTGAAGCCTGCTGCAGTGATAGCAAGATCTTCCAAAGGACTAGTCATCAAAACTTCCAAAGTCAATAAAACTTTTAAAGTATTAAAGGTCGAGTCTAAACTTCCAAAGATAGTGTGGAAGTTCAAGAAAGACCAAGTGACTGAAAGCTCCCCTTCAACAACAGCAGAGGATCCTCAAAATATGACTATAGGATTAATTACTATTTCATTACCTTCAACTTCTTTTGATAAACCCAAGACAAGAAAGGCTTAGGTTTGCAAATGTAACTAACCATCTCTTTTGTGTAGGAACAACTCAAGACAAACAAAAATGTCTGGATCATTAATAGTGGTTGTTCCAGGCACATGACAGGCAATAGGTCACTACTCTAAAGTTTTGAAAGAATTTATGGAGGACCAATTTCTTTCGGATGAGATGAGGGTGGTTACATATCTGGAAGGAGCAAGGTCACAAATGGTAAGCTCAGTATTGAGAAGGTAAACTTTGTCAAGGAGCTTGGATACAACCTTTTAAGTGTATCTCAATTTTATCATCAGAGTCATAACATCTTTTTCACTGAGCATGAGTGCATTGTTCTCAAGCTCGGGGAGGTCATTCCTCAAGAGTATATTCTGCTTAGAGCCCCCAGGAAAGGAAACATGTACAAGATGGATTTGCAAGAAACATCTCCCTCAGGAGAAGTTTCATGCTTTCTATCTAAAGAAAATAGTTATGATTTTTTTCTCTGGCATAAAGAATGTGCCATGTAAACCTTAAGAATATGAATAAGCTAATTAAGAATGATTTGGTAACCGAATACCAAAGAAAGATTTTTCAAGTGATGATCATTGTGTTGTATGCCTGAAAGGGAAGCAACACAAGGTATCTCACAAGACAAAGGAAAAAAATTCCATCACTACTCCCTTACACTTTTTACATATGGATCTCTTTGTCCCCACCAGTGTAATAAGTCTAGGAAGGACCTCTTACTGTTTAGTGATCGTAGATGACTTCACAAGATTCACTTGGGTCTTCTTCCTTAGAACTTAGGGTGAAACTCCTGAGATTCTAAAGAATTTCATCTTAAAGATTGAGAATCAATCTGATCATAAGGTCAAAAACCATAAGATGTGATCAAGGAACTGATTTCAAGAACCAAATACTTGATACATTTTGTGATGAAAAGGGTATTACAAGACAATATAGTGCTCCCAGGTCTCCTTAGCAAAATGGTGTTTTTGAGAGGAGAAACATGACACTTATTGAAGTTGCAAGAACTATGTTGTCTGACTCTAAACTATCTATCAACTTCTGGGCACAATGCGGTCAACACTGCCTGCTATATGAAAACAGAGTTTTAGTAGTTAAGACACATGGTAAGGCTCCTTATGAACTTTGGCATAAATTATAGGACTCAGATCAAGGATCTCATAACTAAGTTGGCTGAATGCCAGGCTGAGCTTGTGATCAGCAAAGCCAGGGCAGAAAAATGTGTTCTTGAAGAAGAGACCTTCAAGAACATGATATCCTCATCCCTGCATGCCAAGGTGTGTTATCAAAATAAGAAGGGACTAGGATCTAGTAAGATAGATCCTCCACACACAATCTTCTCTGTAAGATCACCTAGGTGTGGAACTTGTGAAGATGAGCTTCCTCATATAGACCCCTTCGGTGAAGAGGATGAAGAAGTGATAGTGAAGAATTCCTCTGAGAAGAGTAAAGAGGAGGATTCTAAGAAGGGTCATTATCCTTCTACGGAGGACAGGAAGACTGTGATGACCAAGTCTATGAGAAAGAACTTGATCAGAAAGAGCAAGAGATAAGCAAGGAAGGCTTAAGAGATCAAGGCCACTTTTGACTCTAAGCAGATATAAGTTTTTATTTTTGTAGGGTTTGAAGTTGTTAAGACTGAAAACATCAACCTAAACTCCTCTACCAAGAGTTCTGGTTCATGTTCAAATCATCTCAGCACCAAGAAGAAGGCTGATCTGTTGTGTACCACTGCTACACAGCCTAGACCGTCCAACTCCAAAAACAGTTCTCAGCCCAAAAGGATTGTCCCAACATCTGCAAAGGTGAAAGTGGAGAAGGGATGTGATCAACGTTAGCCTTGTTCTCAGAAGAAGGCTTTTAGGAAGAAAAAGGTGGAATGTGTTATGTGTGAAAGTACTTTTTATCTTGCTAAGATTGTCCATATAATCCAAGTGGTACTCTTCATATGACCAAGAAAGAGACTTCCAAGAGCTCCAAGAAGATTTCAGCTTTGGAAGGAAAATCTGTTCCTTTGGAAGCTCCAAAATTGAAGAAGAAGGCAAGTGGAAAATTGCCTTCGGAAGAAAATTTGGTCTCGGAAGAAAGGAACTCTTCCGAAGCACTTACGTCTGCTACAGTGTTTGCATGATCCTCTGAAGGTCCAATTATCGAAACTTCCAAAGTCTCAAAAGCTTCCGGAGTGTTGTAGGTCAAGTCCAAACTTCCAAAGGTGGTGTGGAAATCAAAGAAAGACCAAGTGACTGAAAGTTCTCCATCAACAACAACACAAGATCCTCAAAGCACAACTATAGGATCTATTACTGTTACACTACCTTATACTTCTTTTGATGAGCCCAGGACCATTAAGGCTTGGGTCTCTAAATGTAACTAATCATTTTCTTTGTACTGGAACAACTCAAGATAAACAAGAATGTCTGGATCATTGATAGTGGCTATTCCAGGCACATGGCAAGCAATAGGTCAATACTCCAGAACTTTGAAAGAATTGATGGAGGGCCAGTTGCTTTTAGAGGAGATGAAGGTGGTTACATTTCGGAAGGGGCAAGGCCACAAATGGTAAGCTCAGCATTAAGAAGGTAAACTTTGTCAATGAGCTTGGGTACAATCTTCTAAGTGTATCCCAATTTTATGATTAGAGTCATAACATGCTCTTTACTGAGCATGAGTTCATTTTTCGCAAGCCTAGAGTGGTCATTCCTCATAAGCATATCTTGCTCAGAGCCCCCAAGAAAGGGAACATGTACAAGATAGATTTGCAAGAGACATCTCCCTCTAGAGAAGGCTCATGCTTTCTATCTAAAGCTAATAATGATGTGTCTTTCCTATGGAATAAAATAATGTGTCATGTAAACTTTAAGAACATGAATAAACTGATTAAGAATGATTTGGCAACTAGAATGCCAAAGAAAGAGTTTACTAGTGATAAGCATTGTGTTGCATGCCTGAAAAGGAAGCAACATAAGGTATCTCATAAGCCTAATGAAAGAAACTCCATCATTATACCGCTACACTTGTTACATATGGATCTCTTTGGCCCCACCAGTGTAAAGACTCTAGGAAGGACCTCTTATTGTTTAGTGATCACAGATGACTTTACAAGATTCACTTGGGTCTTTTTCCTTAAAACTAAGGATGAGACCCCTGAGATTCTAAAGAATTTCATCTTAAAGATTGAACAATGTGATCACAAGGTCAAAAGCATAAGATGTGATCAGGGAACTGAATTCAAGAACCAAATCCTTGATACATTTTGTGATGAAAAGGGTATTACAAGACAATACAGTGCTCCTAGGACTCCTTAGCAAAATGGTGTTGCAGAGAGGAGAAACAGGACACTGATAAAGCTGCAAGAACCATGTTGTCTGACTCTAAGCTGCCCATCACCTTCTGGGTAGAGGCAGTCAACACTGCCTGCTATGTGCAAAACAGAGTTTTAGTGGTTAAGACTCATGGCAAGACTCCTTATGAACTTTGGCATAAGAGGAAACCTTTCATTGGTTTTCTCAGGTCATTTGGATGTCCTTGCACCATCTTGAATGCCAAAGATCAAATTGCCAAATTTGCTGAGAAATCAGAAAATAGAAATTTCATTGGATACTCTTCGCAAGTTAAGGCTTATAGAGTATACAATCTCAGAACCAGGATTGTTGAAGAGTCAGTCAATATGACTTTCAATGAACACACACCCAGTGTAACTGATTTTGGTCCTGATTGGCTATTTGATCTTGATTTAGTTACCAACTGTTTTGACAAATCTTGTGAGAATGTTTCAGGGTCTATAGATATTCTACCAAGAAGTGATCCTGATCTAAGATTTGAGCTGACAAGACCTTCAAGCTATACAACTTCAGCTCCAGTTGTAACTAATTCTGCAAATGAAGATTCTATCAGCACTATAATGACCAATTTAGCTAATACATCTGAGATGCCCTCAAATTCTTGCTTAGAGGCTCAACAACCAGATAGAGAAGTTTCAAATGTATAAGATCATGGTGGTGATGATAGTGATCAAGAATTTCTTGATGTTGACAACCACTCGATAGAAGACAACATTAATGATGTCACACACTCATTGGATCAAGTCCCACTTGATAAGTGTGCTGATAAGGTGGGAGAAACATCAATGCCAGATCTAAATTTTTCTAATTTAGATCTCTCTCAGCAACATGTTGTGATCCCTTAGCTAAGAATCTACAAGTCTTATCCCACCTCAAACATCATTGGAGATGTTGACTCAGGGGTAAGAACAAGAGGACAAACCCATGATGCAAATGTTTGTCTTCACTTATCTTATCTCGGATAAAGCCTAAGAAAATTGATGAGGCTTTGAAGGATGGAAGTTGGGTTGAAGCTATGCAAGAGGAGCTGCTTTAATTCAAAAGGCAGAAGGTTTGGAACCTATGTCCTCTTCCTCATAGGAAGACTACTATATAAACCAAATGGGTTTTTAGGAATAAGAAGGATGATAGAGGACTTGTCATAAGAAACAAAGCTAGACTAGTTGTTCAACGATACACAAGAAGAAGAAATTGACTACACAAATGTCTTTGCTTATGTAGCAAGACTGGAAGCTGTTAAGGATATTCTTAGCATTTTCTACATCCAAGAACTTCAAAGTCTATCAACTTGATGTCAAATGTGCCTTTCTCTATGGAGTGATTGATGAAGAGGTGTATATCAAACAACCACATGTCTTTGTAGATCCTAATCATCCTGATTATGTCTGTAGGCTTGATAAAGCTCTTTATGGATTGCACCAAGCACCAAGAATGGTATGAGACTCTATCTTAGTATCTCTGCAAGCATGGATACAGAAGAGGTACTAGAGATGGAACTCTCTTCATCAAAGGAACAGGAAATGACTTGATGTTAGTTCAAGTATATATAGATCACATCATCTTTGGTTAAACTAATCCAAAGCTCTGCAAAGACTTTGAGAAGCTAATGAAGGATAGATTGAAATGAATGCCATGAGGGAACTCAATTTCTTTCAAGGAATTCAAGTGAAGCAAGTTGAAGATGGAATCTTCATAAGTCAATCAAAGAATGTTCAGGACGTACTTAAGAGGTTCAACATGACTGATTGCAAGGTTGCTAAGACTCCCATAGCAAGAAACCACTCCCTTAAACCTGACCTTGAGAGTGAGTGTGTGGATGAACATCTCTACAGGGCTATGATTGGGTATCTTATGTACCTTACAGCTAGCAGGCCTGATATCATGTTTGCCACATTTGTGTGTGCAAGATATCAAGCCAACCCCAAGATGTCACACCTTATCATTGTCAAAAGAATTTTAAGATATCTCAAGGGTGCCTTAACACTTGTCCTTTGGTATCCAAAGAATTCTAACTTTAATCTGTATGCATATACAGATAGTGATTATAGTGGATGCAATATGACTGCAAAGTCTACATTAGGGGGATGTCAGTTTCTTGGGGGAAGAGTTGTCTCCTTGCAATGCAAAAAACAATCCTATGTCTCTACATCAACTGCTGAAGCTGAATACATTGTTGTTGCAAGATGCTGTGCTCAAGTGCTTTGGATTCAGAATT
Organism: Flaveria trinervia; assembly: GCA_025506515.1. NCBI lineage: Eukaryota > Viridiplantae > Streptophyta > Magnoliopsida > Asterales > Asteraceae > Flaveria > Flaveria trinervia. The sequence goes on from CM046442.1 coordinate 30,608,517, forward strand.
GGATGTTGGATTATGGGTTCAACTTTAAAGAGACTCCCATTCACATAGACAACAATAGTGTCATCTCTATTACAGAGAATCCTGTGCAGCACTCAAGGACTAAACACATCAATATCATGTATCATTTGATGAGAGTAACTTTGAAAAGGGCTTGATCAAACTAGTCAAGGTTAACACAAATGAACAATATGTTGATTTGTTCACTAAAGCTTTTGATGAGCAACGATTTAAATATCTCATATCAGCTATTGGTATGATTAACCTGGAGTAGCTTTTTCTTCAAACTAATTCATTTATTTCTAAAATCTATGTGTCCTAGGTTGTCTATTTCACATCTTCATAAGCTTTTGTTTTCTTTGGAAGAAAAAACTTTTTAAAAGATTTTCTTTAGATTTTTGAAAATCTTGATCTTTCCTGTCCTTCGGAAGATATGGTTTTATCTTCGGAAGAAACTTATGTCTTAAAACAAACAATTGCTTAAGTAAAATTGCCTTCGAAAGAAATTTCTAAAATATCTTCCAAAGCTTAATATTTCCCTTAAGTATTTGAATGTTTTCAAGGACAACTTTTTTTGAATCAAATTAACTCTCAGAAGCTTTATTCTTAATTGAATAAAGTAAAGACTTAATTTTTCTTCCAAAGCAAAATTTTCAAAACTCTTAGGAAATTCTTTCGAAGTCATTTTGGATTTGGAAGCTTTTTCATTAAAACTTCCGAAGACAATTTACCTTCGAAATATTTTCGACTTCTAAGAAAGCTACCTTTTGAGCAAAAAGCAAACTACTTTTTCAGAGGTAGGACCGACATATGGATTTTAAATTTTATCCTCTTCTATTTACTTTTTCTTAAATCCATTTCATATATAAACCCAACGGTTCCCCCCCTTTCTTTATCATCTTCTACTAGACCTAAGTTCCAAAACTTCTCTCTATAAGGGTATTTGTTCTTCGTTTCCTTCACCACTAAGCTTTCTCAAATGGCCAACCTCAACCGCAGAAATGATCCAAACTTTTCCATGCATTTACACAGGCAACACAACCAGGTTGCACTGTTAAACTCTGAGAAAGATCCACATTTCTCAGAGGTTTGTTGATTCTTGACTCTGTCAAACTACTTCAACTCCCTTACCATTAATCCTGTTCTTTATAAGGATCATTTGCTTGATTTCTGGAAGACCTGTCAAGAGGTCATCCTAGATGGGGAGAAGGCATTGTCTGCTACAGTGCAAGGGAGGACATCTTCATCACTCCAACCATCATAAACACCCATCTTCAGCTAGATGATGAGGAAGGTGAATGTCCTTTCCCAAATAAGTTGTAAACAAATCCATTTAGTAGATAGGCTATGAGGGGGATTTCTCTATAAAGACCTTCAGGAAGGGAATCCCAGTGGAAGTACTGACTACATGTGGTCATCCACAACTTCTCCAACAAGCATGGGGGTTGGGATCAGATTCCTGAAGATCTCTCCTTCATAGTGCATGGAATGGTTTAGAGGGTCAAGTTCAGGTACTCTCAGTTTGTTTATACAAATTTGCTTGCTAACTTGGACTCCTTAGAGTATTATATGTTTCCTAGATATGTTCAACACATTCTCAACTGTCTACTAGGCTCACAATTGAAGGAAATAAATAATATTCATAAATTAGGACAAATGAAGCCTGACATCTTTAAAATTTTGAAGAAGCTAATTATTGGCTTCTCTGGGGTAGAAACAGCCTTTGTCCCTAAAATGTTAGAGCTCATTGCTAAAGGTGACAACCTAGCAACACAAGCTAGTGTTAAACCCACACCTTCAACCTCTCAACCATCAAAATAGCCACAAATCACCCTCACCTACAGAAGAAAATCCAAACGAACCTCTGCACAAGTTATTCAGTTTGTGCAGGCCCCCATACTACTACCCACATAGGAGGAAGTAGACTCTGGAGCTCCCACTTCTCTTAAGGAGCAAACCACTCCTATTAATTTAACTATTAGTCTTAAGGTTCCTCATGCTCAGACTGATGAGCTCATTAGCCCAACAGCCTTAAGCCTTCACTCTAAGTCTCACACTCTAGTAAACAACCTTCCAGGGAAAGTTACCATCCCCAGTCTTTAGATCTTAACCAACCAATCCCTAGCCTTGATTTATATGATGATGAAGACTTGGGATTCAATAAGTATTATGAGTCTCTCTTCTTTCCCCCCACTCAAAGATAGATGAGTGCTCCTGCTTCTCCTTTATCTATCCCACATCATCTACCCACTACTGAGGTAGATGTTCCTGACTCTACTCAAGAAGTCCATATGGAATAGGCTATCACTTCTTCAAGTGGTTACATCTTTAAGACTTTAACCATGGCAACTCAGTCCATTGATACCCCATCTGAAGTAATCAGTGAGCAGAGGAAAACTAGCAACCAAGAATATCATGCTAGTGGTGAGATTGAGGACTTTGGTCCAATTATCTCATCCCCCAATGAATCTTTTGATGAAGAAGGGGGAATTTGAGCCTAAAGGTGCAAAAACTATCAAAAACATGTACCTATCTAGTCTCTAAGGTTAGTCACTTGGAAAATCATGTGACTACCTTACACAACAGGGTCAAATGATTAGCAACTTGAGATTTCTTATTTCAAGGAGAAACTAGCTGGGAGACCTTTAAGAAGAGCTCAACTAGGAACACAAGAACTTGTGAATATGATTGACGGAGGGGGATGCTACCAAAAAGGGGGAGAAAGTCATTACAATTACAAAACCTAGGAATTTTTCACAGAGCATAGAGTTTGAAGACTCACTATCTTCACTTCCAACTATCCATACTCAATAACTTACTCAAGTTCACATTGATGTGGACTCTATAGACTCCTTCATTCAGAGTCTTTTGAGGAAGGAATTCCAGGGCTACGTCATCTCCACCTTAAGGAACTTCCAGTTACATCATAGGGTGGATGTATGATGCCAACAGAAGAGCCCTCATTCTTCAAAGAGTTCAAGGGCAGCAAGAAGTCTTTAATTTTCAGAACATGAACTACTATGAAGGTCTCGACCTTGTCAACATACCACTTGTCAATCTAAGCCAATTTAGACAAGTTGACAAGTTGGCTCAAAGGATTCAAGACAAGATTATTGAAGAGTTCAACCTTAGAAGGAGACAGAGGCAATCAGGCAATGTCAATGGTCAATTGGATGTTGAGGCAGACCCTAAGATTAGCTTCAATGGGAAAACCTTTATTGAAGGCCTAGTGATTGAACCTAAGAGTCCTGTCACACCTACAACTGCTTCAGAAATCAATTCCCTTGATAAGACACTGTTTGATGAAGGTGCATCTCAACCTCTCTCTGGCTAGAGCTTGGATGCTACACCAAGAAATAAAGGCCAAAGCTCTCTCCACCTTAAGTCACAAGGTCTGTGAGTAACAAAGGGAATAGGAAAATGACTGCTAAGGAGATTGAGAAGGAGGAGAGAGAACAGAAAAGGAAGCTAAGGGGACTGCTGGATCTACTGGCTTCATGGAAGCTACAATTAGGGCTGCTCCTAGACCAAACACTCAGAATGATGAGTTGAGGGTAGTTAGGATTGCCTACTTATAGACTAGGAATTATGATATTGGTAATATTATCTTGTCTCCTCAGAGGATCAAAATGAACTGGCTAACATGGAAATGTCAAGAGAAAGGAAGGAGACAGAGTATGCAATATTGGTTCTTCAAATAAAGGAAGAAAAGAGACTAAAAGGCTCTACAAACACGTTCCTACCCTTTCACCAGATCAAGAAAGTCCTGAACAAGAGGCCATGGCTCCACAAGAACTTCAGGTAGACAAAGAAACTGATAGGATCAATATGGTCAACTACCTAAGTGCTACAGGCCTATATCAGGCTGATGCACTTCTTCCCTTGTCCTTTGAGTAAATAGAGTTTGAGTATCTCAAACAGCTTAAACATGAAGTACTCAAAGAGAGAAAGACAACAAAGAGAAAGATGAGAGAAGAAGCTGCAAAGTAAATAGCCAACATCCAAAAGACCATGAAGAAGTCTTCTAATAGGTAGAGGATGATGAGCTTCTTAAAGTTATATGGATTCTCCAGAAGGAGACTTGGTCCTATTTCTCTATCTACCATGGATGAGCATATTAGGATGATCAAGTAGAAGATCAAAAGAGGAGGACTTATTGACTTACACTCTCCACCAAATCAGGTCCCGAGGATGTATCTCCAAATCTCAGGATGAGTTAGAACATCCCGAGGATGTGCAATAAGAGGTAGCTCAACCAACTCCAATCCAAGTAGCTCCTCTGGTATCAGGAAGACCCATCTTGTCCTGGACTTACTCTACAAATATAGAAAGATGGCATGTCATCAGAGATCAAGGTGTTGAAGATGTTTACACATGAAAAAACATGTTCAATCTACCTCTGCATGATCTCTTTGAGATGAAAAGACATTTTAAGAGTCAGAATGGTCCTGACCATCTTATGAAAAAAGTCATGGTCATCATCATAATGAGGACTGTCAATATCTGAAGTCTTCAAGTGTTTTGGTTGCATCAACCTAGGGAGAGTTTGTAAGGTTTCATATAAGGCTGATGCAATTCAGAACATCCAAACAGTCTGTCCTGCATGCATGCACAAGTGTTGAAGTAGAATTCTTTGGAAGTTTCACATTCTACATTAGAAAATATTCTAAGTGTGAAATCTTCCGAAGCCAAGACCATATCTTTCGAAGCCAAACATGAAGTCTTTCGAAGCTTCAGAGACAATTCTTCCAAAGCCAGTTTATGAAGATAGATTTCTTTTGAAGACTTTTGAGTACATGCTTTATCTCATGTACTTTTTACCATAAGCTGAACCACCTTCCACTGCAACTTTGTTTGACTCACCAACTTTCACAAGTTGGTGAAAAGGTCCATGCTTTTGGTAAACTGTACATTGAGGTCTTGAATCTATTTCTTTCTACTTTATGTATTTTTATCCTTTTTGTAATATATTAGGATGTGAGCTATGGCATGTCATATTCACTAGTCAAAAGGCAATCTGCCTTCTGATTCTACATTGATTTTGTTGTTGTCTAGATCATGTATCCAACTGGCTTTTAAAGTATGGCCGACTATAGAATATAGTATAAAGTATCTCTACTCCTATGTATCTTAATGTATGCTTTGTCGCACTTGTAAGGAACTAGAGAGCATATACAACATTCTTGAAAACCACACTTGTGTATTTTGTTCTTGTTCTGTCTCTCAATTAACTGTGTTTCTTAGTATCATTGTAATTGGTTACTGGTTCTCCATTTGATCTTTTAAGTGTTCTAAAACCAATCTCTTCTTATTGTGTGTTGTGTTGTAAGTGACCAAACCCCCTTCAACAGTCCTGCAATGTCTTGGTACCAAGATATAAAACTTTCACCAATAGTATTTATTACAAGATACTTTGACAAGAATCTCGATTGTTTTCGAGTAATATGGTTCTTTTATTATATGAGTATTTTTTCCAGACAAACGAAGTTAGTCTAGTATTATTTTTTTCAAGACATCATACATATTAAAATAGGGGTAACATTGTAATAATAATAACCAATTTTTATAAGTGTTCAATTAGGAACACATATTTAAAAAGTATTGCAATTAGTTTATTCAGTTTCTATGTTTTATTTAAATAATAACTTTGCAATATCGGTTTAGGTCACTCAACACTTATTTAGTCTCTGTAGGATTGGTTTTGTCACTTAACACTTGGTTTTTCTTTCAATCTCACATATACTACACTTTGATCAGATGAAGCAAAGTCTTTTCTATGAGTTGATAATAATATAATAAGTAACAAAGAACACAAAGAGATAATTTTCAAGGTACTTGCATATATTACTTCTCAACTCAAAGTATTACAAGACTCTTACAAGCATGTTACATAAGTTACAATGAGAAACTATATATAATACCACCTACAGCCGGATATACTTGCATACCAGGAATCCTATAACTAAAGCAAATACTACAAAGCTATAGTTTAAGGTATCGTAGATAATGTCTTATCTAAGATATGGTAGTCATGATATGTCCATGACTTACCATTTGTCACCAACTAAAGTTGGTAACTATACTAAGGTGATAAAGGTGATATGTCTTATTTAAGATATGGTAGTCATGATATCTCAGAGGTCTGCAACGGAGTGTTAGAGACAATACTTATGCCCACTGGTTCATAGTTGTGTCTTTCGAAGGTTAAATGGCTTCGGAAGAATAAGTTCTTCCGAAGCCACTTATACTTCGGAAGAGGTTACTTCTTCCAAGGCTTGAGGAATTCTTCTTTTCTTCATACTTTGGAAGTTGACTTCTGATCTTTTCTTAGGCCATGATCTTCCGAAGTGAATGCTTTGTCTTCGGAAGTAAAGTTTGTCTTTGGAAGTTGAATTTGATCGTTATCTTCGATAGAACTCTTTTTCCTTCGAAGTTCCACACTTAGCTTCGGAAGTCCTTTATTAGTTATATCAAAATAGTTTAAGTGATCTAGTTTTGGTTGCACCAGCCTTCTTCTTTATCCAACAAACTCCCCCTAGGTTGATGCTACCAAAACCTCACTTGTTCCCGCTTCTCAAAACTTTCAGCAATAGGGAAAGCAGATACTTATCTATTTCTTTTTTTTTTAGAAGTGGTGCTGAGAAGCTTGTACAAATCATTTGTGGATAGGAGATCCAGTTTGTCACTTTGAATGATATGCACCCTTTGTTGTGCCCCCTGAAGAGAGTTAGTTGATGAGAGTTATAGTCATACTCCTATCTAACTATGGATTCAAGTTCAGGACCCTCAACCATTTGAAGAAAGGCTTTGCCTTGGGTTGCTGATCCTTTCCTTTTTTCATTCTCTCTTAGTTTTAACTCTTCTTCAATTTTGGTCCTAGCAGTTAGCTCGGCCGGATGAAGATTGCTCAGGTGATTTTTGATATGAGTAGCTACTTCAAGTTGGAGGGGTTGGAGAGTGGCTTCTCTGCTAACTTAACAATATCAAATCTGCTTAAGTGTAACAAAGATGAAACATTTAGCATGTTTAGCTCTCCACTCTCTCTCAAGAACAAAGTTGTGAGAAGAGTCTTCAAACCTCCACTGGATAATCTTCTTTCTTGGCATAAGTGGTTGACTTGGTACCTTGTCTCCTTTCTTCGTATCCAATAGAGTTACCAGCCTTCTCCTTAGCTTCTTTTCTTCCTTATTTAGAGCGTCTGAGTTGAGGCCAAGTAGCTTTGCAGTTTGGTCCAAAGTTCCTCTAGGCATAACAAGAAATTGATCTCTAGTGAGGGAACTTGAGGATCCATCAACATAAGTCAGTTTGACAGGGTCCTCCTCACAAGAGATGTCGCTCAGGGTTATGCAGTTGGTGAGCTTTGTCTTCGTTGCCTTGAACTCCTCTAAGGAGGGATGTTTGGAAGGCTGAGGGGATGGTTGTGGTGTTGTGATTCTGGAAAGTGTTTTGGGTAGAGGATGGGTAGTTTCGGTGGTTGAGGTGAGGAAGTAGGTACGGATATGGTGTAGGTTCAGGTGTGTAGGGTTCAGTTTTGATGGGGAATGGAGAGGGAATTGGTTCAGGTTGGGTTTGAGTGGTTGGCTTGAAGACCATCCCATGTACCCTTCTATACATCTCTTTCCTTTTTCCTATACGAATGCCAGCCTTGATGTTGCTGACAATTTTTTGAAGTGTCTTTTCAAACATAGGTCCCACCTGCCTACCAAAGAAACCGTGAGCCTGGAGATAGTCTTTCATCCAAGCTTTCTCACCTATCTTCTTGGTCATAGTGACCTCAGCTTCTTCTTCTTTCTTCTTCTTCTCCCTCAACTTCTCTCTTGTAGCTCTCTTTCTTTCTTTCTCCAATTGATCTTACTCTTTGTGGAAGAGCCATTGGATCGCATCATCATCATGTGGAGATAGTTCTTGAGATGAGAAACCTTTGGAGGTTATGAAACATATCCTTTCCCTCTAGAGTTGCAGATCAGCTTCCCTCTTTTCTCTTTCTCTTTCCTCCTCCAAGGCCAACTGTGCTGCTTCCTCCTTTTGTTTAGTCTGTTGCCTGGTTGCCTTTTCTAGCTCTACTAACTCCTCTAATCTCCAAGCTTGATGAGCCTGTCAATGATGTCTATCCTCTTTTTATTGTTGACTACCTCCGGGTTGGCTGCAGCTGCCTTAGAACTAGCAGCTAACAATTTCTTAGTTGAAGTCTATCTTTTCTTTTAAGCTTTTCAATCCTCTCCTCCTCCTGAGGCTCTTCCGCAGCCATTTCTTCTTTCCTTTATCATCTTTGGAAGTGCTTGACTATAGTGGTTCTTTGATAGGGGCTTCAGATTGAGATAGAGGTAGTATAAATGTCTGAGCTAGGGGTCGGTTAAAAAAGTCCTCACTATTCACCTCAGATGCCAGCTTTTCAATCCTCTCCTCCTCCTGAGGCTCTTCCGCAGCCATTTCTTCTTTCCTTTATCATCTTTGGAAGTGCTTGACTATAGTGGTTCTTTGATAGGGGCTTCAGATTGAGATAGAGGTAGTATAAATGTCTGAGCTAGGGGTCGGTTAAAAAAGTCCTCACTATTCACCTCAGATGCCAGCTCTAGAATTACATATGTGATGATTAGATCCTCGGACAAGGAGAGCAATCCTTCCGCAGCTTCCATCTCAGCTTGGAAGACTCACCTTGTTCTTTCGAGGCTTTTACTTCAGCTTCGGAAGTTTGAGGGAGTGTAGTATTTCTCCCAGCTGTTTCGCTTGCTGGGCCATCAGTCCTCATTTCCCCTTCCAAATTAATCTAAGGTTCTATTTGGACCTTAGGTTGACCAACTTCTTCCAAGTGGTAGAAGGTGCACTTAACCTCTGAAGCTCTTTAGCTCCAAAGTGCATCATAACTGCATCAGGGCTACACTGATCTAAAGAAGATCTCAATAGAAACTTGGAAAAGAGCCTACAGAGATCTCTGAGCATCCTTGGGTCTATTTGCAAAACAACTTGGGATGGCTTAGGAAAGATAGTTGTAGTGGGATCCGAGTATCTGGAAGTTACAGCTTGGCTCTATGGTTCCTTAGTTATTTGCCTCTGAACATTCTCCCCCTTTTTGGTAGCATCATCTTGAGAGCTAGATGACCTAGAGGAAGAGGTCAAGGAGACCTGAATGGGTACATGCCTAACAGATTTCTCAATATGTTTCTCAGCTAGTCGAGCCTTGGGACTATCAATCTCAAGTTGCTGAGTTGCAGACCTATCCTCTAAAGTCCTAACCATAGATTCAAGGTTTGAGACTTTAGAAAGTAGGTCTTTAATGATGAGTTGCAATCTTCCCTCATCTTCTTTTGAAGAATTATAGGGAGATGAGGTAACATATCTAGTATGTTCATCCTCACCACCAGATGTGGTTTCTTGGCACCCTGGTTTCCCTTGCTCAATGATGTCTCTTTTAGAGTCATCAAAAAAGCATGGTTGCCATAGATTTAGTCTTAGAAATGTTACCATTGTCCTGAAGGTCCATTGAGGCACTTTTAGTAGTGGCAGCTGAGTCTACATGAGTCCCCTCCATATTAGTGGGACTCACCTCAGTAAAGGCTTGCTGATGGGGGCTAGAGATAAGAGGTCTCTCTAAGCTCTTTTAATCCTTGACAGAGTGTTGTAGATCAACTTCATTTCCATGTAGAGACGTAATCTCTTTATCAGTTTTGAATAGGAGGTCAGTAAAGGATTCAGAAGTTAAACCTAGTGACCCGGGACCTTGTCAATGTCTAAAGGCATTGAGCCTATGGTGGGGTTGTCCCTTTGTGGTTGCTCAAAGGAGTATAGATACTCACCCTGAGGGTTTTTAGCTTGGGTGTCAGCCTCATGGTTTGAGACTGAGGAGAGTCAAAACCCATATTGAGGTTAATTGTGAAGAATGGTGAGACCTTAGACTGAATGGGAGCCCATTGTTCCACTCTAGTCTTTTTGGATTAAACAGGAGGAGCTTATTCAATCAAAGAAGATTGAACAAGGATTCGTTTGGGGCGTCTTTGATATGTGATGGTGATGGGGTGAGAAGGTAGCTTTGGCAATGTGAGGGTAGTTTCTAGTGTGGGTTCATCACATATGGGGTCAATAGGGATGTCAGCAGGAGCCAATGGCTCAGTCATACCTGGAAGCAAAGAAGTGTGTCTTCCGGTGAATTTGGTGGACACTTTCTTCAAAGTCTTGAAGATGGTCAACCTCATATGAGGAACAGTCAGAGCAGCTACACAGATAAGCTGACTTTGGTCAGGCTCACAGTTGATTATATGCTGGAGAAACCTGGGATACATGAAGAATGTTTCCCTCTAGAGGTTTCCCATAAGATTTGTCAGCACAAAATCTTGAAAAGTTGAATCGAAGGCTTCTCACCATTCCATGAACTAGGAACCCTAGTTCGTATGGGATTTTATCCCATCCCCTAGATTTGTTAGATAGCCAATGAAGAATGACATGCAGCAGGAACTTCCAGTTGTATGAAAAGCTGCTGAACTTGTAACTGTAAACCTGCTAACATCTCCATCATATCCCATTTGGATGTAGGTGTTGTCCAAATTTTCTTTTGGGGAAATTTGTGGTGTGCACGCTCATCATGAAGCTCGAGATGCTCCTGATGAGTTGTTCAGTAATGACTAACTCCTGGCCACAAAATGCTCGATCTATTACCCGAACCCCATTTAGGGTTCAGTCTGACCAATTCCCAAAATTTAGCCATATGATTCGCAATAAACGGTAGGATTAACAGTTAGGGCAGTGTAATAAGATGATCGGGTAAGAAAGGAAATGATATCAGAGAAGTTAGCATCTCTGAAGAATCAAGACGTGCGACTTGATTGTGATGAGGGTTAAGTGCCCATTTGAGAAAGTTAAGGTAGATGAGTTTGAATTGGGTAAATTGAAAATGAGGAAGCTTTTAGGGAAGTAAAATTGGTAAGAAGATGAAAGTGACCGGTCAGGATTAATTAAGAGGGGTGAAATGGCGGTTTCTGGGGTTTGGATAAGGTGATGTGTGTTTTAGTGGGTGGTATGATAGGAGCGGTAAGGTTTAGTTGTTAAGGACCATGTACGGATGGAGTACTAACTGATTTACGTGTATACCAACTCAAATAGTGTGGAATCCTATTTGATTGGCGATCCAATCAGTGAGAACGCGTGTAAAATCAATACAAGAATGTAACTAAACATCAAGAACGATAGTAGGACGATTTACATCGATCTATGAACTTGGAACAGGTGTCTAGGGTCTTTAGATGGCTAGGGTGCGATTTAGTGCGTAGGTATCGAATGTGCGTTTTTTCACGAATTAAGTGGTATTTATAGGTTAGGGTTTCTCATTCGTGTGACTGAACCATTAGTATGGTTCAGTCGTACGACTGAGTCATACGATTGTGCCATCCGCATGACTGAGGTTTCAGTCGTGCGACAGAGTCAATCTCATGTCACAATTGTGCGACTGATCCAGTCTCTAAGTTCAGTCGTGCGACTGGTTCATTAGCATGAAGTTTTTCATGCGTATGGTCCATTAGCATGGTCCATTTGCATGAGAACTTCACACGATTAAGCTTAAGCACGTTTCTCAATCATTGTTGACTAAGAACTATGTAAACAACCACAAACCTATATAGTTAGTTCAATAAGCGTTAACACATAATAATTAATGAAATATTAAACATTATAAGATAAACCACACATTGTATTTCATTCAACCCATTCTATTACATATATGTAATACATGAAGGACATTTTACATTAAGCTCAAAAACTAGGTACATATGTATCTACAAACTCCCCTTGGACCTAGTTTACTCTATGTCTAACAGTCTTCATCAGCTCTTCATATTCTTGTACTTCTCCTCCCTTGTAACTACTGCATGTATTTCGAATGCAAAGCAGAGTCTTATCACGTTTTGGAACTGGAGGGCTTGTACAAGTCTTGCACGTCATAGAATAGTGGCCCACTTGTATAAGGTGTAAACATCATCAGCCAACAAGTTAGTGAGCCACATCGGGTCAAACACCCTGATAGTTTCCATTTCCATTTCTGGTTCAGAACTATGACCACCTCACCTGTTCTCCAGTCATAGTACCACCATTTAAAGTGTAGAATGAAGTCTGTGGCATTTCCCTTAGAGGGATTCTCGACATTATGTGCGCAGGACTCCACTTCAGCACAATCTTTGCTTTCGGTAATGGCAACAACTTCAAATCTTCTGATATCTCGTTGGTGTTGAGGTTTGAAGTTGACCCACCTGGTGTGTACCTCTCTTCAAAGCAGCAGCTTCAAACCATCCTGACATCTTTCGAGGGTCAGCATATACAGCTTCAATTTAGCCAGCTGGTTAAGCTCAAAACCAGGTAGAGTCTTCAGATCGTGTGGAAATCTGAAGTACTCGATTCCCTCTCTCTCTTGATAGAATAAACATTTAGATCATCAAAATATGCCAACGCTATGATTTTTTTGAAACCTTCAGATGCTTCTCACTTTGTAAAGCTTGGTGTAGGTACTAGACTTTGGAGCACTACGTTGGGCTCTGATCTCTGCAAACATGCCGCCATTCAGCCTTTTTGATGTTCACATCGGCGTCCGAGCTTGGGGCTTTGATCTTCTTATTCTTCCGACTCCTGCTCCATCTTATCCAGTGTTTCAAAAGTATCACTGACAAGGGTGTCACCCAGATTGGGGACTATATTTCCCTCGTTGTCAGCATACTCTAGATAATGTTGTGCTGTGATGTCTTCATCTCAATCTCATCCACATAATTAAGCTTGTCGTCACTATCCATGTCAACAGTAGGAGAATCCTTCACAAGCTCATCGGAATCAATCAGAAACATCTCAGCCAGTTGCTCATCAGTAAGGTCGTGAATTATGTCTCCTTCTTCAGGAGTGTAACTCACAAACTCCTGGACGACCCTTGCAGATCAAGTATCTTATGAGTTGAGACTTGATCTGCTGAAGGGGAGCAACATCATACTCATCTTGTGAGATGAATGATCTGCTTGATTTAAACATATAAACACATCAACCATTAGTCATAATCAAGACACTAAATATTAAATAGATATAAACATTAAGTACACAAGTTTGATACATGATTCAATTACACTGATTTAAAATTACATAAATATCTAATCATTACGTTTGTCCTGAATCAAATGCTCTTTGTTGTTGGGGTTGAGGTTGACGCACCCTGACCTTGATTTTTCTTGGTCTGCCACTCACTAGCTTGAGTAGCACCGATGCAGATGTACCTCACCTTCTTCATCATCTCCATTTTCTCTTGCATCCTTATCATCTCCTCCTTCGGTCTCATCCTCATAATCACCCTCATCATCATCATCCTCATCATCATCATCACCATCATCACCATCTCCCTCTCGTATCTTCAGAGGCTCAGCCTTTGTGCCTTTAAGTTTGAGCATGATGGTCCTTTTGGCATCCTCCAACTCCTTGATCTTCTTAGTAGATAGCATGTTCTGCTCCTTGAGTTGGGCAATCTCTTGACTTTGAGCAGCCATATGCTAAGCCTGCTCCTCTATCTGATGTGCCTGCTGAGAGATCTGCTGTGATTGTGTAGCAGTTAGCTCCATTAACTGTCGTAGCTAAGCAGTCTTCTCATCATCGGCAGCCAACAACTTCAGCACCATACGATTTAGTGCTGAAAGCTGTTCTTCTACCCCATTGGGAGGTAGAGATGATCCGAGGAAAAGATGGGTGATATGATGGTCCTGCCTGGTGGCTAGTGGTAGTGGTGGTGGCAGTAGTGAATATTTGTGGGTGGTGTATGTGGGGGTGGTGATGGGTATGTTGTAGTGGTGGTGGAAGTGCTGTAGATGGGTGTGGTGGCGTGCTGTAGTGGTGATGGTGGTGTAGTAGTGTAATGGTGGTGCTAGTGGTAGTGGTAGTGTGGTGGAGGTGGAGGGAAGTGTGGTAGCTAGTGATGGTGGATGTAGTAGTGGTGGTGGTAGCAGTAGTGGCTGAGGTGGTGGCTATGGCTGTAGCAGAGGTCAATGTGAACTTAATCTCTCTCCTTCTTCCATAGGGTGAGACATTCTCTTCTTCCTTGATCCTTTAGACATATGGCTCCCCTTGGCTAGATGGCGGGTCCGGGGTATATGATGGATCCATATCAGTACGCAACAGCATCCCGACTGCCCTTGGCGTCCACCAACCGCCGTATACCTCTCTCTGGGGCTACGACACACGACTCCCCACCGTTCGCACCAAAGACTCTTCCTCTGACTCCTCCTCCTCCATCTGAAGTTAGGGTGTATAGAGCTGGTGCGGGTCCACCCTGACCATCCCCTCCCTAATCAAAATTATGATCATCTCCATCAGAGTCATCGGAGGGTAGAGCAATCTGCTCTACATCTAAATCACTATCCTCATGATGCCACTTTCGCTGAGCTGGCGCCGCGTAGTCTTCTCTCGCCAAGTGCCAAAACAATCTCTTTACAGGGGGGTTTACCTGCTTGCCGCTGTAAACCCTCATTCTCCCGAGAGTAGTATCATCCATGATCTCGAGAGTTACAGCATCATGGCTCTCCTTAGGCAAAGTCGAAAGCTTCTCGTTGATGATCATCTGTAGAAATCTGGGTACATGCAGAAGCCCTCTTGCCTTTCGCTTCTATATTCTCGATCAAGTATGAGAATATCATGTTGGAGAAGCTGAAGGGGTGATTCAGCACCAGTGCCACGTAGGCATTCTGGATTTGGTCTGATAAGTCATCAAATCCACCCTTTCTTGAAGCAATGCACTTCAGTATAACATGAGCCAGGTACTTGAACTGGGGACACAGGTTGCTTTTATTGAGCACACCTGCATTGATGTCCCTAGAGTACCTCATCTGAAGAAAGCATCCCCTTACGGTAAGAGGATGTAGCCGTGGGATAAACAACATCATCTCCAAAATCAAGAACCCGTCTTAGATCAGTTGTTGTGACCTCGATCTCCTGGCCAAATATGGAGCTACGTATACTGTAGGGTCAGTCAATCGGTCAACAGAAGCACCTTCCCAGAAGGCCTGCTGTATCGACCTATAGGGTGTGCATGGTGTAGATATCGCTCGATAAATCCTCGATCTCTTTAGGAATGCTATAATCCCAGTAAACTCGGCAGCATTCCGAGTGGCGGCATCCAAGTGAGCACAAATATTGTGCTTAGTGTTTATGATCCACCGATCTTCCATGAACCTGTAACACAAGACACATACATATTAGATTAGCACATAACAGAAGCCATTTCACTTTAAACTATTTGAGATCAGTCTGGTTCATTCGTGTGATTGATCATATAATTCAGTTCTGTCTGTTGATTTGGTATGCGACTGACTCCAGACGGGTGACTTAGCATGCGACTGGGTTCAGTCGGGCGACTGAGCCTGCGACTGGGTTCAGTTTCGGCCGACTGAGTCATTCTAGCTTAGTCGTGCGATTGAGGTTCATCAGAGTGTCCAATCACATGACAGACTTGTCTGTTCAATTGAAATTCCAATTTTGACAAAACTTAGTGTTAGACTTCTTGGTTTGGCTCATTAGTCTTGCAAGTGACCGATATAACCCCTAATAACTTTCTATTTCACGAAATACTTAGTTTTATTAGTTAATTTGTCAAACTAAGTCTCGGCTCCATTTAGGTTTGAATTTAGTCATTTAGGGTAAAATTGATTCCCATTTGAGTAGATTGCACCGCATTATACCTATGTAAACACTGGCAATCGTCAGAATACAGCAAATTCAAGTCAAGCAAGGTCCAAGGAAATCGGGCAGAGTAACGGCACTATCGGGTCATTTTAGGGCGAATGAGGAGTGATGAGCATATGCAATTGACTTTTGCCTTATTTATACTAAATTTGGTTTCAATCGGAGACTGGATCCATTTGCTCTTCTCATTCGCGCGATTGGATCTCAGTCGTGCGATGGGTTCAGTCGGCCAGACTGGGTTTCAGTCGGCGACTGACTCATTCGGTCAACCCCATTCGGGTGACTAGCTCATTTTGTAGGCCAGTCGTGTGTATGGTTCATACTCATGCTCATTCGGTTTACTAGTTCACAAGTATGGTCCAATCGTACGACTGGTCCATATATGGTCCAGTCGTGCGAATGGATCATACTCATGATTTTGACTTTATGACCATTGACACTTACCTCCTTTTAACTTTGATTAAACATTTTGAGTATTCGATCATCTCAGGGACATGACCATTTTAACTTAGGCAACTTTGATCCTCTCAGACGAGATCCTTTTAAAATATTGAAAACCGTTGGTAACATCAGACGTGACCCTTTTAGTGAGTAGATCCCAGACAGGATTCCAATATGTAGTCGACTTTTAACAACTAAATTGACAAAATTAAAACAAAAATGACACAACTACCGAACTAAAGGACAGAATGTTAAAACATACTTTGTGACTTTGTTGAGGTGGAAATCCCTAAGATAGAAATCTAACATGAATTATTGTCTGAACATGCAGCAGCTTGAAGTTATTTGACCATAAGTAGAAAAGATTCATTATGGATTCATATAGGTAAATCAAATCATCTTTTGGGATGTGTTACAAAAATATTTTGATGCTAGATTCTTGTTTATTCGAGAGTATTAGCAAATTTAGTGTTGGACCAAAAGAACCAATGAGCCTGATCAGAGAAACCTCTAAGTCCCACAGGACATCACAACAGCTGAAGAAGACCTGATCAGCTGTTCTACAAAGTCTGAAGAATACAACTGCTGAAGTACGTCTGAAGTACTGAAGACAAAGACTGAGACAACAGCTGAAGATCTAAAGTCTGAAGACTTCAACAAGTACTGAAGACAAAGACTGAAGATCAACAGCTGAAAGACAAAGTCTGATGTTCAAGTACTGAAGACATCAGCTGATGTTAACAGCTGATGACAACAGCTGAAGAGGGCTTCTTCAGTTGTTGTGATGGTTTTTCTTCATCAGTAGTTTTCTTTTCTTTCAGTAGTTTGTTTACTTTTCAGTAGTTTGTTTCCTTTTCAGTACTTGTAAACAACTGAAGAGGTTGTTCTTCAGTTGTTGTAGTATCAGTAGTTTTATGTTTTTCAGTAGTTGTAAATAAGATGTTTAACACTTAGGAACATTTGTAAGAAGATGTCAGTTGTTGACATCTTCAGTAGTTGTTAAACATCAGTAGTTATAAAACGGTTACATGTCACTTTCAAGTGACATCAGCCTACGTCATTCTTTCCTTTATAAGGAAAGATGACTCACCTGTAATCGTGCCTTGAGGCCGACAATCTTAATGCAATATTCCTTTTGTCTGATATTTCTCTCTCTATAACAAAATTCTTTATCGCTTTATATCGAATGTTCTTGCTTGAATTTGTCTAATTCTGAGCTATTCCGCTGCTATATCTGTTCAATCGATTAAACCAAGAGGCTGAGATCCTAACAAATGGTATCAGAGCAGGTTAATCATTGATCGATCTAACAATTGATCATTGAAACTGTTCAATCGCTCTAAGTTTGATCGAATTAGCAAATTCGCAAGGATCTGTTATAGAGATTGAGAGTGTATCGCTTCTGGCGTTTTATTTGAGGTTTTGTGTGGTTCTGAGCTAAATTTATTGTGATTTTACTTGAATCTGTCTGATTTTCCACAATGACTACTTCTTCGAATGATCCTTTCAATACTGGATCCTCTACCAAGCCTCCGATCTTGGTGAGGAATGAGTATAACATTTGGCAAAGAAGATTGCTCCATCACCTGTCTGTCAATAGCTCAGGTTGTTGGACATCTGTGGTACATGGACCACATAAGCCAATGGTGAATGATCCGGAAACAAACCAGTTGGTTCCAAAGAAGAAGGAGCAATACTCCGATGAGGACAAGAAGTTGTTTGAAATCGATGCAAAAGCCCATGGAATTTTGGCTATGGCTATTCCTAATGAGATTTACTCTGGGCTTCTGCATTGTGAGTCTGCTCATGACCTCTGGAAAGCCATCAAAGAACAATTTGGTGGTACTGATGAGGTTTTAGCAAACAACAGGGAAATCCTCGCCCAACAATATGAGACTTTCTCTCATAGAAAGGGTGAGACTGACTCAACAATTTGAGCGGTTTTCATGTTTAATCTCTGAATTGAAAATGGTTAAACATGAATATACCAGGAGTCAGATGAACCATAGATTCCTAAGATCACTGCCTGAGAGATGGAACACATATACCATTGTTCTACGCTCAAATGCTGTGATCGCCTATCTCTCACCCAACTTCATGGGAAACTGCTTACATTCGAGAGAGAGATAGAGCAGAAAAGGAAATTGGCTTCATCTGGCAAGCTCACTGAGGATTTTGTCCAAGGGAACACTGCCCTGATTGGACATCAAGAGTCAGAATATGCGTCATCTGAAAGCCAGTATGATGAGCATATTGATTTCTCTACAAACACTTCTGAGCCTGCCTTTGTGAGTGTTGATAGTTATTCTGCTGGTAGTAATAGTGACAATCTATGTTTCATCATGGATGATCTCAAGGGATTGCTGATGATGACTTAGAAGAGATGGATATTTTGAGCCAAATGGCCTTGATAAATATCAGATCTCAGAAGTTCTACAAAAGAACTGGAAGGAAATTCCCAGGACTCTCTGGCAAAACCAAAGTTGGTTTTGACAAGAGTAAGTTGAAGTGCCATAAATGCCACAGGCTTGGACACTTTGCAAGAGAATGTAGATCATCTGGATCTAACTCTCCTGCACCTTTTGTGACTTACCTGGCAATAGTCAACAAAACAGAGGGCAACAACAACCTGTCAATTTGGTTATCATCATCAACCACAATCTCCTGCATATTTTGTTCCACAGGGGCCAATGCCATATCCATACCCCTGCTATTACATGCCACAACCAGGCCAGGTTCAAGCACCCACTGCTCAGCAACCACATGCACTCCCTGAGCCTCAACCATCCCAATCTCATCAACCTAATCAACTTCAACAACACAGCTTCTTCACACCAGGAGTTGTTGACTGGAGCAGTTTACCAGATGATGTGTCTGGTAATGAACAACTGTTCTCAGGTGCTGGTCAACATGGTGGTGAGCATCCTTTTGGAAATCTAGCTCTCATGACTTTGGAATCCTCTGATGGATCATCCTCAAGTACTCTCAAACAACACAGGTATCACAGGTATTCTGAGGCTAAGGCCAAATTATGTTCTGAAACTTGCATAGCAGCATTTGCCTCTATTAGAGAAGCAAATGTGGCTTTAATCAATAAAAATGTAGAGCTAGAACAAATAATTTCCAAAAATAAAGCTGAGTTTGAGTCTGTGCTGAAAGAGAAAACTGATGAGATTTATAAATTAAAATGCCAAATCTCTGATGATAAGGCTAGGGAGGATGTACTCTTAGAGAAGTACAAAGACCTCAAGATACTCTTGCTGTCACCCAAGTAGAGTGTGATCGATGGGTACAATCTTGCAAGGGCTTTGAAATGCTTCTTAGTAAGCAAACAGCTTCCAATGTGAAGTTTGGAATTGGTTATAATCACACTGCTCCTCCTACAGATTTTGCTTCAAGAGCAGGAGTAGAATCTGATGATGGAGAAAGTAATGACCAATCCACCTCATCATGTGATTCACTACTTGATAAAGCACCATCAGTAGTTGAAGTCAGTAGTAATCCCTCTGTGAACCTATCAGCTGATATTGATGGTTCAACTGCTGACACTCACATGATCAATGAGTTGATCAACCCAAGTGTTATCCCTAGAAGTACTGAGGGTACTGGAGAGAAGGGGATAACATCTGGAGTTCAAATCCCAATGACTGACAGCACTGAAGAGAAGAAAACTGTCAGTAGGAAGGATTTGAAGCCTACTAAGGGAGTTGACAAGAAGGCAAAAAGTGCTTCTAAACTGCTGAAGAGCAAGTCTTCAGTAGTTTCATCTCCTTCAGTTGATGATCAACAGAAGATGAAGAAGAAACCATGTGAAATATATGGTCTATTCAATCATCTCACAGATGATTGTTGGTACAAAAGGGATCCAAACTCAAACAAAAGGAGAAAATTAAAGAAAACTTGGCTAAAATGAAAACTGAGTTTGAGTCCAAGTTTGTACCAGCAGCATCAAATCCTGTTACTCCTATGTCCAAAAAGAAATCTAAAAGGGAAGGAGTGCAACAGGCAACAGCTGAGGTTGCTCAAAAGAAGATGGTGCAACACAAGAACTCATCATCAAACACCAATACCAATGTGTCTGAAGAGCTGAAAGCTCTTTCCCAGAATCAGACACAGCTGGTAATGATGGTTCAACATCTGTGGGAAGAGTTAACCAACTTGATGGCCCTGTGTTGAAACCCCAGAAAAGGAGATCCAAGCCAAAGGATTCCTCTTCTACACCATCTCCTTCACCTCAAGCTGTTGTGCCAATAAACCTGTTAGTTTACCATCTATTGATGAGACCAGGCCCAAAACCAAAAAGGTTTGGGTCTCCAAAACTAACTGATTGTTTATTAATGCAGGTCTCTTCAACATGCCAAAGTAGCATCTGGTATGTAGACAGTGGGGGATCTATGCATATGACTGGGAACAACTCACTCTTAATGACTACTCTCCAGGAAGGAAGGGTTTTGTTTCCTTTGGCAATGATGCAAGAGGTTACATCATCGGGAAGGGCTTTGTTTCCAATGGGGAAATAAAGTTTGATGATGTCAACCATGTGGAAAATCTCAAGTATAACCTCTTGAGTGTCAGTCAATTGTGTGACAAAGGCCATGTTGCCCTTTTCACAAGCCAGAACTGCAGGATTCTGTCATCCAAAGTTCTGAGTTTGATTGACAAGGTATTGGATGCTCACACTCTCTGAAGGCCAACAGGACAGGAAGAGTGTATGCCTTAGATCTTTCCAAGAAAATAGATCTCAAAGGTCATCCTTGCCTATTTTCCAAGGCCTCTCCTCAAGAATCTAATCTATGGCATAGAAGGCTGGGACATGTTAACTTCAAGAACATGAATCAGCTGATACACCATAGTTTAGTAAGGGGAATGCCTATGAAGGAGTTCAAGTGTGAAAACAACTGCACTGCTTGTTTGAAAGGAAAACAGCACAAGGTTTCATTCCCACCTATTGAAGAACCAAAGTCCACTGCCTGCTTACAACTTCTTCACATGGATCTCTTTGGTCCTGTGAGAGTGATGAGCATGGCAAAGAAGAAATACTGTCTGGTAATTGTGGATGATTACTCCAGATTTGTATGGACTTTCTTTCTACATTCAAAGGATGAAGC
Source organism: Flaveria trinervia (assembly GCA_025506515.1). Taxonomy (NCBI): domain Eukaryota; kingdom Viridiplantae; phylum Streptophyta; class Magnoliopsida; order Asterales; family Asteraceae; genus Flaveria; species Flaveria trinervia. Next base: position 30,629,750 of record CM046442.1, read on the forward strand.
TGCACAGAAGATCATAAACTTTGTGTTGTATGCTGAGAAGCAGTATTCCCTCTCAGTCAAGTGTATTAGAAGTGACAATGGAACAGAATTCAGGAACAATACACTTGATGAGTTCTTTTCCAAGGGAATAAAGAGACAGTTTAGTATTCAAGAACTCCTGAACAGAATGGAGTTGTGGAGAGAAAGAACAGGACCCTCATTGAAGCTGCAAGGTCTATGTTGGCTGATTCTGGACTGCCATTGACCTTTTGGGCTGAAGCTGTCAACACAGCATGCTATGTGCAGAATAGAGTGCTAATAAATCAGAGGTTGATGAAGACTCCATATGAAGTTCTACATCATTTGGCCTCTCTCATTTCATTCTTTAGAGCATTTGGGTGTCCCTGTTCATTCTCAACACAAAGGATCAGCTCCAGAAATTTGATCCTAAGGTGGATGCAGGGTACTTTGTTGGTTATTCATCAACTTGCAAGGCATACAGAGTCTTCAACTGCAGAACAAAGATGGTTGAAGAGACTCTACATGTCAAGTTCAATGAATCTCCAAAGGACAAGATTCCACAAAGCCCTGTGGAGCTCTTTGATTTGGACATACTGCAATATGTTCCTTATCAATCTCCTGCTGTTGCTCCTGTCAACAGTTCACCACCTGGTGTTACTACTGAAGATGATGATGATAGTAGTAATCACCTCTTCAGGTTTAGTGACCAACTGCCTGAGTCCTCTAAACCTGATGCTCCTGTAGCTCCAGCAGCACCATCCACAACAAATGCTGATGAGATTTCTGCATCCTCAACTTCATTGAGTTGCCACCATCTTCATGGTTTCAAGAATCTGCATCAACATCTGCTGCTGCTGAAGGTCCTACAAACACTTGCACAGATTTGATTGTTTACCAAGAGCTGAAAAATCACCCATGACTCAAATCCTTGGTGATATCAATGCTGGTGTTTCAACCAGAAGCCAGTTGTCCAATTTCTGCTTCTATGCTCTCTTCATCAGTCAGCTAGAGCCAAAGAACTATCATGTAGCTTTGAGAGACAATGGATGGGTTGAAGCCATGCAGCTTGAGCTTCTTCAGTTCAAAAAACAGCAAGTGTGGGAGCTTGTTCCTCTACCCCCAGGTAAGTGTGCAATAGGCACTAAATGGGTGTTTAGGAATAAAAACTGATGAAAATGGGCTAATTGTTAAGAACAAGGCCAGACTGGTTGTGCAGGGGTTTGCACAAGAAGAAGGTATTGATTATGATGAAACCTTTGCCCCTGTAGCCAGACTGGAGGCAATTAGATTGTTTTTAGCCTATGCTGCACTCCACAATCTTAAAGTTTTTCAAATGGATGTCAAAAGTGCTTTTCTATATGGTAACATAAAAGAAGAAGTTTATGTGTGTCAACCACCAGGCTTTGAGGATAATAAGCACCCAGAATGGGTATATAAGCTTGATAAAGCTCTTTATGGGTTGAAACAAGCACCTAGAGCCTGGTATGAGACCTTATCAAACTTTCTTCTACAGAATAATTTCACTAGAGGCTCCATAGATAAAACTTTATTTATTAAGAAGGTGGATCAGCATAAGCTACTTGTTCAAATTTATGTTGATGATATTATATTTGCATCCTCTGATCCCCAATTGTGTGAGGATTTCAAACCTTAATGCAACAGAAGTTTGAAATGAGTGCAATGGGAGAATTACAGTTCTTTCTAGGTTTGCAAATCAAACAAAAAGCTGATGGAATTTTCATTCATCAGTCTAAATACACAAAAGATCTTTTGAATAAGTTTGATTTACAAAACTGTAAACCCTGTTCTACTCCCATGTGCAACACCACACAATGGATGTTGATCAGAAAGGTAAAGATGTTGATGAAACTCTTTACAGATGTATGATTGGTTCCTTGATGTATTTAACAGCTTCTAGACCAGATATTATGTTTGCTACATGTGTTTGTGCTAGATTTCAGGCTGCACCTAAGGAGTCTCATCTGATTGCAGTCAAGAGGATCTTTAGATATCTGCAAGGTACACAATCTCTAGGCTTATGGTATTCCACTGGACATTCTTGCAAATTAGTTGCTTTCTCTGATAGTGACTATGCAGGGTGTAAGTTGACCAGGAAATCAACTTCTGGTGGATGTCAATTCCTAGGCAACTGTTTGATTTCTTGGCAGAGTAAGAAACAAACATCTGTTGCTACATCCACTGCTGAAGCCGAGTACATTGCTGCTGCAAGTTGTACATCAAATACTCTGGCTTCAGAATCAACTTTTGGATTATGGCATTACAGAGACTAAGACTCCATTATTAATGGATAGTGCTTCAGCTCTTTGCATTGTCAAAAATCCAGTCCAGCACTCTAGGACCAAAATATAGAAATTAGACATCATTTTATAAGAGATTGTTTTGAAAAGGGTCTAATTAATCCTATGTTTGTGCCTAGTGCTGATGAGCTTGCAGACATTTTTACTAAGCCTTTGGATAGTTCAACTTTCCACAACCTGGTGTTAAGGCTTGGTATGCTGCAGCTAGAATAAGTGACAACTACTGATGATCTCAGTAATTACTGATGATCATTGGTAACCATGTCACATATAAGTACTGATGAGTTATTTTACCCTCAGTAGTTTTTATAACTACTGAAGGCTAAATGCTTTAAGTACTGTACTTTATCTGTTCTAAACTACTGATGTAGTTACAACTACTGAAATCAGTAGAAACAGATAAGTACTGATGTCCTATGAAACAACTGAAAACAGCAAAAAGGCTGATGAGTAAGTGTTGAGGACAGTATGAAACAGCTGAAAGGCTATGAATTGACGACAACTACTGATGAGTACTCTCTCTTCAGTAGTTCACAAACTGCTGTTTCTTCATAAACAACTGAAGCAATACCATGTCTTCAGTAGTTTCACAACTACTGATGACTAACACCAAGTCTTCAGTTGTTACAACAACTGATGGCAAAACCAGTCTTCAGTAGTTTCAAACTACTGAGACTAACACCAGTCTCAGTGTTTACAAAATGATGGCAAAACCACGGTCTTCAGTAGTTTCACAACTACTGATGACTAATACCAAGTCCCAGTTGTTCAACATCTGAAGTCCAACTTGTCTTCAGTAGTTTTTAAAACTACTGATGCCTAAATCAGAGACTTCAGTTGTTTCAACGTCTGATTGTAAACACCATGTCTTCAGTTGTTTTATAACTGCTGACCACACCAATACCATCAGTCGTTTCAAACCTCTGAAAGTTAATACCACGTCATCAGTTGTTTCAAATACTGATGACTAACACCAAAACCTTCAGTCGTTTCATAACCCGTACCCTATATATATCTGATTTTTCAGAGTTTTTCATTCTTTCACGACCTAAAATTTCAAAAGCTCTGAAAACCTTCACCTTCATTAATGGCGACCATGCAACTCAAGCCTCGACACAACTGTGTCGCGTACCTCACTAAATCGCCTTCTGGACCAAATTCGATAATGCTATAGATCTTGGTCCAATCACCACTGAAAACGGCTTTCCTCTAAATCCAATCATTTATGCCGATTCGCTACATCAGTTTTGGACGAATGCAACTGTTAATGGAGAATCTATCCATTCGTCCATCAACTCATAAGGTGGTCATCTCTACTGCTACCATCCGCCAGATATTACTATTAGATGATGCTGCCTACCCTGTTGGATATCCTAAGCGCCAACTTGATCTTTCATTTGGACAACATGGATATCAAGGCGATCTTAGTGCTTCGACCATCCTGAAGAAACATTTTCCAGATGCTGAACGCTTGATATTTCATATGGTAAATGTTTGCCTGGCCCCGAAGACTTCTTCTTGGGATCAACTGTCTTCCAGATGGCAACAGGTACTGTTCTCTATCCTTGAACAAGAACCACTAAACTTTTCTGAAATAATTTTTCTTGAAATCAAGGATATGGCCACAAAACCACTTTCTAACCGTTGGATACTATATCCTCGGTTTATAATGGCCATAATAGAGAATCAGCTTCATGCTGAGGGACTAGTTGGTCTGGGAGTCCCTGCTTTGGCTGTATTGCCGGAGGTATACTCCCGACACAACACTGACCAAACTCAAACAGGCTGCCAAGCTGCGCAAACCCACGCAGCTGGAACCCACAGCCTCCACTTCCACATCCAAAGTCCCTCCAAACCCACAAAGAAGAAGCCTAAGAAGGCTACTCAGGGAGTTGAGTCCCCTGAGGATGCTCCTGCTGCACCAAAGCAGGTTATCTCTACTGGAAATAACCCCCAGTAGAGACTATGACTCCACCAACCGAAGCCGCTCAGGTTTCCTCTCAAAAGGAACCTGATGCAACCACTCAAAGGGAAGCCACACTGCTGGGATCCTCCTCACTTGAGGGGATTACCATTGAAGAGCCACTCGCCGGGTGCACACTGCTTCCACACCCTCTCCTGATGCAACCGCCCCTCAAAGCCCTACAATAATTGTTGCAAAAGTGCTGACGCAGTTGCATTCCTCACCCCCACCCAGACACCAATACTACTGGGATAACCTCAACCTGAGGGGGAGGATCACAATGCTTCTGTCAACCCACAGCACAGGGGTTATCATGTTCCATCTTCTAGTGTAGACAAGGAGGTGCGAACTTCTGGTGAGGCTGCCACTGCCTCTGACTCAGCAAATGACCAGGGTGCAGTTGGTAACATCTCTAAGACCTCACCAGCGGCAACAGCTGATGAAGGACATAGTCCTGAGGCTGGAAGTCCCCAGAACCAAGAACAAGGGGCACATGCTATAATTGATCTACACTCAAGGCATGTTCATCCTGACTCTGTCAGGAGGTCAGGTGATTCAGTATCAACTGATGATGACCTGAGCTTCTTCTATGATGTAGTTGCTCAAAACACCATCCTAGAGGATGAGGTTAGCAGACTCAAAGAGCTGCTGGCCAAGATGTCTCAGGATGAAAGTCCATCTGCCACCACAATACACCCACAGATGGCACCTTCTTCTGAAGGTCCCTAAACACTGAGCCAATCCATACTTCCAAGCCACCAGCCTCTGCTTTTGGCACTGATTCTCAGGAACAGAACCATCCTGATCAATCAGTTGCTAACCTTCAAAAATCCCTACCTCTCATCACTCCCATGATCACAGATATAGTGATCAAAGCCATTGATGAGAGGCTTCCTACAATAATAAAACCCTGGTGGAGGAGTTGGTGACCAAATCATTTCTACTGCTCAAACCCTTGCACCCAATGCAACCAAAAAGGGGGAGAGTCAGTTAGTTAAAGGAAAAAGGAAGAGGATAGATGGGGAGAAGGAGAAAGAATCAGAGAAGGTAAATGAGAAGGAGAAGGAGAGTGAGAAGAGAGCTGAAGTGAATGAAAGTCAAAAAGACTTTCATGTCACATATCAAAAGAGGAAAGGAGAGTCTGAGAAGGAGAAGGAGCTGAATGATATGGTGAAAGAAGCTGATGCCAACCATAACCGTTCAATGGATAAAATCATTGAACAGTTATATAGGCAGGGTTTTGACATCAACAACTAGACTCCGAGATCAGAAGGTTGGAAACAGAGGAGATCAACTCAAGATGGGCTAGCTATGATGCCTTAGAAAGAGAAAGGCTGGAGATAATGATCAGATTTATAGCTAAATACTTGGGAAGATCTCTGATGAAATAAGGGCCTGGACCAGGGACAACATCTTGGCAATAACCACCAAGATTTGTTCGTCTGAAGCATACTCCAAAGGTTTAGTGATTGAGGCATTGAATGAAGCTGGGGTTGGGAACGAAAAGAACTGACAAAATTTACTAAAGCCTCCCTTACAGCCAAAATGCTAAACAGTCTGAAAAGCCTCTATCCTCAAAATCACTACCTCCACAACCACTAAAACAACCCTTTACCCTCTAAACCACCATCCAACCCACAAAACCAAATCCTTTACCCCAAAACCCACTGCCAGTGATGTACCTAGACAAAAGAAAAGAAAGGTACTGAGGCCTGATGAAGATGAAGAGGAGGATGAAGACAGACTGCCACTCTCTGCAGTTATTACTTTGCCTAAGGCTAACCAATGTCCATCACTCCTGCTTCTCAAATGCATGATGTGATGATAAAGATTGAAGAGGAACAGATGCAAAGACATGATGAGGAAATGCTGAAAAGCATTGACAAAGCATATGCCACATCCTCTTCAATGATTAGCATGAAGAAAGAAGTTAAGATTGTACACCCTTGCTAATACCTTTCAATACCAAAGGGAAAAAGTAAGGATATGGCCTGATCCTAGGGTGGCACACGGATTGTCAAGAAAGAAATTCCTTCAAAATACAAGGGCCAAGTGAAGAGGGTTGTCGACGAAGACATCACTGTGGTTCTTGTAGTGTCCCCTGGGAAATTGTTGAAGAGTTCAAGAAAGCCTATGAAGCCAAACAACCACCCAAAAGATGTTGGAGAACAAAATCATAAAGAAGGGATTGGTTTACAAAAGACTTGAAAACTTCAAACAAGAGAGAACCTGCTCTTAGAAGGGACTCATCCAGATGAGTTTGCTTATAGACAAATAACCACGGTTGAGCTCAAGAATGGAAAACAGGCCAAGTACATATCTGAAGTGTATGGCCGAGAAGGATTATTTGATGGTGTGCCCGAGGTGCTGACAATGGATGAGCAGATCATGTTTCTAAGGGCTTACACCAGGGAATCATATAGGCTGATACACGGAAGTAGATCTCATGGTTGGGGTAACAGCTCGGTGTCCAAGTCCCCAATACAGAGCTCCCAACCATATCATGCAAAACAGATCATCAGAGACTTCTTCCCAGGCCGGTGCTGAAAAAGGGTCACTTCTCATCTGATCAAGAGGATAAAAAGACCAATCTATCTGCCAAAATAAGTGGGACTCGTCAATAACTTAGAGGTTTTGGCTGCATTGGTTCAGGGGGAGTTTGTTGGACCAAAAGAACCAATGAGCCTGATCAGAGAAACCTCTAAGTCCCACAGGACATCACAACAGCTGAAGAAGACCTGATCAGCTGTTCTACAAAGTCTGAAGAATACAACTGCTGAAGTACGTCTGAAGTACTGAAGACAAAGACTGAGACAACAGCTGAAGATCTAAAGTCTGAAGACTTCAACAAGTACTGAAGACAAAGACTGAAGATCAACAGCTGAAAGACAAAGTCTGATGTTCAAGTACTGAAGACATCAGCTGATGTTAACAGCTGATGACAACAGCTGAAGAGGGCTTCTTCAGTTGTTGTGATGGTTTTTCTTCATCAGTAGTTTTCTTTTTCTTTCAGTAGTTTGTTTACTTTTCAGTAGTTTGTTCCTTTTCAGTACTTGTAAACAACTGAAGAGGTTGTTCTTCAGTTGTTGTAGTATCAGTAGTTTTATGTTTTTCAGTAGTTGTAAATAAGATGTTTAACACTTAGGAACATTTGTAAGAAGATGTCAGTTGTTGACATCTTCAGTAGTTGTTAAACATCAGTAGTTATAAAACGGTTACATGTCACTTTCAAGTGACATCAGCCTACGTCATTCTTTCCTTTTAAGGAAAGATGACTCACTGTAATCGTGCCTTGAGGCCGACAATCTTAATGCAATATTCCTTTTGTCTGATATTTCTCTCTCTATAACAAATTCTTTTATCGCTTTATATCGAATGTTCTTGCTTGAATTTGTCTAATTCTGAGCTATTCCGCTGCTATATCTGTTCAATCGATTAAACCTAGAGGCTGAGATCTTAAATTTAGGAAATCATACTAGGACTATCGGATGCAGACATTGAGTTAGACTTTCAAGACTTGCATCCCTGTATGATGTCGTTACTGTCCACTTAAAATCCATTACACAGACTTTGACCCAGATTGGTGATACATTAGGTTAAATTATTCAACAAGCATTTGGGATCCACGGTATATCGGAATAAATTCCGAAGGAGAGTTGGAGTGGTCTAGGGTTATTGACAAGAAGAACACATTCTTAGAGCTCTTCAAAGAGAAGCCAAGCCTCAGGTAAGTGCCACCACAGAAAAGAGGGGGGCGGCAACAGCAAATGAATTCCTAGTCATAGGTTATGTTATCCTCAGGCAGTGCCACCGCATTAGCAGAAGGCACACAAAATATCTTTTTGTTTGAGGCAATTTTATCCGTTTGCACAGATCGCAACCAATAACATAGGTGATTAGATTGATTGCTTTTTTTCATTTTTTTATCATGTACTTTGCTCATAGTTTGGTCACCCGCACATTTGTGAGCTTATTTGCTCGTCAAAATTATTGGAATCTGTTGATTGTGTTAACCTGGGATAAGATGATAACCCACGCTTGTTAAAAAAATTATTCTGATCTGAGATCACCAACGAGGTCTACATATGTATTGAGTTGAACTACCGACACACATCTAATGGTCTAGCACCCTCTAGGTCTACTTTCTCCATGTTATCTTAGTAGTAGCTAGTTTACTATCATTTTCCCTTTATTTTGCTTAGACTTCTTAGATATACTTGAATTCGCATCTAATTCAATTTAATCTTTTAAAGTCTCAAATTATTTGTTCCTGTGTACTATCATTTTCCATAGTCGTTGAATCGATATCTCGATACGATCTTATTTCTTTTAGTTGCATGTCCCCCTCCCTCTTTTTTATTACTAGTTAGGATCGTGTATTGACCGAAATACTAACTAATATACATGTACCAAGTCAAATAGTGCGGAATCCTATTTGATTGGCGATCCAATCAATGAGAACACATGTAGAAACATTTATAGATTGAATCTAAATGTTAAGAACAATTGGTAATCGATCTAGTGTGATCTATGAACTTGGAACAGGTTCTTAGAAGTCTCTGGACGGCTAGGGTACAATTTAGTACGTAGGTTTTCGAAGTGTTATGTTTTTCCACGATTTAAGTGGTATTATAGGTTAGGGTTTCTACTTTGGGCGACTGAACCATTAGCATGGTTCAGTCATGCGATTGAGTCATGCTGTTGATCCATTGCACGACTGAGTGTTTAGTCGTCCGACTGAGTCAATCTCATGTTACAATCATGCGACTTATCCAGTCTCCTGGTTCAGTCATGCGACTGGTTCATTAGCATGAAGTTGTTCATGCGTTTGGTCCATTAGCATGGGCCATTCGCATGAGAACTTCATATGAATAAGTTTGAATATGTTTCATAATCATTATTTGACTTAGATCTATTCAAACAACCACAAACCTATATAGTTAGCTCAATAAACGTTAATATACAATAATCAAATTATAAGCATAAACCACACATTGTATTTCATTCAACCATCCAGTTACATATATGTAAGACATGAAAGACTTTTACATTAAGCTCATAAACTAGGTACATATGTATATTAGGATCGTGTATTGAACAAAATACTAACTGATATATGTGTATACCAAGTCAAATAGTGTGGAATCGTATTTGATTGGCGATCCAATTAATGAGAACGCACGTAGAAACAATTGTAGATTGAATCTAAATGTTAAGAATGATTGGTAATCGATCTAGTGCGATCTATGAACTTGGAACAGGTTCTTAGAAGTCTCTGGACGGCTAGGGTACAATTTAGTACGTAGGTTTTCGAAGTGTTATGTTTTTCCACAATTTAAGTGGTATTTATAGGTTAGGGTTTCTCATTTGGGCGACTGAACCATTAGCATTGTTCAGTCGTGCGATTATGTCATGCGGTTGATCCATTCGCACGAGTGAGTGTTCAGTCGTGTGACTGAGTCAATCTCATGTTACAATCATGTGACTGATCCAGTCTCCTAATTCAGTCGTGCAACTGGTTCATTAGCATGAAGTTGTTCATGCGTATGGTCCATTAGCATGGGCCATTCGCATGAGAACTTCATATGACTAAGTTTGAATATGTTTCATAATCATTATTTGACTTATATATATTCAAACAACCACAAACCTATATAGTTAGTTCAATAAGCGTTAATATACAATAATCATTGAAATATTAAACATTATAAGCATAAACCACACATTGTATTTCATTCAACCATCCAATTACATATATGTAAGACATGAAAGACTTTTACATTAAGCTCATAAACTAGGTACATATGTATATTAGGATTGTGTATTGAATGAAATACTAACTGATATACGTGTATACCAAGTCAAAGAGTGTGGAATCCTATTTGATTGGCGATCCAATTAGTGAGAACGCACGTAGAAACAGTTGTAGATTGAATCTAAAGATTAAGAACGATTGGTAATCGATCTAGTGTGATCTATGAACTTGGAACAGGTTCTTAGAAGTCTTTGGACGGCTAAGGTACAATTAGTACATAGGTTTTCGAAGTGTTATGTTTTTCCACGATTTAAGTGATATTTATAGGTTACGGTTTCTCATTTTGGCGACTGAACCTTTAGCATGGTTCAGTCGTGCGATTGAGTCATGCGGTTGATCCATTCGCATGAGTGAGTGTTCAGTCGTGCGACTAAGTCTATCTCATGTTACAATCATGCGACTAATCCAGTCTCCTGGTTCAGTCATGCGACTAGTTCATTAGCATGAAGTTGTTCATGCATATGGTCCATTAGCATGGGCCATTCGCATGAGAACTTCATATGACTAAGTTTGAATATGTGTCATAATCATTATTTGACTTAGATCTATTCAAACAACCACAAACCTATATAGTTAGTTCAATAAGCGTTAATATACAATAATCAATGAAATATTAAACATTATAAGCATAAACCACACATTGTATTTCATTCAACCATCCAATTACATATATGTAAGACATGAAAGACTTTTACATTAAGCTCATAGACTAGGTACATATGTATCTACAAACTCCCCCTTGGACCTAGTTTCATCTATCGTCATACATTCTTCATAAGCTCCTCATATTTCTTGTACTTCTCCTCTCTTGTGACTCCTGCATGAATTTCAAAAGTAAAGTAGAGCCGTATCACATTCTGGAATTAGAGAGCTTGTATAATATCTTGCAATTCATAGAACAGTGGCCACTTGTATAAGGTGTAAACATTATCAGCCAACAAGTTAGTGAGCCACATGTGGTCAAATACCCTGATTGTTTCCATACTACCGTTTCTGTTCAACACTATGACCGCCTCATGTTCTCCAATCGTAGTACCACCACTTAAAGTGTGGAGTGAAGTCCTGTGGCATTTCCCGTTAGAGGGATTCTAGACATAGTGCGCGGAGGACTCCACTTCAGCATTATTTTTGGTATTTCCAGTAATGGCATCAACTTCAGATCTTTTAATATACCTCATTGGTCGTTGAGGTTTGAAGTTGACGCACCTAGTGTGGTACTCTCTCTTCAAAGCAGCTTCAAACCAGCCTGGCATCTTACGAGGGTCAGCATATAGCAACTTCAATTTTGCTAGCTGGTTAAGCTCAAAACCCGGAGAGTCTTCAGATCGTGTTGGAATCTGAAGTACTCGATCCCCTTCTCTCTTTTAACAACATAAACGTTAAGATCTTCAAAATAGGCCCACGCTATAATTTTTCCTGACACCTTGTGATGCTTCTTCACTTTATAGAGTTTGGTGTAGACATTTGACTTTGGAGCACTGCGCTGGGCTCTAATTTCTGCAAAACATGCTGCCCATTCAACCTTTCTGATATTGACATCAGCGTCTGAGGCTTGAGCTTGCTCTTTATTCTTCTCCGACTCCTGTTCCATTTTATCTAGAGTTTCAAAAGTTTCAATAACAAGGGAGTCACCCAGATTAGGGACTACATTTCCCTTATTGTCAGCATACTCTGGATATGTTGGGCCGTGACATCCTCAATCTCTATCTCGTCTATGTCATTTAGCTCATCGTCACTTTCCACGTTTACTGTAGGAGCATCCTTCACGATCTCGTCAGGATTCAGTCGGAATATTTCGGCCAATTGCTCATCAGTGAGATCATGAATTATTTCTCCTTCTTCAGGACTGTAACTCACAGATCTCCTGACTATCCCTTGCAGATCAAGAATCATTGTGAGTTGAGTCTTGATCTGTTGAAGGGAGCAACATTGTATTCATCTCTTTGAAAATTTGGATCTGCTTGATTTAAAACATGTAACACATCAACCATGTGTTAATAATCAAAACAGAAAACATCAAATATATACATAAACATTAATTACATAATATTAATCCAAAATTCAATTACAAAGTTTTTTCAAGTACATAAGTATCTAAACATTACTTTTCCCCTAAATAGTCGGCGCGTTAGTAGGAGGGGTAGAAGATGAGGCTCCGTGGTTTTGATTTCTCTTTGTACGTCTCTTGACCTTGAGCTGATGTCGATGCAGCTGCATCTCCTTCTTCATCAAGATCATTGTTCTGCCTTTCCCTTGTCTCTTCCTTCTCACTGGCCTCATAATCATCACTATCATCATCCTCACCATCATTATCATCGTCATCATCTCCTTCTCTTATCTTGACTGGCTCATCCTTTGAGCCCTTGAGCTTGAGCATGATGGTCTTGTTTGATGCCTCCAACTCATCTATCCTCTTTGCTGAGTGGACATTTTGCTCCTGCAGTTGGGCAATTTGCTCAGCTTGCTATGAGATCTGCTGTGCTTGGGCAGCGTTTAGCTCCACAAGCTGATGTAGTTGGGCAGTCTTTTCTTCATCAGCAGCTAACAGCTTCAGCACCATACGGTTGAGTGCTGACAGCTATTCCTCTACCCTAATGGGGGGTAGAGATGATCCTATGTGGTATGTAGGGTGGGATGATTGTCCAGCTTGGTGGCTAGGGGTGGTGGTGGTACTGGTGAATATTAGGGGTGGTATAGATGTAGGTGGTGGTGGATGAGCTGTAGTGGTGGTGGATGGGATGTGGGTAAGTGGTGGAGTGGTTGTGAGAGTGGTGTGTGAGGTGGTAGTGGTGGTGGTAGGTGGTGTGATAGTAGTGGTGGTGGTAGTGGTGGAAGGTGTGGTTGAGGTAGTGGCTGTGGTGGTAGATGAGGTCAAGGTAAACTTCAGTCTTTTCCCCTTCTTGCCATAGGGGTGAGCCATCCTCAACTTCCTTTTGCTTCTAGGCACTGAGGCTCCCCCTTGGCTGCTGGGAAGGTCCAGGGCATATGAGGGATCTGAATTAGCAGCAACATCCCGGGACTCCCCTGGGCGTCCACCAACCACCCGTAATCCTCTTTCTGGGGCAACCACCCTGCTGCCCCACAGTCCTCGTCAGAGGCTCCTCGTCACTCTCTGCCTCTTCATCGGGAAGACAGAAATCCTGGTGAAAGCTGGCAGTGGTGGCATCTGTATGACTTTGGAGGGATGTAGTATGAGCAGGGCCAGCCCTAGAAACAGCAGGGCCAGAATCTCCACCCGTGTCTCCGTCATCATCATCGGAGTCATCAGATGGAAGAGCAATCTGCTCAACATCTGAATCACTCTCTTTGTGGCACCACTTCCGCCTTCCCGGCGCCACGTACTCCACCTGGGCCAGGTGCCCGATCAGTCTCTTAACATGGGGTTTGACCTGCTTTCCCCTGTAGACCTTCATGCGGCCTAGTGTCGTGTCATCCATCACCTCCAATGACACTACATCCTGGCTCTCCTTAGGCAGAGAGAGCAGCTTCTCATCAATAACCATCTGAAGAAACCTTAGGTACATGCAAAAACCCTCTTAGCCTTTAGCCTCCAGATTCTCAATCAGGTATGAGAAAATCCTTCTCGAGAAGCTGAAGGGCTGGTTTAGTACCAGTGTCGCGTAGGCATTCTGAATCTGGTCTGAAAGATCATCAAACCCACCCATCCTAGAGGCTATGCGCTTAAGAATCGCATGTGCTAAGTACTTGTACTGGGGACACAGGTTGCTCTTGTTGAGCACCCCTACATTTATGTCCCCAAAGTACTTAATCCTAAGGAAGCACCCTCTCACTATCAGAGGGCGAAGAATGGTCAGGTGATCTGCATCGTCACCCAGATCTAGTACTCGATGAATATCAGCAGCTGTCACCTCTATATCCATCCCAAAAATGGTGCTTCGGATGTTGTAGGGCTCATGTGAACGATCAACCAATGCCCCCTCCCAGAAGACCTGCAGTATAGACCTATAGGGAGTGCACGATGTGGATATAGCTCTGTGGATCCGGGATCTCTTTAGGAATGCAATGATCCCAGCAAACTTGGCATCGTTCCGAGTTGTGGCATCCAAATGAATATAGATATTGTGCTTGGTGTTTATTGTCCACCTATCAGCCATCAATCTGTAACACAAGGAGCATACAAGTTAGATCATCACACAATAGAAACCATTTGTAATTAACCTGTTTGAATTAGTCTGGTTCAATCATGCGATTGAACCACATGACTGGGTTCAGTCGTTTGACCTAACATGCGACTTAATACAGTCGGGTGACTAAACATGCGACTGAGTTCAATCGGGTGACTGAACCTGCGATTGGTTAAGTCGGCCGACTGAGCTCATTCGTATTATTCATTCGGCCAATTGAGTCGTTTGGCCAGCTTAGTCGTAAGATTGGAGTTCATCGGGTGTCCAATCGCCTGACCCATTGTCTGTTCGAATGAAATTCGATTTTGATCAAAACTTCAAATTTGACATCGTGTATTGGTTCATTCGACTCGCAATCACTCTACTAATCACCTAATAACCTTGATTTCAACATTTTACTTAGTTTAGTTAGGTTATTTGTCCAACTTAGTTTCGGTTCTTGGTTAGGGCCGAATGTCGTGATTATGGTATCAAATCGAATGATTTTTTGGTAGATTGCACCGCATTATACATGTGTAACACCAGATATCGTCAGAATATCGAAATAGGGTGTCAAAATCGGTCAGAGGAAATTTGGGCAGAGTAACGGTAGCCTGTGCGATTTTAGGGCAAATGGGGGGTGATGAGTTTATGCGATCGACTATGGCCCTATTTATACTGAATCTGATTTCAATTGGGCGACTGGACCCATTCGCTCTTTTCATTTGGGTGATTGGATCTCAGTCGTGCGATTGGTTCAGTTGATCACATCCAGTCGGCCGACTGTGTTTCAGTCAGCCAACTGACTCATTCGCACAACTCCATTCGGGCGACTGGCTCAATCTTGTAAGCCATTCGTGTGAATGGTTCATACTCATACTTCATTCATTTGTCTAGGGCATAAGTATGGTCCAATCGTACGATTGGTCCATACTCTTGGTCCAGTCGTGCGAATGGATCATACTCATGATTTTGACTTTATGAACAATTGACATTTTACACCATTTAACTTATTGATTAAACATTTTGAGCATTCGGTCATTTCAGACATGATCCTTTTAACTTTGAAAACTTTTGATCACCTCAGACGTGATCCTTTTAAAACAATTTGTCACCTCAGACGTGACTCATTTTACATTTGAAAACATGTGTGGTCACCTCAGACGTGACCCTTTTAAGTGATTAAATTCCAGATTGAATTCCACGCCATAGTCCGACAGATACAACTAAACTGACTCAAACAAATTTAAACAAAATAATATTTAACTAACAGAACTAAAATGTTTTTGTGTTTTTGTATGGAGTGGAAATCCTAAGATAGAAATCTACCTGATTTATTTCATTGAACAGTTAGCTTCTAGTTATTTTGACCACAAGTGAAACGATTCATTATGGAATCATACAAGTAATCAAATCATTCAGGACATGTTTCCAAATTCAGATGATGCTAGATTCTTGTTTTCATCGAGGGTCATTTAGCAATTGTAGGAAATCATACTGGTACTACGAGGTGCTTACGTTGATTTGGATTTTCAATAATTGCAGCCACATTGATTGTCAGTATAATTGTCCACTTAAATCCATACACAAACTTTTCACACAGATTGGTGATAGAATAGGTTATGTTAGATCAACCAACATTTGTGGAGCCCACGCTTATATGGTAATCAACATTCCTCAGGAGTTTTTTTAGCGGTCTACGGGTATTTTGACAAGAAGAGACTATTCTTAGAGCTTTCAAAGAGAAGCCAAGCCTCAGGTCAGTGCCACCGCATAGCAGAGAGGCGGCAAACAACACTGAATTCTAGAATATCTAGGTTATGCTTATCCTCAGGTTAGTGCCATCACACAGCAGAGAGGCACACAACCTATCTTCTTGTTAGAGCATCTTTATTTTTTATTTTTTTTGCACATAATGCACCAACAACATAGGTTATCAGCTTGATTGCATTTATTTTTCATTTTTTTCGTGCTTTGCTCTTTTAGTGGTCATCCGCACACATTTGTGGCGTTTATTTGCTCGTCACCCCTTGTTGGAAATAACTGATTGTGTTAACCAGTGCTAAAATGGGAACCCACAGTTAGTTGAACAGTTTAGTTTAAATTGAGTTCACTAATGAGTCTAATCATCTATTGTTTTGAATCTACCGACACATCATGTAGTGGTCTAACAACCTCTAGATCAACTTTCTTTGCATTACCTTAGTAGTAGCCAGTGTACTATCATTTTTCCTTATATATTGCCTAGACATCTCAGACTTATACTTTGAATGTTGCATCTAATTCAATTTAATATTTTAAAGTCCCAAATGTTTTATTCTTATGTACTATCATTTTCCACAGTCATTGAATCGGTTTAACAGAGCCAGTCTCATTTCTATCAGCTAGCCCGTCCTCCTCCCTCCCCTTTTTCTATTTTTTTATTACTAACTTAACCTATTCCCCCCCCCTAAAATTCTAAAGGCGTAAACGATTTGCGTTTTTTAGGATTTTAATAGGCGAAGAATTGAAACCAAAAAATTAAAGTAAATAACCTAGAATAAAAGAAAATAAAAGACAAAAGACTTGACGCATCGGACTAGACCTGTTCATCGTCTGGAATTACATCACTTTTCTTTTTAACGACGATGACCTCTAACAAATATAGAAAACGTGGTTTATCAAAGGCTATTGTATAGAGGTCAGCGCGTTGAAAATCCATATTTATTTTAACAACATCGATTAGATTCTTTTCAAAACAATCACGTATAAAGTGATATTTTATGCCGATGTGTTTGGTCTTAGGATGCTGGACATGATTTTTAGTAACGGCTATTGCAGCAAAATTATCAACAAATATAGGGGTGTTAGAAAATTTCAAACTGTAGTCCCGCATGTGCTGTTGAATCCAGATGATTTGAGAACAACAGCTTGCCGCAGCAACATATTCAGCTTCACAAGTTGACAATGCAACTAATGTCTGCTTCTTACACTGCCACGTGACTAATCTTCTCCCAATGAATTGATAACCTATTGAGGTAGATTTGTAGTTCATCTTGCAGCCGCCATAATCCGAGTCACTGTACGCGGTTAGCTCAAAGTCATCGTCATGAGGATACCACAATCCAAGTGTGGGTGTACCCTTCAGATAACGAAATATCCTTTTGACCCCAATAAGATGGTTAACTTTTGGTTTTGTCTGATATCTTGAACAAAGACATGTTGCATACATAATATCAGGTCTTGAGGCAGTGAGGTACATAAGGGATCCAATCATTCCTCGGTACATGGTGGCGTCAACCAGATCACCATTCTCGTCGGGTGCTACATCATGATTTGTAGCAAGTGGAGTCCTAGTTGTGGAAGCATTCTCCATGTCAAACCGACTGAGAATCTCCCCTACATACTTGGTCTGATGTAGAAATATCCCCTTTGGTGTTTGATCCACCTGTAACCCGAGAAAGAACTTCATCTCTCCCATGGCACTCATTTCAAATTCTTCCTTCATTACTGCTTCAAATTCTTTACATAATTATTCATTCTTGGAACCAAAGATTATGTCATCCATGTAAATCTAAACCAGCAGCATATCACCATTTTTCTCTTTGATGAACAGTGTACAGTCAATTACACCTTTGCGAAATCCGTGTTTCACAAGGTGAGTTGAGAGTTTTTCAAACCATGCTCTTGAGGCTTGATGAAGCCCGTAGAGAGCCTTATCCAGTTTGTAAACTCTGTCCCGATGATATGGATCCTCAAATCCTTCAGGTTGACTTACATACATTGTTTCCCGGATTTCACCATGAAGAAATGCACTCTTTACATCCAATTGATAAACTTTAATCTTCATGTAAGAGGCATAGGCTAGGAAGATACGGATGGCTTCCATTCTCGCCACAGGTGCAAATACTTCATTGTAATCAATTCCCTCATGTAGAGCCTTGTTCCTGATGATGACACCTTGGTCATCTTTCTTACATTTCAAGACCCACTTGGTGCCAATGACTTTAGCACCTTTAGGTCTATCAACCAGTGTCTATACACCTAACTTCTTGAACTGAAGAAGTTCTTCTTGCATGGCACTAACCATGCCTCATCATTTAGGGCTTCACTGATGTATTTTGGCTCGAACTGAGACACAAAACAACAATAAGCACCATCATGAAGGTACCCTTTCTCCATTACCGAGGCATAATCAGCTGAATACAGTTGATTTCTTGTCTGAACTCCTGATCTGACATCCCTAATGACATTGTCTAGAGGGTGATAGACATTTAGGCGTGATCCAGGAGTGGTGGGAACAACTACCTCAGAATCTAGATTATTGACGTTTGGTTCCGTATCTGAGGCAGTAGGAGTGTGACATTCCGAAGACTCAGAGGCATCAATGTCAGATGCTTTTGGACTTGCAGTAGGAGGAACCTGTTGCTCCTGAGTGTCCTGATCATTTTCCACGGCTTCATCGTTAGAGGAAGAGTCGCTTACCTCGAGTGCTCCCCTTGAGTTGGTTGGTGATTCACCTTGTGAGCCAGATGATGTAAATTCCTATGATGGTTTATTTAGAACATCATACATCATTTTGGCTGCTAACTCATCATCAAACGTGGAGAGAGGGATGTTGAAAGACTTGAAGAATCCATCATAGTCGAAAAAGAAAGCGGGTCCTTTTCCAGCCGATGGGGTGGTGTATCTCTGAACATCTACGTTACACCACACCACTACTTGACCCGTTGAGTTGTTGTAAACTCTCTTATTCGGTATGTTGTATCCTAGAAAGATGCCCTCTTCAGCCTTCTCGCTAAACTTCCCATCCTGAGTTTTGTTTAGCAACATGCATGGTGCTCCAAACGTTTCGAGATACTCCAGATTTGGTTTACATCGTTGAAGTAACTCGTAACAGGTCTGACGTTTTACTACCAGAACTCGATTTAACGTGTAACACGCATTGGCTACCGCCTCATTCCAAAATTGGATAGGCAGTTTCGAGTCTGCTAGCATTGTGCGTGCGGTCTCTATTATGCTGCGATTCTTTCTCTCAGCAACCCCGTTCATCTGAGGAGTGTAAGCGGAAGTGAACTGGTGCATAGTTCCCTTTTCTTTGCAGAAAGCCTTCATCCATTGGTTCTTGAACTCGGTTCCGTTGTCTGAGCGTACTTGTCTTACCTTTAGCTTGTAGAGAGACTCCAATGTAGTTACCCATTCTTTGAATGATTCAAATGTTTCTGATTTTGATTTCAGAAACATCGCCCAAGATAATCTTGAGTAGTCATCTATAACTACATAGCAGTACAAGTCGCATGCGATGCTTCTTGCACTGACTGTACCAAACAGATCCATGTGGAGAAGCTCAAGAGGCAGTTCGATAGAATTAACTTTCTTTGCCTTATGAGACTTCTTTGTCTGTTTGCTTTTCTTGCAGGCGACACAAAAATACGGGAGTTGGAAGTTCTTGACATTGACTCCTCGCACAAGATCATTCTGTATCAAGTGCTTCATCTTTCGTGGATTAATGTGCCCCATTCTCCTATGCCAGGAGATAGAATCTTTCTCAGTAGCTTTTGACAAGAAGCACTGAACTTGATGATTAGTTGTGGAGGCCTTCGATAGATCCAAGACATAAAGGTCATTATATCTTGAGGCTGACATTAATACTTGTTCCTCCATAATCACATAGTCCTTTTTCAGGACATAGCACTTCTTATTATCGAAAACTACCTTAAATCCTTTATCACATATTTGAGAAACAGAAAGTAGATTATTTTGAAGTTGTTGAACGTAGTTTACCTTGTCAAACTTAACTTTCTGGTTTCCTACTTCCCCTTGAGCTGTGATGTACCCTCCTTTGTTTCCAGCAAAGGAAACATGACCTCCTTTGATTTGTTTGACGTTTGATAGGAGTGCCCGGTTTCCAGTCATGTGCCTTGATGCTCTGCTATCTACAATCCAAGTGTTTGTTTCAGCACTATAGCGAACACGTTGAGAGGGTGAGGTTGAATCAACCATGAAAGCAGTGTCTGGCTTCTTCGGTTCTAGTGATTCTGGACTTGTTGGACTTGTCCCTTCTTCAGGCCGGTTATCAACTACTGTTGCAGATTCAGACAAAAGTTGTGTCCTTAGTGGCAATCAGGTTCTGTCTAGTCTTCTTGACAAACATCTTAGCTCTCCAGACAGCACTTGCTAAGGCCCACATGATGTCCATTCTCTCCAGCTCTGTCTCGTCTACCTGATCATAGTCCTCATCTGCCAGATGGCAGTTCCCAATTTTCCCAGCAACTAGTCCATCATAGGAGTGAACGACAGCTGCTAGGAGATCCATATGTTCCTTTGCTACCTCTACTATCACATTCCTGAGATTCTCGGTCTTCAGTTTTGTAGCATTGGCTTCAAGTGCTATGTATTGGATACAAGACGACCCTGGCGTGTCAGATCCTAAAGTAGTAACTTGAGATGGACCAGTTGAACTCGACACAAATGTCGTTTGAAGTGGTGCTCCAAACGTTTTGGCTTGTGGAGTTGAGTTGTACAGTGATGGATTCTGATCATATGAAGACTTTTGGGCCCTGTACTTCATCCTTAACTCTTCCTCACTCAGTTTCAAAATGAAATTATTGATATCTAACTTTGCCAGTATATCATTCTGTCTGAAGTTGGATACAAAAGAGACCCACTTCTCTGCCAACCCATCTGCAAAGTTTGAAACTTTGTCTTCCATAGATGTTGTAACTCCATGAGTGTGCAGCTCACTCATCAAGTGGTAGAACTGATTGATGACGTCATCCAAGCTCCCCTTACCCATTGACGACAAGTTGACGGGTGGTCCTTTGGACACCCTTGCTAAGTATATAAAATACACTCTATTCCCATATTTATGATATTAATTGTTTCGAATTAGATGACTACGCGTGCGAATGTTGCAGGTATTTTCAGAAGACAAAATGGAGAAATTTGCATACATAGTGCAAGGAAGTTGGTTTTTATGGATTATATGCAACATGGATGAGGAAATTGCTAAGGAGTCCACCGTAGCTTACGGTGACCACCGTAGGCTACGGTGATAACCTCCGTAAGCTACGGTACCACCGTATGCTACGGTGATGGCAAGGAAAATACATCAGAAGACACCGTACCGTAGAAGAACAAAGTCACCGTGAGTCCACCGTAGCTTACGGTGTTAATTTAAACTAAATTAAAGGTTAATTTAAATTAAGGTTAGATAAAAGTTATTTAAAATTAAGTTAACTTGTTTATAAAAAAAATAAAATTTATTAAAATTGAAAAAAAGGATCACCGTAGCTTACGGTATCCACCGTAAGTTACGGTGAATTTGACCGTAGGCCACGGTGGGAGAAGTGACTTGTCGATCGTCCGTTATACTGATATTCCAATTTTGTAGGCATTAATGACGGGAAGTCCAATGCTATCGTTCCGATACTTGGTGATGCAGAATATTTGGTTAAGCCGAGAAAGCAATAAGAGAAAATTGATCCCATACTGTCGACTCATCACCGCATTACTTAAACTTCATGGGGCGATTCAAGCTGATGCCATCCCGATAGCCAAGAAATTTAAAGAGTTGAGGTTAGAGGACCTTGGCCCGGGATGGAGTTACACCAAAGATGACCGTTATCATCAATTGAAAATTGATAATGTTAAGTGGCGGGTGTTGAGAGAAGATGTGGAACAAGAGGTTGAGGAGAATGAAGAAGAGGTCGACCAAGAAGATGAAGAGAGTGAAGAAGAGGAAGAGACAGCAAACGTTGGTGGTGGTAGTTCTTCCCAACACGGGGGTTGGGATTATTCTGGTGGATATGCCTCATATGACCAAAATTGGGCTCATATGGGGACAATTAATGACGTGGTGGAAAGGCATAGGCCTTCCAATTATGGCGGTTGGTCAGAAGAGTCGAGGGCATTGTTTGATCATCAAACATTTATGGGGGCCTATCAAGAAAGGGCCGAGAAAGAAAGACACGACCGGGTGGAGGCGTGGAACCGAGCTCATGCGTACAGTAGAGAGCATGAGATTAACATGCGGTATTTAGATGATCGAAACCGGCGAATGCATGAACAATGGCACGCGGGTGAGCTAGTCGTGCCGGACCCGCCGCAAGTTGATTACACCACCTTACCGCCATATGACCAAACCACGCGGTATCCTGAACCACCGCTCCACCATTCAATGTGGGTGGATCCAATGCAATCCATGGCACCACCACCGCAATCGGGAGAAGGTAGTAGCGGTGGCAACAATGATGCGTTTAACTTTAGTGCTTTTTCGGACTTCATGTCGTCCATTTTTGGACCACCGCATCCGCCCTACTATTGAGCCCTTGCTGTTTGGTTGATCGCTACAAGTGTCAGGTGAACATCGTTTGTTTATTTTTATTTTTGTATAGTTTCCGTTTATTATGGGTCGAGTTTTATGTTTTAGTAAAGTTTAGTTGTTAGATCTCTACATTGGGGACAATGTTTCCCAAGTGTGGGGATGGGGTAAAGTTATTGAAAAAAAAATAATAATAATAATAATTAAAATTAAAAATAAAAAAAAATTATATGCTTCGATGTATGGAAAAGTGGTAAGATGGTAAGAATAAAACATTTGTTTGATACATGATTATACCCCATTGAGTTGAAAAGGGAAATTCCAAACGAGTGTAGCATGTTTTAGTGTAATAACCCACGTAACACACCATATATTCGCACATGATGAGCTTTATTGATGAGTGAGGTTACATCTCTAATAGAACTTGTACAATCTATACATTTCAAGACCTCATCTAGGCATGAATATGAAAGGGATAAAGGCATTAGGATAAGCCTCGTCTGGATGAGTGCGAGTGTGGGATTGGGGGTTTGGGCCTCATTCATTATTATGATGAGCGTGGGTAATGTGAGGGGCGGGGGGTTGGTCCATTAGAAAACCCTGTTGAGCCTATATCTATATTCGTTTGATCACCCTCAAGATTATGTTGTGAGTCAATCCGGTTTAATAGGATATTTGTGTAATTTTTTGTTTTTAAGTATAGTGCTAGAATTGAATTTAAAATTAGTGTTTTGTTGAGATAAAAAAAAATAAAAAAAATAAAATAAAATATATATATAAAAAAAAGAAAAGAAAAAGAAGAAGAAAAAGTATGTTTATTTAATTTAGTTATGGAATTAAGCGGTAGTTAGCGAAGGTTAATTTCTTTTTCAATTATTGTAGTGTTAGTAGTTTGAATTTTTGTCTTTTAGATATGATGTAATAAGCCGGATTGAGTCACTTTAAGCCACTTAAAATTACCTATTTCGCGCCCTTAAACCTAGCCCCGTTACAACCCAAATGAAGACCTTTTGATTTATATTCGTGCCTAGAAACAATTTTAGTAGGTGGAGATTTGATGGTTGTACAAGCTTATGTGACGAGATGGAGTGAAATGAGAGTTCATAAAGAAATAAAGAAAAAGAGAGAGAGCGTGGAGAGAATGCGTGGGAAAAGGCTAGAACATGCTATGGTTGTGTAGAATACTCAAATCTACTTTATGGGGTATAATTCGAAACGGTGTTTTATTGGGTTTGCGGCTTGTATGGTGGATACAAAGAGCATAGAATAAAAGTTTGAAACAATTGGATTGCTTGGGACAAGCAATGCTTAAGTGTGGGGATGTGACGACTTTCTCACTAACCCTAATTGTCGTATGCCGGAAAACGTTAACTTTTTGACCTGGAGACGTCTAAAACACTGTTTGACATAAAAAGATTGTGTTTTTGAGTGAAAAAACATGATTTTTATATCAAAATCGATCGAATCACACGTAAATCAAGAGCCAAGGCTCTGATACCACTTGTTAGGGACCGTGTACGCACGCAGTACTAACTGATTTACATGTATACCAACTTAAATAGTGCGGAATCCTATTTGATTAGCGATCCAGTCAGTGAGAACGCGTGTAAAATCAATCCAAGAATGTAACTAAATGTCAAGAACTATAGTAGGATAATTTACAGTGATCTATGAACTTGGAACAGGTGTTCTAGGGTCTTTAGATGGATAGGGTGCGATTTAGTGCGTAGGCATTCGAATTGTTATGTTTTTTCACGAATTAAGTGGTATTTACAGGATAGGGTTTCTCATTCGTGCGACTGAACCATTAGTATGGTTCAGTCGTGCGACTGAGTCATATGATTGTGTAGGGTTTGTTAGAACATGAAATCCAAGTTTAACCTATTAAACTTTCTGAAAAACACAGCAGAAGTGGATCATTATAACATTGTTTATAAGCTGAAAATCCATATTTATCTTTAATGTTATAAGTATTAAACAAACCCAAGAAAAAGAGAATCTTTTATATGTAAATGATGCTTACTATGATAATGCAACCAACACATTATGGCAGCTTGGACAGCTATGAAGAAGCTGCCATAATCTACCTTTCAGCAGCAAGATGTTCGAGAATGGAAGATGATGTTGTCCAAGAAATCGACCAAAGCACCAAAGGAGGTCCTCTCAAGCTTGTATACCCCAAGCTTGATTGCAAAACACCTTCTTGTTAGGATGAAACACCACCAAAACAACTCAAAACCCTCCAAATGTTGCTGCTTGTGCCGGGAACTTTTTGAGAGAGAGAGAGGAGAGTTTTTGCTCAATGTTGCATGTCTTAAGAGAGGTCAAAAGTTGAGTGTGGGACTTGTTTTATTATGTGTGTTTTCAAGAAGGAAAAGGAGCCAATCCCATTCAATTTGAGGCGGCCGAAATTAAGTTTAAAAGGAGTTTTTCCCTCTTAAACAAACACACACATTATATTAAACTAGTCACTTAATAAGTTATACAATTAACCATTTAATTGTATAAGTTATACACCCCTTTTATTATTTGATGTTATCTAACCTACTTAAATAACATTACAAATAATATTCATGAACAAAATATCCTAATAAGTTGTTCCATCTCATATGAAACTTATTTAGAAAACCTATTTTCTAAATTTGGTGTGGTTATTTAACTGCATGATCATATCGTCAATTAAATAATTGTTTGTGTTTGCAAAGCTTGTTATTGGGTATAACCCGACTTGTATCATAACGTACTAACCGCATCAATATTCTACATGTCTTGGGCATATAGAATCCTACAATCTCCCACTTGCACAAGATTCATAGAAGATTGATGCAAGCAGTAAATACCGCCTAACAACGGTTTACTACCCCTAATACGCATGACTTATAGCCATTCAATAACATCATCCCATTCAAGTATACTACTTGAAATGATTTAGGTGAATTAATCATTTATCCTTTTGTTACAGGTGTCATGTTAAATCCAAGGACACAGAATGATCATTCCATGTTGATTTAACTTAATCAGGCCTTAAACATCTTGCTCTCAATGAATAAGAGGAACAAATCCCATCTTGACTACATACATTTCTCACAAACACCTCGTGTCACTCCTGAACATAGTCTCATGTATTGTCCATTATTTCAGAACAGCGGATAACTAGATCAAGGTATGATACTTGGTGAATATTAAAACCCAATATCTATCTCAGGTCTGAGGATACCAAATGATATTCGCCTTTACTCAAATTTACTTATGATCAATCAATAAGATTCCATGTAGTAAAATTTGAGATGCGAGTCATTACTAGCAACCTTTTGCTTCTTCACTTGTGTTTGGTGGGCACCCTTACCACCCCTTTCCTTTTGCCCATATGGGTCCCTTGCCCTTGGCAACCTTTGCCTTGGGTGTGGGATGAGGCCTTTTCTTGTTCCCACCTTCATTGATGGTGAGAACGGGTAAAACCCTTTTACCCATGGCCGCCTCGGTCGTTTTGAGCATTGAGTGAAGCTCACCAATGCTTTTGTCCCAAGAATTCATGTTGTAGTTCAACACGAATGTCTCGAACTTCTTGGTAAGGCCATTGAGGATCAAATCCGTGGCCAATTCCTTCGAGATAGGATAGTTAAGCCTTTCGAGGCGGTCAATGTGGCTTTTCATCTTAAGTACATAAGATGAAACCGATTGGTTGTCGTCCATACGACATGCATGGAGTGGTCGAACCGTTTCGAAGCGCTCAACCCTCGCTTGCTGTTGGAACGTTTCCTTCAGCTGGGTTATCATGTCATAAGCTCCATGATGTTCATACTCGTTTTGGAGATCCGGAGTCATGCTCGCCAGCATGAGACAACACACTTGGACGGAGTCCTCAGTGTATTTCAGCCAATCGTTATAGGCCTCCTCATCATCCTCAGTAGGTTGATCGGGGATAGGGTCGTCTAAAATATATGATCGTCTCTCTTGCTTGAGAACGATTCTCAAGTTTCGATACCAATCAATGAAATTATTATGATTTAGACGTTCCCTTTGGAGAATCGCTCGCAATGATTGGGCGGACGCGGATGAATTATCATGATTATCATTATTGGTGGCCATCTACAAAATTTAACAAAGATCTATTTTAGTATTTTCAAGATTGCTATTTTAAATAATTAATACCTTTTAAGGTCATTTTCATATTAAAATGTAGAACCCCACATTACATTTAAATTGTGGTTAGGTGACCTTTATCCCATGATTTAAATTAATAAGGTGGTCAACGATTGACGGTTGCAACCATTTGCAACTTCTAGAGGTATGGGATCGACTTTAAACATCATATGTAAAGTCGGCATGTTATTTGGAAACCATATTGTAGGTGATCCATTTAACATGGTTTGCAAATCAAGTTACCCTACTTGCACACACATGTGAGTTTACCAACATAAGTGGTTAGGTGACCTTTATCCCACAAATGTGGTATCCCCACCTTAAGTCACAAGTTCCCTCTAAATGGTTAGGTGACCTGTATCCCATTAAGAGTTTCAAATGACTCAAGTGTTGTGCAAAAGGACGGTGTTAAACTTGTTTGAAAATATTTAGAGATTTCATAATTCTAGTTTAGAAAACTCTATGTACTTGTACTTGCATGCTTTCAAATACAAGATACCCTATGATCCTTTGATTAAAACCCATTTTAATCTTTAAAATCTTTAAGTCATTTTAATAACCTTTTATTTCCTTTTAATGATTAAGAATCTTTTAGTTAGTTTGTTTTGATCATGGATAGGATAGATAAAGCAAATATCACATACATGCCATCAACCACAATAATATAAACAAAACAACATAGCATATGTGCATAACCATAGCATCTAAAGTGGTCCACACTTGTTTGCCATCACAAGTGTGGTCCATAGGGCATTCCTAAGGTCATAACAAAACACATAGAAAGCTTCCAAAAGCCTCCCACTTGAAACCGCATCCAAAATGCTCGATGTTTCTCTTATGACCTTCCTTTGTGCTTCCAATGCGTACGTCTTCATATTACAAGATATAAAGTCCAAATACAAGATATCTAGTAAAATGAAAAATACACCTAATATATTTATTACAACCCAATAATAAATGAATTACATTTTTAAACAAAGCACAAATAAATTAATATACAACCCCATTGAATAAACAAAAACAACCATTGCATTCATCCAAACAACACAAGGCCAAAAGCTAGGTTATGCACTAACTAAAATTCCATCATATCATACAAATATAACAAAGAATCCCCACTAAAACCCATGAAATTTCAGCCAACATGAACTGAGATTTCGGGTTTTAAACATGTCCAAACAATATACATATCAACATACATATCTTTCAAGGTTTAATCACAAGCATGTATAATATAACCTTGAAAGTTTGGGGATTCAACATACAAGAATATTGCAGCCCATAAGAGGGTTATGAAGTCCCATAAAAACAATTTTTAAAGGACAAGAACAAGCAAGCAATCCACATAACCGGCTCTAGATGCCATTGTAGGGTTTGTTAGAAGATGAAATCCAAGTTTAACCTATTAAACTTTCTGAAAAACGCAGCGGAAGTGGATCATTATAACATTGTTTATAAGTTGAAAATACAGATTTATCTTTGATGTTATAAGTTTTAAACAAACCCAAGAACAAGAGAATCTTTTATATGTGAATGATGCTTACTATGATAATGCAACCAACACATTATGGACAGCTATGAAGAAGCTGCCATAATCTACCTTTCAGCAGCAAGATGTTCGAGAATGGAAGATGATGTTGTCCAAGAAATCGACCAAAGCATCAAAGGAGGTCCTCTCAAGCTTGTATACCCTAAGCTTGATTGCAAAACACCTTCTTGTTAGGAAGAAACACCACCAAGACAACTCAAAACCCTCCAATGCTGCTGCTTGTGCCGAGATCTTTTTGAGAGAGAGAGGAGAGTTTTTGTTCAATGTTGCATGTCTTAAGAGAGATCAAAAGTTAAGTGTGGGACTTGTTTTATTATGTGTGTTTTCAAGAAGGAAAAGGAGCCAATCCCATTCAATTTGGGGCGGCCAAAATTAAGTTTAAAAGGAGTTTTTCCCTCTTAAATAAACACATACATTATATTAAACTAGTCACTTAATAAGTTATACAATTAACCATTTAATTGTATAAGTTATACACCACTTTTATTATTTGATGTTATCTAACCTACTTAAATAACATTACAAATAATATTCATGAACAAAATATCCTAATAAGTTGTTCCATCTCATATGCAACTTATTTAGAAAACCTATTTTCTAAATTTGGTGTGGTTATTTAATTGCATGATCATATCGTCAATTAAATAATTGTTTGTGTTTGCAAAGCTTGTTATTGGGTATAACCCGACTTGGATCATAACGTACTAACCGCATCAATATTCTACGTGTCTTGGGCATATAGAATCCTACAATCTCTCACTTGCACAAGATTCATAGAAGATTGATGCAAGCAGTAAATACCGCTTAACAACAGTTTAATACCCTTAATACGCATGACTTATAGCCATTCAATAACATCATCCCATTAAAGTATCCTACTTGAAATGATTTAGGTGAATTAATCATTTATCCTTTTGTTACAGGTGTCATGTTAAATCCAAGGACACAGAATGATCATTCCTTGTTGATTTAACTTAATCAGGCCTTAGACATCTTGCTCTCAACGAATAAGAGGAACAAATCCCATCTTGACTACATACGTTTCTCACAAACACCTCGTGTCACTCCTGAACATAGTCTCATGTACTGTCCATTATTTCAGAATAGCGGATAACTAGATCAAGGTATGATACTTGGTGAATATTAAAACCCAATATGTATCTCAGATCTGAGGATACCAAATGATATTCGCCTTTACTCAAATTTACTTATGATCAATCAATAAGATTCCATGTAGTAAAATTTGAGATGCGGGTTAGTCCAATATTTGTATCCCACAAATATCTATGAACCTTGGCAGCAACCCATTGCTCTATATGTATCTTTATGAATATCAACCAATCCAATTTCATAATAATCTTACCCTCACACTTGTTCTCACAAGTCTAAACGACTACGGACGTTTAGAGTAAACAATTTACTCATGGATTAAACATGCTAAATTGGAACATTAATTAAAACATTATAACCAAATAATTTTATTCAAATAATAAAGAGTTCCACATATCCAAATACAAAATTTACAGATCAAATCCAATCACTAGAATATCGAAGTCCCATGGCACAAGTATGACCTTCATGCTTTGCCTTTTCAAGGAGCTTCGTGAGAGGATCCGCAATGTTCTGATCCGTGTGAACTTTGCGAATACATATCTTTCCCTTTTCAACTTCATCTCGTATGTAGTTGAATCTCCACTCAATGTGCCTAGTCGTTTGATGAGCACGAGGTTCCTTGATTTGAGCAATCGCACCCTCGTTATCACAAAATATCTCTAGGGGGTCCTGAATGGAAGGGACAACCCCTAGATCGGCAATGAATTTCTTTAACCATGCAGCTTCTTGAGCTGCCAATGAGGCGGCGACGTATTCTGATTCTGTAGTTGATAGAGCCACCACATCCTGTTTGGAACTCTTCCAAGAGACCGCTCCTCCATTCAGAATGAAAATATATCCCGACTCTGACCGTGAATCATCACGATCTGTTTGGAAACTCGCATCCGTGTAACCTTTTACAACGAGTTCCTCATCACCAGATCCATAGATTAGGAACATATCTTTTGTCCTCCTTAGGTACTTAAGTATGTTCTTAACAGCCATCCAATGACTGTTTCCAGGATTTTGCTGGTATCGGCTTGTCATGCTTAAGGCGCATGACAGGTCTGGTCGAGTGCATATCATTACATACATGATGGATCCAATAGCAGATGCATATGGGATTGCCTTCATTTTATCTTGCTCATCCTTTGAGCTAGGACATTGAGTCGTACTCAATATCGTTCCTCTTTGAATAGGTACCGTACCTTTCTTAGAGTTCTCCATCTTGAACCTTTTCAAGGTTTTATCAATGTATGCACTTTGATTTAAACCAATCAACCGCCTTGATCTATCCCTATAGATCTTTATTCCCAGAATATAGGCGGCTTCACCAAGATCCTTGATGGAAAAATAACTTCCAAGCCAGGTTTTTACACCTTCCAAGGTTGGAATGTCATTTCCAGATAGTAGTATGTCAACTACATACAATACTAGGAAAGTGATGATGCTCCCACTAGCTTTCTTATATACACAAGCTTCATCAGCATTCTTGATGAATACGAATTTAATTATTTCTTCATCAAAACGGTGATTCCAACTTCTTGATGCTTGTTTCAATCCATAGATTGATTTCTTTAACTTGCATACTTTATCAGGATGTTTTGGATCGACAAAACCTTCAGGCTGAACCATATAGACATCTTCCTCAAGATATCCATTTAGGAAAGCGGTTTTGACATCCATTTGCCAAATCTCATAATCATAATGAGCAGCTATGGCAAACAATATCCTTATAGACTTTAGCATCGCAACAGGTGAGAAAGTTTCATCATAATCAACCCCTTGAGTTTGAGTGAAACCCTTTGCTACAAGTCTAGCCTTATAAGTATCCAAGCTTCCATGCATATTGGTTTTCTTCTTGAAAACCCACTTGCTTCCAACTACTTTGGAGTTAAGAGGTGGTACAACCAAGTCCCACACTTGATTTTCATGCATGGATTGCATCTCAATGCTCATGGCCTCAAGCCATTTGTCACAATCCGAATTGGACACTGCATCATGGTATGTGGTTGGTTCATCTGAATCTACCACATAGCATCCATCCATGAAAAATCCATATCTTTCAGGTGGATTACTAGTTCTACCACTTCTGCGAACGTTTTGTGTGTATTGATCAACCACTTGATCATCATCAACATCCTCATGTTGAGTGCTAGTTTCAACCAAACGTGCATTGGGTTGTGGTTCTTGATCCTCCTCAAGATCCACTGTTCTACTGCTAGTTCCTTCCATAAGGAACTTTGCTTCTAAGAACTCACCCTTTCTGGCAATAAACACCTTTTGTTCTAGTGGATCATAGAAATAATATCCCATAGAATCTCTAGGATATCCAACAAAGATGCACTAGGTGGATCGAACTTCCAATTTGTTTGGGGTGGGAGTCTTAACATAAGCCTCACAACCCCAGACCCTTAAGTATGATAGGGATGGAACTCTTCCATGCCACTTCTCAAAGGGTGTCCTTTCCACCTTTTTGGTTGGGGCCATATTTAGAATACGGGCCGCGAATAGCAAAGAGAAACCCCAAAATGATAAAGGTAATGTGCTTCTAGCCATCATAGATCGGACCATATCCAATAAGGTTCGATTCCTCCTCTCAAACACACCATTATGTTGTGGTGTTCCAGGTGGAGTGAGTTGTGAGACAATCCCACAACTCCTAAGATGATCTTGAAAAGCATCACTTAGGTATTCACCTCCTCTATCGGTGCGGAGAACTTTAATTGACTTGTTGAGTTGATTTTCTACTTCATTCTTGAAGATTTTAAACATTTCAAAAGCTTCATCTTTGTGCCTTAATAAGTACACATACCCATAGCGACTATAATCATCGGTAAAGGTAATGAAGTATCTTTCACCATTCCTAGTCATTGGCTTAAAGGACCACATACATCCGAATGTATGATTCCTAATAAGTCTTTTGCCCTTTCGTTAGTTCCACTAAAGGGTGCTTAGTCATTTTTCCTTGTAAACAAGATTCACATACATCAAATGAATCACATTCATTGTTTTTAAAAGACCATTCTTTTGTAGTGTTTGAATTCTTTTCTTGTTTATATGACCAAGACGAAAATCCCAAAGATAGGTATAACTCAAATCCAACTTGAGTTTCTTGGTGCTAGTTTGGTACAATGAACTATTTAAAGTATTTTCATGAACCATTTCATAAATACCATTAATGGGAATAGCTTTAAAGTAGAACATAACATTTAAAGAAACATGAATATCCTTTTCAACAAATGATAATACATATCCAAATTGTTTTAATAGGGCTACAGAAATAATATTCCTAGTCAAACTAGGAGCATACAAAACATTGTTCAAAATTACTTCCAAACCATTTGGAAGTTTCAAGATGTAGTCACCACGGGCTTCAACTTGAACTTTAGCCCCATTGCCCATGTAGAGGCTAACATCCCCTTTCTTGAAGTCACTACTTCTTTTGAACCCCTGCAACAAATTGCAAATGTGAGTTCCACATCCGGTATCTAATACCCATGTGTTAGAGGATATCATGTTTAAATATGGATCATGTATATTGTACCTGAGGTTTGCCCAGCATCCCTCTTTGCTTTCAACTCTTGGAGATGGACAGGACAATTTCTTGCCCAATGTCCAATCTCCCCACACTTGAAGCATGGGTCATTAGTAGCAACCTTTTGCTTCTTCTCTTGTGGTTTGGGGGGCACCCTTACCACCCCTTTCCATTTTCCCCATATGGGTCCCTTGCCTTTGGCAACCTTTGCCTTGGGTATGGGATGAGACCTTTTCTTGTTCCCACCTTCATTGATGGTGAGAACGGGTAAAACCCTTTTACCCATGGCCGCCTCGGTCGTTTTGAGCATTGAGTGAAGCTCACCAATGCTTTTGTCCCAAGCATTCATGTTGTAGTTCAACACGAATGTCTCGAACTTCTTGGTAAGGCCATTGAGGATCAAATCCATGGCCAAAATCGATCGAATCACACGTAAATCGATCGAATCACACGTAAATCAAGAGCCAAGGCTCTGATACCACTTGTTAGGGACCGTGTACGGATGCAGTACTAACTGATTTGCGTGTATACCAACTCAAATAGTGCGGAATCCTATTTGATTGGCGATCCAGTCAGTGAGAACGCGTGTAAAATCAATCCAAGAATGTAACTAAACGTCAAGAACTATAGTAGGATAATTTACAGCGATCTATGAACTTGGAACAGGTGTTCTAGGGTCTTTAGATGGCTAGGGTGCGATTTACTGCGTAGGCATTCGAATTGTTGTGTTTTTCCACGAATTAAGTGGTATTTATAGGTTAGGGTTTCTCATTCGTGTGACTGAACCATTAGTATGGTTCAGTCGTGCGACTGAACCATTAGTATGGTTCAGTCGTGCGACTGAGTCATATGATTGTGTAGGGTTTGTTAGAAGATGAAATCCAAGTTTAACCTATTAAACTTTCTGAAAAACGCAGCGCAAGTGGATCATTATAACATTGTTTATAAGCTGAAAATCCAGATTTATCTTTAATGTTATAAGTTTTAAACAAACCCAAAAACAAGAGAATCTTTTATATGTAAATGATGCTTACTATGATAATGCAACCAACACATTATGGACAGCTATGAAGAAGCTGCCATAATCTACCTTTCAGCAGCAAGATGTTCGAGAATGGAAGATGATGTTGTCCAAGAAATCGACCAAAGCACCAAAGGAGATCCTCTCAAGCTTGTATACCCCAAGATTGATTGCAAAACACCTTCTTGTTAGGAAGAAAAACCACCAAAACAACTCAAAACCCTCCAAATGCTGCTGCTTGTGCTGAGAACTTTTTGAGAGAGAGAGGAGAGTTTTTGTTCAATGTTGCATGTCTTAAGAGAGGTCAAAAGTTGAGTGTGGGACTTGTTTTATTATGTGTGTTTTTGAAGAAGGAAAAGGAGCCAATCCCATTCAATTTGGGGCGGCCGAAATTAAGTTTAAAAGGAGTTTTTCCCTCTTAGACAAACACACACATTATATTAAACTAGTCACTTAATAAGTTATACAATTAACCATTTAATTGTATAAGTTATACACCCCTTTTATTACTTGATGTTATCTAACCTACTTAAATAACATTACAAATAATATTCATGAACAAAATATCCTAATAAGTTGTTCCATCTTATATGCAACTTATTTAGAAAACCTATTTTCTAAATTTGGTGTGGTTATTTAATTGCATGATCATATCGTCAATTAAATAATTGTTTGTGTTTGCAAAGCTTGTTATTGGGTATAACCCGACTTGGATAATAACGTACTAACCGCATCAATATTCTACGTGTCTTGGGCATATAGAATCCTACAGATTGTTCCATCCGCACAACTGAGGCTTCAGTCATGCGACTGAGTCAATCTCATGTCACAATCGTGCGACTTATCCAATCTCCTAGCTCAGTCATGCAACTGGTTCAGTAGCATGAAGTTGTTCATGCGTATGGTCCATTCGCATGAGAACTTCACACGATTAAGTTTAACCACGTTCTCAATCATTGTTGACTAAGAACTATGTAAACAACCACAAACCTATATAGTTAGTTCAATAAGCATTAACACACAATAATCAATGAAATATTAAACATTATAAGCATAGACCACACATTGTATTTCATTCAACCCATTCTATTACATATATTTAAGACATGAAAGACATTTTACATTAAGCTCACAAACTAGGTAGATATGTATCTACATTAGTTTAGTTAAATAATCCAACATCATTAACAAAATCTTTACTTTTTACAGAGTGGGGCCAAAAGATTTTTGTTACACTGTAAAGTCTTCTTCCGAGTATAAAGTACTTCCTAAGGTAATTTGTCTTTCGAAGGCAATTCTTACTTCCGAAGGTAAAGTTTTGTTTCCGATAGTAAGATTGTTTTCCGAAGGAATAGTTTTATAAGCTTCAGAAGTAGATCTGATATGTAATCAATCGCTTCTTCCGAGAAGAAAATTATCCTAGGAGGAATTTGCTTCGGAAGATATGTACAACATCTTCCGAGAGTTAATTCCTCTTCGGAAGAATTTATACTTAGTGAAAATTTCAGAGCAAGACCTTTTGTAACAGGGTTTAGATTGTATTGACATAAGACATTACATATTTTAAAAAGGTTTTCAAACGAGATAGACTAATCAATGTTTATCATCCCAATGGCTGTAATAGGATACCTAAATCTCTGTTCATCAAAAGCTTTGATGAACAAGTCAACATATTGTTCACTTGAATCAACTCTGATTAGCTTAATTAAAATTTTCTCATGAATATCTCTAATGAAATGATACCTGATATCATTATGCTTTGTCTTGGAGTGCTTCACAAGATTTTCAGTGATGGATATAGCACTATAGTTATCAATGTGAATAGGAGTGCTCATAAAGTTGAATCCATAGTCTAGTATCTGGTTCTGAATCCACAGCAGCTGAGCACAGCAACTTGTAGCAGCAATGTATTCAGCTTCAGCAGTAGATGTAGAGATGCAGGATTGTTTCTTGCATTACCATGAGATGATCCTTCCACCAAGAAATTGACATCCACCTGATGTTTTTTTCTTGTCAATGTTGCGCGCAACCACCATAGTCATTGTCAGAGTAGCCAAAGAGATTGAAATTGTTGTTCCTTGGATACCAGAGACCTAATTTAGGTGCTCCTTTGAGGTATCTAAGGATTCTTTTGGTAGCAGCTAGGTGAGACACCTTTAGAGCAGCCTGATATGTTTCACAAATGCAAGTTGAAAACATGATATCAGGTCTACTTGCTGTGAGATACATCAGAGAACCAATAATTGCCCTATATTGATGTTGATTAGTACCCTCCCCCTCAAAGTCAGGATAGAGATTATGGTTTCTGGATATGGGTGTCTTGGCTGGCTTATAATCTTTCATTTCAAATCTTTCTAAGATGTCAGACATACTTAGATTGATTGATGAAAAACCCTTCCTTCAATTACTTTACCTGAATTCCAAGGAAGGAGTCTATTTTTCCTATAGAACTCATCTCAAACTTTTTCTTCATGATGCTTTCAAAGTCTTTACACATTTGGTCTTTTGAGGAACCATATATGATGTTATCAACATAGACTTGAACGATCAAGATGTCATTTCCAAACTTCCTTATGAAAAGAGTCTTATCAATGGTACCTCTAGTGTAACCATTCTTCAGTAGAAATTGAGACAAAGTCTCATACCATAGCCTAGGTGCTTGGTGCAGCCCATAGAGGTTTCTCCAATTTGCACACATAGTTGGGGTGTTGTGGGTCTTTGAATCCTGGAGGCTGGCTCACATAGACTTCCCTATCTATATCCCCATATAGAAAGGCACACTTGACATCAAGTTGGTAGACAGTGAAATTCTTAGATGCAGCATAGGCAAGGAAGATCCTAACTGCCTCAAGTCTTACAATAGGTGCAAAGACATCGGTATAATCGATTCCCTCCTCTTGAGTGCATCCTTGAACCACCAGTCTTGCCTTGTTCTTGATAATTAAGCCTCTATCATCTCTCTTGTTTCTGAAAGCCCATTTTGTGCCTATAGGTACTTGACTAGATGGTAGCAGACATAGGTTCTAAACATTTTGTCTCTTGAATTGAAGCAGCTCCCCTTGCATCGATTCAACCCATCTACTATCTTTCATGGCATCTTCTACATTCTTAGGTTCCATTTGAGACAAAGAGCATGAGTACAAGCAGACATTCCTATGATGAGTCTATCCTCTTGTTCTCACACCTTTAGAGACATCCCTTATGATGTTCTTAGCTGGATGAGTGCTGTGAATCCTCAGTCAAGGAATGACTTCCACTTGCAAAGATAAATCCAGATTAGACATATTTTGCTTAGGGGCTAGAACACTTTGTCCAGCTATTGTTTCAAACTCATTCAGTGAGGACTGATTGAATGAATAAGAAACATCATCATTTGTTGGCTGTGAAGCAGCATTAACAGTTGTTTGTTCCTTCAAGATGCTACTTCCATCAACTTAGTGTTGTAAAGTGTCATCTGAGGGTTAACAAGTGAATCACTGGTTGAAGTTCCACTATCCTTTGAGATGGTTATACTATCAGATCTGCCAATAGTCAGAGCTTGATTTGTTACAGCTCATGGAGAACTTCAAAGAGGTCTGGGTAGCTCAAATAGTTAGTCAGCATCAGAATCACTTTGAGCACCTGTTTCAGCTGAAACATTCTCACAAGATGGTTTAAAATAGTTTGGAAACAATTCTTAGTCAAAAATATGATCAGGGCCACTCCCTCTAACACAAGGAGTGTGCTCATTAACAATAATGTTGGATGATTCCTCAAATTGTTGATTTTTGATGTTGTAAACTCTATAAGCTTTAGAGCTAGAGGAGTATCAACAAAGATAGCATCCTGACTTTTCAGCAAATTTTGCCAAATTGTCTTCTGTGTTAAGTATGGTGCACCTACTGCCAAAGGACCTTAGAAAGCCAATGAACGGTGGCCTCTTGTTCCATAACTCATAAGGGATTTTTCCATGTGACTTTACTACAAGAATCCTATTTTGCACATAGCATGCAGTGCTGACTGCCTCTGCCCAGAATGTTAGAGGCAACTTTGAATCATAGTTCAAGCAGCCTCAATAAGTGTCATGTTCCTCCTCTCAGCACCACCATTTTGTTGAGGGGTTCTGGGAGCACTATATTGTTTAGCAATCCCTTTTGAGTTACAAAATAAGTCAAGAATGAGGTTTTTAAACTGAGTCCCTTGATCACTTCTAATTTTTTAACCTTGTTATCAATTTGATTTTCTATCTTACTAATAAAAGATTTTAATGTATCAGTGGTTTCATCTTTTGATCTTAAAAAGAATATGTAAATCTTGTAAAATCATCAACTATCACAAGACAGTATGATTTCCTTCCCATGCTCATTATACTTGTGGACCAAATAGATCCATGTGCAATAAGTGTAATGGAGTGGTGATGGAGTTAACAACTTTGGATTTATGAGATGCCTTATGTTGCTTCCCTTTTAGGCATGCAACACAGTTATCTTTGTAGAAAAATTTCTTTTTAGGCAAACCATGTATGAAGTTATTTTTAGCCAATTTATGCATTTTTTTAAAATTTACATGACACATTTGTTTTTAGGGGGTTCAATGGCTGTCTTTGAAGAAGAGGTTTGGGCTGTAGCATCTTTTTTGATCTTCCAATCCATCTTTTGGTTGATCATGGAGGATGAGCTTGTTGAAGCCTTTGCAGCATGGCATTCTTCCGAAGGTTCTTTCTTTTTGAAAGAAGCCTTCACCATCCTTTCTTCCAAAGTAGTCTTCTTCTAGGACGGTTTCAAGGGAACTCTTTTGTTCTTATGATTCTTGACAGCTTTAGCTTCCGAAGCCATTTTCCCGTCGGAAGAAGGACTTTCTTCCTAAAGCAACCTTACTTCAAAAACCAGCTTTCCCTTTTTCATCACTTGGACCAGTTGATAGGGTCCAAATGAGAAACCTTCCCTGACTCCTTCTCTTTTAACATTATTTGCATAATGTGTGCTAGCAGGATTGTAATAACAATCTTTGGCCATATGGTTTTGCAGACCACACATTATGCATGCAATGTTAGTCTTCTAGGATCTTGAGGATTGTTGTTTCTTGTGTTTTTTCTGTTTATCAGCAACCTTTCCCTTTAACTTATGGTCCTTTGGTAGGATAGGAGTGTTGGTACTACACCCCTTTCCTGAATCAGAGTTACTTACCACCTGGAATCCAACTGAGATGAATACACCCTTTTGTTTTGGGTCAATCATTAGCTTAGACTTAGCCACTTTCTTGGCAGTTCTTCTTGTTGCTTTAGCTCTGCTTCTTCTGGCCTTGGTGCTTAGGATTTGATCATCACCGGGAGAAGTGGATTGATTTACCTGTTC
This sequence comes from Flaveria trinervia, assembly GCA_025506515.1. Lineage (NCBI taxonomy): Eukaryota > Viridiplantae > Streptophyta > Magnoliopsida > Asterales > Asteraceae > Flaveria > Flaveria trinervia. The sequence goes on from CM046442.1 coordinate 30,668,948, forward strand.
CTTCCCTATGGTGGCCTCTATTATTGCATCATTCTTCAACTCAAGTGAAGATGGGTCAGTAGATGGGACCTCTTGCTCTTCAGTATCACACCTTGGTTGTCTTATGGACTCATAAGAGTGTGATAGAGCAATTTCATTGGTCCCCAACCCTCATTTGTTTTGATAACAAATTTTTGAGTGGGAGGATGATGCAATAATAGCTTGAAAGTTTTGCTGAGAAATAGCATACTTCCTAGCTTGAGCCTTAGCAGTGATAAGCTGGGCTTGAGCCTCAAACAATTTGGATATTAAATCCTTTATTTGAGTCTTATAGTTTGTATGTACGTGTTTTAACAAGGACAGTTTTCTCCAACTCCTCAATTTTTCTTTGATAGTTAGATTCAGCCCTTTTAAAATCAGATTTTAAAACATTTAGAGACTCAATATTGGATTTAATCTCCATATTATAGTCCTGATACAGTTTAACCTTAGCAATACATGTATGAGTACATAGATGTTCATATACCTTATTATCATCTTGTTCCAGCCATGAAAGCTTGAGCAGGAGTCACATCCTGTACCATAAAGCTCCAGTCAACTTCTTGAGTCATTGCAGTTGTCTCTGTTGACTTTCCAGTGGGATTTGATGTAGAGGGATGTGTGGAGGCTTGTGGGGTTCTTGGATTTGACTTGGGAGCCTTGCATTCCCTTGCAAAATGACCAAGTTGGTTACAGTTGTAACATTTGGCCATAGTTTTATCAAACCTAAATTTGCTCTTGGTTGGGTTTTGAGGAAATTGCCTTCCAGTTCTTTTGAAGAACTTCTTTGCTCTGTAGGTTAAGAGAGCCATTTGTTGGACTATGTCAACATACTCCACATCATCTAGACTAAAGCACTCTAGATAATCAAAGCAGTATTGATAATCACTAGAGTGTCCACTTCCTGAGACAAGGCATTACTGTCTTGAAAGGAACTAGTTGAGCCTGTTGAGACCTTGAAGTCTCAGGAAATGTAATATATGGTCCATATAAGCAAGATGGTTGTTAGGTGTAAGTCAGGTACTGTTGAAGTTGTGTGGGTCCAGAGCCTTCAGCAACCATCAAAGTGTTGCTAGCAGGAAGACTCAAGGGTCTGCTTGTCTCATGGCCTCTCTTGCTTTTCATCTCCAAATGGTATCCATCAAGGATGCCATAGAGTTCGGTCATGGTGAGGGTGTTCAGATTTTATGTCCTCTTGATAGAGACACAGTAGAACGTCCACTCATAGGGAGTGCACTCATGAACTTTCTTGTGAGGTCTCTAAGTTTAGGAGTGATTCCCATAGACTGAAGGGAAGAAATGAGGTCCATGTACTTGAAATATTGCTGACTCAGAGTCTCTCCAGCAACGTAGGTGAAGTTTTCAAACTGCTGCTTTAGTGAGTCCTTCTTAGAGTCATTGGAACTGGAATACAACTGAGCAAGTGCATCAAACAGTTCTTTGGCTGACTTGTAATGCTCAAACCCCACCATGATGGAGTTGGGTATTGCAGTCGTAAGAATAGTCATCGCATTGCTGTCAATGTCCATCTTCTTCCGGTCCTCATCAGAGTAATCTTCAACGGCTTTCTCTATCATGGAACCGTTTCCACCGGGTGCTGCACCTTAGGTTTATACAGGCCATTAACAGTAGTTTGCCACATCTTGCTATTTTGATACCTGATGAAGCCTTCCATGCGTCTGCTCCATGACCTGAAGTTTACAGGGGTAATGATGGGAGCTTTTGTCATCGTTCCCATCTTTACTTCAGACTTGTTGAGGGCCATTTTGAGTGTGGTGTAAGGAGAAGTGAAAAACAGGTTGATTAGGATGGTAAGATCTCACAATAAAGAGCCTAAGTAGCTCTAATACCAATTGCAGGATTGGTTTTGTCACTTAACACTTGATTTTCTCTCAAACTCACTTATACGACACTCTGATCAGATGAAGCAAAGTCTTTTCTATGAGTAGATAATAATATAATAAGTAACAGACACAAAGAGATAATTTTCAAGGTACTTGCATATATTACTTCTCAACTCAAAGTATTAAAAGACTCTTACAAGCATGTTACATGAGTTACAATGAGAAACTATATATAATACTACCTACAACCGGATATACTTTGATACCGACTGGAATCCTCTAACTAAAGCAAATACTACAAAGTTATAGTTTAAGGTATCTTAGATAATGTCTTATCTAAGATATGGTAGTCATGACATGTCCGTGACTTACCTTTTGTCAACAACTAAAGTTGGTAACTGTACTAACTGATAAAGGTGAATAGTGGAATAAAGTATGGTCAACTATATGGCTTTTGGGAAAATGTCATGCAGTATCTTAGAGGTCTGCAGCGGAGTGTTAGAGACCATACTTATGTCCATTGTGTCACACCCCAACCGACGGCGGAATCATCGGGCCAAACGAATGTGAAACGATTGTTCATATCACATGGAACTAAGAAGTTGAATAATATTAAATATAATTTTTATTGAACATTACAAGATAATTAAATCATTACAATACAAACAAGATATAAACAACAACAACATAGATTTTCAATTAAACTAAGTCCAAGTCTTATATGAGCACGAAGAGATCCTCAAGTATCAAACCTTAAACATGTTAAAAATAACATGTCAACTTTGTAAGTTGGTGAGTTTCCATGGGTTAAACACACACACACACACACACACACACACACACATATATATATATATATATATATATATATATATAAAGATTTACAAGTAGCAATTCATGTCAATGGTTATGGATTATGCAAGTTTATAGAACACATATAGCTACAATCAAATCTCGACTTAATTACAAGTTTATATGATTGGCTAAGTGTACTTGGTTCCCATGATGAACAAGTCATACGTCATCAGAAGCCGGCAATACATCAGCTTTAGCACCCAATAGGTTTGTCAGGCCCATAGATCTATGACGCTGCCAGACCAGCAATAGTTAATGATTGTCAACATATAATGTATCTCATATAACACTCACAATTATATCAATAACCATGACAAAAAGGTAAAGATGAATTGCATGTGCATTTACAAGTATCAAGATGTTTACAAGTGTAAGGCCCCATCCCGGGACGCTTACAGCTGGTAAATCATTGCACATAAAACATATATTTTCATTTATCTTACATAAATATTGCAGCGGAACATTCGAAAATGACATCTCATTTCATCATAAAAACTTTTGCAAAATAATACATCGTTAATCAGTTACAAAATACTTTGTTGCATTACATCACAAAAGCATTAAATAAATGGATGCCATCCCAAAAGAGTTGAATAGCCACCTCGTGCCATCCTTAACAATCATTACCTGCCAACTGAAAACACATAAAAGTCAGCATTGCTGAGTGAGTTCTAGTTTTATAAAATAAAACATATTTTTCTTTCGTTAAAATCATTCTTTACTTTCATGCGATCATACATCATACATACACATAGATAATATCATTATTATCTTCTTTAATCTTTCATGCTTTCATTCTTTCAACGTTACCTCTTTCCTTTCCTTCAACCATAAACTTTACCCAGCTATTCTTGGTACTGGACCTAGGACTATCATAGACCAGCTATAACGGTGCATCACACCTCTGTTCACAGTACCTAGGGTAGAGTTTAGGTGTACCACTGCTATATGCAATACCCCGTTATTCCTAGTACTGGACCTAGGCCTATCATAGACTAGCTATAATGGTGCATCGCACCTCTGGTCGCAGTACCTAGGGTATGTAGCAATGGGGCCATACAAGTGGTCAATCACAAAGAAGGACCCCAATGTGCATCCTCCCGGGGTAGCGAACCCACACACCGTTGGGATAACACCTTTCAATGGCATGTCCTGACATACAAGGCTTGCAAGACTTTCTTTACTTTCATCATTCATTAATGCATGCGTTCATCATGTTCCTTTTTTCATTATCTTCCACTTTACGTTACATAATACTTTCATTTCATTCATTAACATAGCACGTAAAGCCACGAGAAAGATAAACATACATCATAATAAGGAACATCAACATACACAGTCATCATCATATAGGCAACATCATACATACATAACATACAACATGCAACATCGTCATCATGCCCAACATACCCTCTAAGGCCTCAACAGTCATCTTACATGAACTTACGGGAACTTCCACATCAAAACTTACATCTGCACTTTCCCCCCGAAAGTCGGTAATTAAACTATGCTTTTCCCAGGGTACAGTAGCCCAACTTGGGTGTATGGGCACCCTTCAATCGCATGGCCTCCAAGTGACTGAAAATCATGCGAATGGACCAATGCGGATGAAAATCTATGCGGATGAACACCCAATCGTGCGAATGGACCTCATGCGGATAAACACCAATGCGGATGAACACCCATGCGAATGGACCTCATGCGGATGAAACTAATGCGGATGAGCACTTATGCGAATGGGCCCTCAGTCACATGACTCCCATGTGACCGGCCCCCAATCATACGAATGAATCCTCAATCGTGCGAATGAACCTCAATCACACCTCATTCGGTCGTATGGCCTCCATTCGGTCGCCTAGCCCTAGCTGTTGCGGAATGCCGTTCATCCCGAACCCAATCTGCCATTTTCGACCTCCAAACTCATCCAAACCCATTCTAAGCCCAAATCAACCATCCTAAACTTTAGTAATGCATACCACAACACCATTCAATCACACACAAGCTCAAAAGCAAGGCCCAAACGAATCATACACATACCCACACATACACAAATGGGTCAAACACCCACACACACCAAAAACCCGATTTTCAGATGTGTTCCAGCCCCTAATCATTCAAAACAGTGTAAAAGAGGGGTCCTAGAACTCACACAAACGACCACAACGAGAAGAGCTTCGATTTGACCCGATTTTCAATGACTTTGCTCACTTGAACCAACTCGAACCAACTTTTCTCCCCTTTCTCCCTTTCTCTCTTCTTGGCTAATTTTTGGTGTGTGTGGGGAGAGGGTAAGGGCTGCCCTCTCCCTTTAAATACCCCTACTCACCCAACTTCTCTCGTTGGCGAGTTTGGCCCCTCGACTTTGGACTTTATTTCTTTTTCTTCTTTTGTCGGCTTCAAAGAAAATATCTGGGTGTTACAACAAGTGTAAGTTTATAAGATTAACATGTTTCACCCCCAAAGGTGTGAAATAAAGTAAAAAGAGGTATGGAGAACTGACTTGGAAAACTCACAATAATAATGATGGTTGTAGAGTATATAAGAAAGCTTGGACATCAAGAGTCAAAGGTGATAACCTAAATGACAAAAAAAACAATAACTTGTGGTCAGAATTCATTACTAGAAGTTAGGACGCTTAGGAACGCCAATAAGCGAAAGGTAGATTGAAAAACGATTATTGTACCAATTTTAAATTCTAGACAGAATGTTTGGTATGTGTTTAAACAAGTTTCTAAAATAGTAACTATTTCATAAAATTATAAAAATTTGCATTTTACTAGTTCAAAGTCTTCCGAATAACTTTAGTCTAGAAATATTTTTATGAAAAGATCCGTAAATAGGTCAAACAAGCAGCACAAGACAAAAGGTACTGAAATGCGCACTTAGCTTGTGAAGGCTATTGTTGAGTCGTTCGATTGAGTTTGAAAACGTGTAAATTGTCGTTAAAAAGGTAATTCAATGAACATAATATGGCATCAAATTTTACTCAAATTTAGTTTGTTATGATCAAGTTATGGTTGGTTAAAGTCAGATTATATTCTACCAGAATTGTAGTAAGGCACTTATGTGCACTTTTAAAATCGTCAAAGCATGAAACAGGTTAGTGTAAATTTATTATATTGATATATGATATATTAGACATCACTTGAGTTATATAAAAATATTCCAAAACTTTGGCATAGCCATCACTTAGGGAAATAATCTTATGGAATAACCGAATGCGGCAGCATAGCTGTCCATATGCAAACGGGATTTTTTTGTTTACGTTAGTGTGTTGTTAGCTTGATTTAAGAAAGTTAGTGATTATTATAAGGTTAGTGAACTTGGTAGGTTAATGATCAAATGATAATGATTAAAATTAAAATAGATTTAGTAGAAGAAATAATAAAATAAGAATATAAAGTCATGAGAACAATTGGATGTTAGGATTATTGAAATATATAATATAAAAATAATAAAAGATTACCTTAGTATTAAGAATTTTTAAAATTTCTTGTAAAATAAAATTCTTCAAATTGATCATAACCAGTAGATGAAAGAAAGATATGTAAACCCAGGTTACACACTTGAATCAAATAACATGAAGAATTATGGATCAAACAATGATAAACATAATAAAACCTCTTTGATCTATATTGACTGCAAATAATTTGTACAAAGTGAAAACCCCAAATCAATTGGTCATGCAACCATTAACCAACACTAATGACAATTAACCTATTTATAGTCTAGACTAATATTCACTAATTGCACTTAACCCCCTAGACTTAGGTTAATTAATGGAATTTACATATAAAACATAAAAATGACTAAAACAAGATAAAATATATTTTGTTCACACAAAATATATTTATTATAATAAAACTCCTAGTCATCTTAATCTTCAACGTCTTGTATCGGTTCCTCGTCTCGAATGTGTCGGGTTTGACTTTTGTTGACTTTGACCGTGACATTGACTTTTGTTGACTTTGACTATGTTGATAATATAGACTATCTTGTACAGCTCCAACAATACTCCCCCTTAGTCTATCATTACCAACGTCTTCAAACGAAATCAGCACCAAGAAGTCAACATTAGAAAGATCTTCAAATTGAAGTTTTCTAAATCTAATGAGAAAGATTATTCATCTTATAAGCTCTCCTATTTATGTGCTTCCCCTTTTTGAATGCAACCTTTGCAAGGATATTGGAACAGTTTTCCCAAATCTCTAGTCTTGAGTGCTTTAGAAGATGTAGGAGGATGATTCCTAGCTCGGTATCTTCTGCAAACATGACGAACAGGTTCTCTGATTAGGTACACTCCTTAACTGATGATCGGCCATCACTTACAGCAAATATCTGAAACACATTCACAAACACAATCTCGATATTTCTAATTAGATCATTTCATTTTAACAAAATAAACTCATGTTTATCTATGTGAAAAAAACAAGCGAACTCGTGTTCATTTGTACACAATTTCTGTGAAATGCATGAAAAATGATAAATTGTAAGAGCATAATATGGAAGACCTAAAAGAAATTGAAATGAAATTTCATTATAATTTTATTATTATTATGTTTTATTATATCTATTTAATATACATTTTTTAATCTGCAATTATTATTATTATTATTTTATAACCGAGAACAGAATCGATCATGAGATCACATCCTCAAGATATACTTTAGCACAAAGATGAATTTAAACATCGACAAGCAATAAGATCACACTGATGATTGCATCTAATCATAGTCTTTGAATGATTTTAAAATTTAAAACAGATCAATAACAATTGCTGATATGTTTGTCCACTTAAACCCATGCCCTATCTTTTTCAACAAACAACAGATGATTCGTTATGGTTCGGTTAAATACTTTAGAATGCTAGGACCCCACAATCATTTGGCAAAAACCCTCACCCAACCTCAGGATTTCTTAAATTTTGTTACGATCTTTATAGAACAAGGCTTGTGCATTAGTGTGTAAGTGAATATCAACAGAATATTGCATTCTGTGATAAATTCATCATTTAGATGATTTGACACAACTTAGACCAAAATGGTGAGTGCTCCAGGTTTCTACTCACATATAACAAAGGAGATGACCATTTAATCATATGCCGGTGAGAGCTCCAGGTCAGTACTATCGTACAACAATGGAGATCATCACTCCAGGTCAGTACTTCCGTACATCAGAGGAGATTAGCACAAACACAAGACACATAAATACACCAATCATGGCTCAAAGATATGGCTTATATGATTTGTATCATGATGGGTGAAAGATCAATTCTCAATCCAATTTTTGTCGGGACTCAGTTTTCATGCAGGCCAAAATGATTGCGTAAATCTAGACATCCTAAAGCATATATTTTAATTTAAATCATTATGCAGTTGTCTACTTTATTTTTCAGGCTGAGTCTACCAAGCATATCATTAAAGAATTTGTTTGTTTTTCTATTATTTGCAATTAAAAATAAGATGTGAATCAGATAATAACATCAGTTACTATCATTTCTCATTTTATATACGCAAGTCATGCAAAAACAAGCATTTCAAGAAGATATACAATCATTTCTCAATCATCTCGAATCAAGTTCCCAGATCTTTTTTCATTTTTATGTACTATACTCTCCCCTTAAATTTTTATCTTTGTAAACCTTTTTTTTTGTTTTGTTTTTTTTAATAATTTTTTATATTTTTTTATTTGGCTTTTACAAAACTGTACAAAAACAAAAAAATTTCAAAGAAGGTCTTCCAAACTACACTGATAATCAAGTTAAAAATGAATTATCAAGAAATATGCAGTGATTGTGAAGTGAGAACTGTGATTATGCAGATAAAAATCCTGATGGTGGATAAAATACCATGACCTTAACCTGTTTGTTATGCCTCCAATTTGAATTAGGAATAATCTCTATTAGTAAACGAGATTACTAACAGTCCTCCTGAATTGTTCCTGCACTCGTTAACAAATTAGTTAGAAAGGGGAACCCAAGCCATCGTAGTCCTGGAAGTTCCTTTTTCATCAATATAAGAAACCTGTTTCGGCACATAACCATTTAAACAGTCGGGGATTGCAGTATGCTTTATTTTAATTTTCCAAATTTGTTTCGGTTCAATTAATTTGGATTCAAATGAATTAAATTTGGAAATCATTTTCTGTTTAAGACCGGAAGGAAAAGAATTTAGTTGTGAATCTTTGTTCATCTTCATCTTTGAATCATATGAAACCGGCTTCATACGAAAAGGTTTAGATGGAGAGATTTCCATCCAACCATTCAAAAATGGGTGCTTTTTACCTCTTAATCCAGAGAAGCAACCCGTGTTGCCTTTACCATCTGAAACATTCTTTGTAGACTTACAGCTGAAGAAGTAATTCATTTTTCCTTTACCATCCATAGCAAGCCTGTGAGTACATTTCTTATTTTCCCACTCAAAACAAGCCTTGAAAGGCTTTTGATTATTTGTAGTCCCGTGTTGTGCAGGTGGGGATGAGAATTGCTTTGAGCTTGTAGCATATTCTTGCTTGTTTTGGTGTTTGCTGTGCTGAATAATGAATGAGATCTTCACTGATTGACTGGGTTGTTTTGCAGTTGGAGAAGGAGATCCGTATTGCTCTTGATTCATCTTTTGGAAGCATTTGAGACTTGAAAATGTCAAGTGATATCTTGATCTTAGACAAACCGACACTATCCCCTGTGTTTGATTCATCATTTGAGCTTGACTAGTCTCGTATACACAGATCTGCTTCCAATGGATCATGATTGACAGGAGTAGGATGTGTTGTTGTTGTTGGAACTTGATGATTAGGTGATTCCTGATTTATTTCTTCTTTCATAATCTTGACAGGCTCAAAAGTAGGAATTTCACCTGCTTTAAACATATCAAAGAACTTAGAAGAAATAATAGATATAGATTTATAAACAACCAGGATAGAACAATCATTAGCTTGACTGTCAGCATTCGATTTGTTGTATCCCATACCAATTGTAGAGTCATAATCATCTCGCACCTCATTAAGATTGACACCGCTCAAACCTGCATGAAAACTATTAGTAGGTTGTTCAAACAAATCATTTTTAGGATGAGGTCTGGGGATTGGTGAATAACATAAAGTAGAAGGAGGTGGAACTGAATTAAATAAAGTTTCACCATCTGATTTATACCCAATCCCATGTTTTACCTGTGCCCCTTGTTGTTTAGCAATAAGCTCATCCTTTTTCATGTGTGAAAGGGTCCATTTATGAAGCTTCGTTTGAAGTTGTGTTGTTTCAAATTGAGCTAAAACAGCCATTTCTCTCAAAATATTAATTTCAATGTTACGCTCCAAAATTGTTCTTCTTAAAAGATTATTTTCAGCCAATGCTTCATTAAGTTTCCTTGAAAAAGCAATTTTATTTTTCTTTAATTCCTGATTGATTATTTTAATTCTTTTTCTTTTTCCAATAACAATCTGTTTGCCTTATAAATCCCAAATAACCGGATTCTGCAAGAAGCAGAACACATATCCTGTACTGTCTCGTAAGGAAGACCCATGATAGTTTTTTCTGTAGCTAAGCTCTTCTCACAATCGCAAACCTTTGTGATTCTTTGTTGTTCCTCTTCTTTGAATTTTAACAGTTCTTTATCCTCAAACTCTTTATTTCTAGTATCAGCTTTCTCATCTTCATTATCCTCATTTCTCTCAAATTTAGGTTTACTTTCAGTATCAACGCTCAGAGCTTCACAATTTTCATTGATTTTAACAGTGGAATCCAAATCAGTTCTCAATAATTTCATCTTTTCAATTAGCTCGGCTTTGTAATCAAGTATGCTTGTTACAAAAGAAACAAGTTCAATATTAAGCGTGTTGGTTTGATGTGGGAACATGACTTGCTGAAATTCTTTTCTTTGGATATCCAGCTCAAGAGCTTTTAGTCTGTTGATCATATCCATAAGTTTTTTGTCGACATAACCTCTTTCTTGCTTTAACATTTTAACTTGATGATTCCATGCAGACGAAAGAGAGTCATGTCTGTCAACATTTTGTGTTGATACACATGTACCTAGTTTAGGAGCTTAATATAAAATGTCTGTCATGTCTTACATATATGTAATGGATGAGTTGAATGAAATACAATATGTGATTGATGCTTATAATGTTTAATGTTACATTGTTTATTGTGTGATAAAGTATATTGAACTAACTATATAGGTTTGAGGTTGTTGTGCATAGTTCTTAGTCAATAATGATTGAGAAACATGTTCAAACTTAATTGTATGAAGTCTTCATGCGAATGGACCATATGCATGAATACTTCGTGCTAATGGATCAGTCGCACGACTGAACCAGAAGACTGGATCAGTCGCATGATTGAGACTTAAGATTGACTCAGTCGCACGACTGAACCTTCAGTCATGCGTATGAATCAATCGCATGATTCAGTCGCACGACTGAACCATGCTAATGGTTCAGTCGTACGATTGGAAAAACCTAACCTATAAATACCACTTAATTCATGGAAAAACATAAGAATTCGAAACACTTGAACACATATTCATACCCTAGCCGTCCAGAGACTCCAGAAAGCCTGTTCCAACATCATAGTTCGCATTTGATCTTGTTCTAATCATTCTTAACGTTACTTTAATCGTTAGATTGATCTAAACTGCGTTCTCACTGATTGGATTGCCAATCAATAGGATTCCGCATTATTTGATCTGGTTTCACGCATTATCAGTTAATACTCCATACGTACAAGGTCCTAACAAGTGGTATCAGAGCATTGGCTCTTGATTTTGTGTGTGATTCGATTAGTTTCGGTGTAAAAATCACGTTTTTCATTCAAAAGATTCACCTTTTTTGAGTAAGCAGTGTTTTCAATGTCTCCAGGTCTAAACGTTTACTTTTTTTGGCATACGGCAGATTAGGGTTCTTGAAAAATCGTGTTTTTGTGTCAAAGTGTTAAAAACCTTCGAATTTTCAAAAAACAGCAGCCTTCAGTCGCACGATTGGCTCAATCGCACGACTGAACTCAATCGCAACTCCCATTCGCACGATTGAACTCAATCGCTCACTCATTCGTACGACTGAATAGCCTCATTCGCTTGTCTCCAATCGCACACTCCATACTTATGACTGAATCCAATCGCACAATTGAATTCATTCACACCCTTCATACGCACAACTGAGTCATCCACATTGGCCATCTGCATTTATCCAATCGCACGATTGACTCATTCATATATGTTCCATTCGCACAAGTGAATCAGTTGAGTTCTACAGTTCAAAGTTTAAAGAGATGGAAGATCAGTTCTCTGCGTTTACTGCCGGTAGGGACTCACGGATCCAGAACCTTTTGCTTCTGGTAAACGAAATTGGGAATCATAATAAACCACCTAAACTTATAACATTAGATGATTACCCACAATGGAAGCAGCTATTCGAGATCTATCTTAATGGAGTTGATCCCAACCTTTGGGAATCTATTGAGACAGGCTATAGTATGCCGGCTTGGTGCTGATGGTGTTAAATTAACCTTGGGAGGTATGATTGATAGCCAAAAAGCAAAGTATAATGCTGACAATAAGGTATATGCCATGTTGACTCAGTTAATACCAAAATACGTATTCCATCAGTTTTTAGAGAACAAACAGGCTAAGAAGTTATGGGAGGCCTTAGAGAAAAGATACAACGGGAATGCAACGTTGAAAGCATTAAAGGAAAAGGCTCTGAAGAAGGAGTTTGATAACTTTTCTTCAATGGGGAAAGAAGCTTGGATGATGTTAGAGAAAGGTTCTACCATCTAATAAGTGAGCTGCACACTCACGGGGTCTCAACGTCAATGGAAGATAAGGTCTCAAGCTTTGCCGATGGTTTGCCAGAGAAGTGGGACTCGTTTGTGTCTAACTTAAGACAGAACAATATACTGGCAAAATTAGACATAAATGACTTCATCCTGAAATTGAGGGAGGAGGAACTGAGGATGAAGTACAGGTCACAGAAAGGATCCTATGAATAGAATCCTTCACTTTATAACTCCTCTCCCACTCTAACCAGTTCAGGAGCACACTTCAAACAACATTTGTGTCTAGTTCAACCGCTCCTTCTCAAACCATAGCTTCAGGATCTGAAACATCAGGGTCATCTAGTACCCAATATATCACGCCTGAAGCAAATTTACTAAGTTGAAGACCGAGAATCTCGGAAATATTACTGTGGAGGTTGCAAAGGAGCATATGGACCTTCTAGCAGCAGTTGTTCATTCTTATGATGGGCTAGTTGCAGGGAAAATTGGTAATTGACATCTGGCCGATGAAGACTATGAGCAGGTGGATGAAAATGAACTAGAAAGAATGGATATTATGTGGGCTTTGGCGAGTGTTGTTCGAAGAGCGAAAAAGATTGTAAAGAAGACTGGACAGAACTTGATAGCCACAAAAGACACTACCTTTGGTTTTGACAAAACCCAAGTTACCTGCTTTAACTGTGGAGAAAAGGGGCATTTCAAACGTGAATGTGTAAAGCCCAAGAAGACAGGTAACGGGAATCCATTCTTATCCTTCAACCGTTAAGAGAAATCCACGAGTGGAGCTACCTCGTCAAGCAAAGAGACAAAGGCCTTGACTGCTCAAGGTGACAAAGGATAGGATTGGACCTTCAGTTTTGTGTCTCCAGGTGAGTCAAACATTGCCAATGTCGAGGGTTTAGATGATAACTCTACAAGTGAAGGTGAAATAGCAGTTGACTAGTGATGTCAGATAACGAAGATACTACGAATATGGTCGATCACCTGATTGAAGAAGAACTCCGAATGACATGTTCAGAATCTCCAGCATCCGAACAGTCAAACTCTGCTATCATGGCTGATTCAAACGAATCTTCACAAGTAAGTACCAAAGACCAACTCTTTGAAAGTCATGCTTGTAATGAATGTAATAAATTTAGAGAAAGCATAGATTTCAAATTTGCTAGGTTATTAGACCACAATAATAGCTTAGTAAATGACATACAACTGTGCACAGAAGCTAATCGAATATTAAAATAAAATGAGCACAGTTATAAAGAGAAAATAGAACTTTTAAATAAACAACTAAGGGAAACCAAGGTTGTTTCTTTTAATCAAGCCAATGACATAAATTTCTATTTAAACTCCCTAGAAGAAACTACGAAAGAAAAGGCAGTTTTAGAAGTCGAAGTCAACTCATTAAAACAAAAATTGCACAGTTGGACCAGTTCTTCTCACATAGTTCAACATTTAGTGAAAGAACGAAATAACGGGGAGGGGTTGGGTTACAAAGTGGTTCCACCACCACATGAGATCTTGTTAAATGCTAAATATAGACTAGTAAATAACAATCCAATCAAGGATCATGTGGTGTCCACTCCTCTAGTTAGTGATCCGGATTCCACAGGTAAACCAGTGGAAACTGTCACTAAAAAGAAAGAGACTACTTTGAAATATAAAGGTAAGATGCCTGTTGTGAATTTGGATGAAAATTTTGAAAAGGTTAGTGTAAAGTCAGGTTCAAATATATCTATTTCTGAACCCAAAATTACCAAATTAGCTAACCAACCATGTGTTCCACGTCAAAGTCCAAATAAACAAAAGGTTAAAGATGTTAAAACCATTCAAACAATGAATTTTGTTAAAGAAGCAAAACCATCTAAACAAGAAGTGTCCAAACCCAAGCAGACTAATGTCACACCTGTACCTCACACTTCCCTATAGAAATAGTTCCATCAACATGTAGAAGGGAGATCTTGCTACAGTTGTGGAAAGAGAAGACACATCGCTTATAATTGTCCTTACTATTAGACACCTAGAAAGAAAATAGAACTTTATGATACTAAACCAATTTCTTCGAAAAGGAATTCTATTACTCCACCAAAAAGAATAAATGAACCTAAAGTTCAAACCGTAAGCCAGTCGTCTGTTTATCACAAACAGGCCTTACACAAAAGTGGCTTATGGAAATAAAAGTCAAGTCCAGTGTCTGATACTGAGAACACTAAGAAAAATGATATGCCCTCACCCTCAAATGGATAGTGGGTTGAGTTCATGATGTGTGATTCCTCTGGGTCACCCAAGCCAGTTAAGGCTTGGGTTCCAAACCTAAACTGATAATTTCCTCTGAATGTGCAGGGTGTCCGTTACAGTGCTATCACAAACACTTGGATTGTTGATAGTGGGTCATCTAGGCACATGACCGGGAACCTGTCTCTCCTTTCAAATGTCAAACAAATTAAAGGGGGACATGTATCGTTTGCTGGAAATAAAGGAGGATACATCACAGCTTAAGGCGAAGTGGGAAACCAGAAAGTGAAGCTTGATAAGGTCAACTACGTTCAGCAATTACAGAACAACTTGCTTTCAGTATCACAGATCTATGATAAAGGATTCACGGTTATTTTTGACAACAAGAAGTGCTATGTGTTGAAGAAGGATTACACTATCCCGGAGGACGAAATCTTAATATCAGCTTCAAGATATAATGACTTATATGTTTTGGATCTATTAAGGTCTCCACAACCGACAATCAAGTTCAATGCTTCTTATCAAAGGAAACTTAGAGGGATTCGATCTCCTGGCATAGGATAATGGGACACATAAATCCACGAAAGATGAATCATCTGATTCAGAATGATTTAGTAAATTGAGTTAATGTTAAGAATTTTCAACTTCCGGATTTTTGTGTAGCGTGTAAGAAATGTAAACAGACCAAGAAGTCTCACAAGGCAAAGCACGTAAATTCCATTGAATTGCCTCTCGAACTTCTACACATGGACCTGTTTGGTCCTGTGAGCACCAAGAGCATCGCTGGTGATTTGTACTATAATGTAGTCACTAATGACTACTCCAGATTCTCTTGAGTAATGTTTCTGAAATCCAAATAAGAGACATTTGAATCATTCAAATAGTTGGTCACCACATTGGAATCTCTCTACAAGCTAAAAGTGCGACAGATTCGCTCAGACAATGGCACAGAGTTCAGGAACCTGTGGATGGAGGCATTCTACAAAGAGAATGGCATTGTACATCAGTTCATATCTGCCTACACTCCACAAATGAACAGAGTTGCTAAACGAAGAATAGGAGCTTGATAGAGACAGCACGAACGATGCTAACAGACTCGAAACTGCCCATCCAATTTTGGAATGAGGCAGTTACCAATTCATGTTACACCCTAAATCGAGTCTTGGTAGTTAAACGTCATGATAAAACGTGTTATGAGTTGCTCCAGTGACGTAAACCTAATCTGGAGTACCTCGAACCGTTTGGCGCGCCATGTACGTTGCAAAAGAAAAATCAGTCAGGGAAGTTTAGTGAAAAGGCTGAAGAAGGTAGTTTTCTAGGATTCAACATACCGAATAAGAGAGTTTACAACAACTCAACAGGTCATGTAGAATTGTGGTGCAACGTTGACATTCAGAGATACACCACCCCTGCTGGAAAAGGACCCGCATTCTTTTTCGATTATGATGGATTCTTTAAGTCATATCTCTCTCTCCCTTCTTGATGATTAGTTATTTACCAAAATGATGTACAATGTCTTAAACACACCGTCACTAGACTCAACAACATCAGGTGCACAAGGTGAGTCTTCTAGTCATTCAGGGGGAGCACTGGAGGTAAGCGACTCCTCCTCTGACAATAAAGAAGTGGATAATGATAAGGTGGATCAGAAGGAACAGATTCCTGCTACTGAAAGTACACAAGCATCAGATGTTGATGTCACTGACACTTCGAAACCTCACACTCCAACGGCTACAGATACTGAACCAGAATTTCAAAATCTGGATCAGGAAGTAGTTGTTCCCACCACTCCTGGATCTCGACTACATGTCTATCATCCTCTGGACAATGTCATAGGGGATGTACAATAAGGAGTACAGATAAGAAATCAGCTATACTCAGCTAATTATGCCTCAGTCATGGAAAAAGGCTATCTTCACGATGGTGCTTATCGATGTTTTATGTCTTAATTTGAGCCAAAATATGTAAGTGAAACCTTAAATGATGAGGCATGGGTGAGTGCCATGCAAGAAGAACTTCTTCAATTCAAGAAGTTAGGAGTATGGACACCGGTGGATAGACCAAAAGGTGCTAAGGTCATTGGCACTAAATGGGTCTTGAAATGCAAGAAAGATGATCAAGGGGTCATAATCAGAAACAAGGCTTGACTTGTAGTTCAAGGATTTTGACAAGTTGAAGGCATTTATTACAATGAAGTGTTTGCACCTGTGACAAGAATGGAAGCAATCCGTATCTTCCTAGCCTACACATCTTATATGAAGATTAAAGTTTATCAACTAGATGTGAAGAGTGCATTCCTTCAAGGTAAAATCCGGGAGATAGTGTATGTCAGTCAACCCGAAGGATTTGAATATCCTTATCATCGGGACAAAGTTTACAAGCTGGATAGGCTCTCTACGAGCTCCACCAAGCCCTAAGAGCATGGTATGAGAAGCTCTTGACTCATCTTGTGAAACACGGCTTTCGCAGAGGAGTGATTGATTATACACTGTTCATCAAAGAAAAGATGGTGACTTACTGCTAGTACAGATTTATGTTGATGACATAATCTTCGATTCCAAAAACAAAGAATTATGTAAAGAATTTGAAGCAGTAATGAAAGCAGAATTTGAGATGAGTGCCATGGGAGAGATGAAGTTCTTTCTCAGGTTATAGGTGGATCGGACACCAAAGGGAATATTTCTACATCAGACCAAGTATGTAGGCCAGTTGGTTTGATATGGAGAATGCTTCGGTAGCTGGGACTTCACTTGCTACAAACCACGATGTGGCACCCGACGAAAATGGTGATCTGGTGGATGCCACCATGTACGAGAATGATCGGATCCCTCATGTACCTCACAGCCTCATGACCTGATATCATGTACGTGACATGTCTCTACTCCAGATATCAAGCGAAACCAAAAGTCAACCATCTCATAGGAGTTAAACGGATATTCCGTTATCTGAAGGGTACTCCAACACTCGGGTTGTGGTATCCTCATGACGATGATTTTGAGCTTACAGCGTATAGTGACTCGAATTATGGCGGTTGCAAAATGAACTACAAGTCAACGACTAAAGTATGTCAATTTTTTGGTAGAAGATTAGTCACCTGGCAGTGTAAGAAGCAGATATCGGTTGCTCTGTCAACTTGTGAAGCTGAATACGTTGCTGCTGCAAGTTGTTGTTTGCAGATCATTTGGATTCAACAGCAAATGCGGGACTATGGTTTGCAATTCTCTAACACTCCTATCTATATTGATAATTCTACTGCTATAACCGTAACAAAAAGTCCAGTCCAACATCCTAAAACTAAACACATCGGTATTAAATATCACTTTATACGTGATTTTTGAAAAGCAATTAACCGCAACGCGCCGACCTCTATACAAAAGCTTTTGATAAACCAAGGCTTTTTATTTTATTTTCTTTTATTTTTGTCTTATTTTATTTTCCTGTTTTCAAAAATTCAAAAACACAAAAATATTTTTGGTTTTAGAATTTCAGGGGAGAATAGGCTAGATTAGTATCAAATTAGTTGTTTTATTTATTACTTAAAAAAAGGAAGGAGGACAGCTTAGCTAAAAGGAAAGCAATCAAATCTATGATACTGATTCAACGTTTATAGAAAATGATAGTACACAGGGAACAGATTGTTTGTGACTTTAAAGGAATTTAATTAATAAAGATGCAAAATTCAAGGTATGAGCCTGAGAAGTCTAAGCAACATAAAAGAAAAAATGATAGTTAAACTAGTATGCTACTATGGTACATAGAGAAAGTAGACCTAGAGATTGCTAGTTCATTGTATGATGTGTCAGTAGATTCAACACAATAGATAAGTAGACCTCATTGGTGGTTTCAAGCTCAAGCTAAGTTTTTCAACTTGCTGTGGGTTCTCATCTTGTCCCTGGTTAACGCAATCAACGCAGTTCTAATAAGGGGTGAAGAGCAAAATAAACGTCACAAATGTGTGCAGACGATCATAAAAATGAGCAAAGCACATGGAAAAATGCAAAATGCAATCAAACTAATAAATTATGTTGTTGGTGTGTTATGTGCGAAAAGAAAATAATTGCTCAAACAAGAAGATAGGTTGTGTGCCTCTCTGCTGTGCGGTGGCACTGACCTGAGGATAAGCATAACCTAAATATTCTAGAATTCATTGTTGTTTGCGCCTCTCTGCTGTGCGATGGCACTGACCTGAGGCTTGGCATCTCTTTAAAAGCTCTTAGAATATTTTCTTCTTGTAATATACCCGTAGACCGCTCAAAAATCTCCTAAGGAACGTTGATTACCATATAAACGTGGGATCCACAAATGCTTATTGAAATAACTAAACCTTAAATTATCACCAATGTGTGTCAAAAATCTATGTATGGATTTAAAAGGACAAGTATACTGACAATCATCGTGACCTGCATTTCTTGAAAGTCAAAATCAATGTGTGAATTTGGTAGCTCTAGTATGATTTCCTAAACTTGCTAGTGACTCTCGGTAAATACAAGAATCAAGCATCAAGAGGCTTATTAAAACGTCCCAAATGATTCTGGTATACCTGTATGATTTCATAATTAATTGTACAAGAAATGATATCATAGAATTGAAACTGTGTTTTCCTGGAAGTAAAATCGGTTAGAAGTGCCCTAATAGGTTTAATTCCATCTCCGACCCAAAATACAAAAGTAATCCTGTTTTGTTTTAAATTTCTAGTTGTTTTATTTAACTTTTAGTTTTATTAAGAGAAAATCGGACTATACATCTAGACTCAATCTGGGAATCACTCACTCAATAGGGTCACGTCTGAGGTGACCAAAACATTCAAAACTAAAATGAGTCACGTTTGAGGTGACAAATTCGGTTTCAAATTAAAAGGATCAAGTCTGAGGTGTATATCAGTTTTTCAAATTAAACAGGTCATGTCTGAGATGGTCATTGGTCATAACGTCTTATCAATTGTTAACAGGTTAAGTGGTTGAAAGTGCAAAAGGTTAAATTCATAAGTCAGAGTCATTCGCACGACTGTACCATGAGTATGGACCAGTCGCACGAATGAAGCATGAGTATGATCCATTCGTACGAATGGAGGAGACCGACTGAGTCAGTCACACGACTAAACCCAAGTCGCACGAATGAATGTGGTAGACTGAACCAGTCTCACGACTGAGATTCAGTCGCACGAATCAAGAGGGCGAATAGGTTTAGTCGCACGACTAAAGGAAAACCTAGTATAAATAGAGGGGAGTCGGTCGCAGATACTCACCACCCCCTAAATCGCACTTAAATCGCACGAAAGCAAGGTTACTCTGCCCAAATTTTGTATCCGTGATTTAGCTTCCTGTTAGTGACATTAACGATTACGCTCTGTTTCTATAGGTGCGAGACTAAAATCGACCTAAATGCTTAGTTTAATCAAGCCCTAATGACCTAATTGGGTGAAACTAAACCTAGACAAAACCTTCAAATTAACCACTAACATGGACTTAATCATCGATTTATTTAGTACTAAGTGTTATTTTGATTGATTGCGAGTCCAATGAGTCTAACCTAAACGTTTAACATCAAGTATAGACCAAGAACGATTATACAGTGCCGTACAGAGACATATACGAATAGACACACTGATAAACATCAATCGCACGATTTAAATGGGCGAATGACTCAATCGCACGAATGAACCATGAGTATGAATTCAGTCGCACGACTGGTTCAACCGCATAGAACAGCATACGACTAAGCTAAGTCGCAGGCTCATTCGCACGACTGAGCTCATTCACATGACTAAGACTCAGTCAGACTGTCCATTTGCACGACAGAACAGAATGATTCAAGTCCATTAAAGTCAAATGTCATTCACTTACACAAACTTTGACGTTTATATATCTTGTGTACCTAAACATGGCGAGTAAATGGACTATGAGCACAAACCATAACCTCTGTGTGCATCTTGACATCACCTCCTGGAATGCTTCTGATTTCACTGGGATTATTGCCTTCCTACGGAGATCGCGGATCTTCAAGGCCATATCTACCCCGTGCACACCATATCGATCGATTCAGCAGGCTTTCTGGGAAAGTGTTGTAGTAGACAGGTCTGCTGAACCGCATCATATTCGAGTTCCATATTGGTAAGGAGATGAGATCAGCGAGGAAGATCTGAGGAGGATGTTGGAGTTAGGAGAAGATTGTGAGTGCCCAACAAGGCTGCATCCACTGATGGTTCGAGGTTGTTTTCTCAAGGCCAAGTACGCTGGGGACATTAATGCAGGTGTGCTCAACAAGAGCAAAATGTGCCCCCAGTTCAAGTACTTAGCCCATGTGTTGCTCAAGTGCGTAGCCTCGAGGAAGGGAGGCTTTGATGTGATGTCTGATCAGATCCAAAATGCTTATATGGCTCTGGTACTGAATCATCCATTCAGTTTCTCATATATGATCTTCACTTACTGGGTCGCGAATATAGAGGCCAAAGGCAAAGAAGGCTTCTACATGTACCCCCGATTCCTTCAGATGATTATAGACTAGAAGCTTCCTTCGCTGCCTAAGGAGAGTGATGATGCGGTCACACTTGAGGTCATTGATGACACCACCCTCGGGAGGATGAAGGTGTACCGGGGCAAGCAGGTGAAGCCCCAGTAAGGAGACTATTTGGGCATCTAGCCGGGAGGATTATGTGGCGCCAGCTAGGAGGAAGTAGTGTCACGATGACAGTGACTCAGATTCTGAGCCTATTGTTCTACGAGCTGATGACTCAGATGACGATGATGACCATGGTGATGGTCAAGGAGGTGAGGGTCTGGGTGAATCCGAGTCGGCTCCAATCCACCCGACTTCTAGCTAGATGAGGAGGAGGAGGAGTCCGACAATGATCCATTGGTACGGACGGTGGGAAGCCGGGTCGCAGGCACTGAGAGAGCGCTCAGGGCGGTTGGTGGACGCCAGGCTGAGTCTAGGGATGCCGCTACTGCTGATACAGATCCTTCTTACACCCGGATCAGCCTAACAGCCAAGGGGGAGCTTCTAGCTCTAAGGGCTCCAGGAAGAAGAGGATGGCTCACCCTTATGGCAAAAAGGGTAAGAGGCTTAGATTTACTTTGACCCCATCTACCACCACTGCCACAGCCACCACTAGTGCCACATCCACCACAGCTACCACCACCATACCACACCCCCTACCACTACTACCACACTCCCAACCACCACTACTACAGCCACCCATTCACCATCCATTCCTATCCCACCACCCATATTAACCACATCCACCACTACCACCACCAGCCACCAAGCAGGTCCATCAACCCACTCTACCTCATCACCAGTCCCACTCTACCCTTCATTGGGGTAGAGGAACAGCTAGCTGCACTAAACCGAATGGTGCTGAAGTTGTTAGCTGCTGATGAGCAAAGAGCTACACAGCTACGTCAGCTGGTGGAGCTCAATGCTGCTAAATCACAGCAAATTACTCAACTTCAGGAGCAGAATGATCAATTAGTTAAGAGGATGAGGAGTTGGAGGCAAGGAATAAGAAGATCATGCTCAGATTGAAAGGATCAAAAGATGAGCCTCTGAAGATCAGGAAAGGTGATAGTGATGATGATGGTGAAGATGATGAGTCTGATGACGAAGATGATAGTGATGATGAAGGGTCAAGGGGAAAGAAGAGAGGAGATGACGATGAAGAAGGTGATGCAGCTGCATCAGCCTATGCTCAAGGTCAAGAAAGGAGGAAAAAGAAAGCACAAGACCAAGGAGCATCATCCTCATCCCCTGCTATTGAAGAGTTGACTAATAAAGACAAAAGTAATGACTAGATGTTTATGTATTTGAAAACTTTTGTACTTGAATCTTGTATTACAGTTCTGTAATTAATGTTTATATATATTTATCTAATGTTTAGATGTCTTGATTAATTACTAACTGTTGATGTGTTAAATGTTTAAATCAAGCAGATCAAACATCTTAGCAAGATGAATATGATGTTGCTCCCCTACAGCAAATCAAGTCTCAGTTCACCATGATTCTTGATTTGCAAGGGATTGTCAGAAGGTCGGTGAGCTACACTCCTGAAGAAGGAGAAATCATACACGACCTGACTGATGAGCAACTTACGGAGATGTTCTGGATAAATCCAGACAAGACTCTCAAGACGCTCCAAAGGTTGATATTTTGAGTGATGACGAGCTAAACGACATAGATGAAATAGAGATTGAAAATGTGACAGCTGAACACTATCCAGGAGTATACTGACTGAGAGGGCAATGTGATCCCCGACTTGGTGACACTCTCGGCAGTGCTACATTCGAAAAACTAGATGAGATGGAAAAGGAAACAGAAAAGAATAAAAGCCAAGCCCAAGCCTCGGACGTTGATGTTGATATAAAGAAGGCTGAATGGACAGCTTGTTTTGCTGAGATACGAGCCCAACGCACTGCTCAAAAGCCAAATGCCTACACCAAGCTTTACAAGGTCAAGAAACATCTGAAGGTGTCGGGCAAGATTATTGCATGGGCATATTTTGAGGATCTTAACATTTATGATGTTAAGAGGGAGAAGGGAATGTAGTACTTTAGATTCCTACATGATCTGAAGACTCTCCCAGGTTTTGAGCTCAACCAGCTGGCACACTTAAATCTGCTACACGCTGATCCTAGGAAAATGTCAGGCTGGTTTGAGGCTGCACTAAAGAAGGAATACCACACTAGATGGGTTAACTTTAGGCCTTAACAACTAAAGAGGTACATCCGAAGGTCTGAAGTGGATCCCATTTCTGGAAAACCTAAAGTAGTGCTGAAGTGGAGTGTTCCGCGCACAATGTCCAAGATTCCCTTACGGGAAATGCCACAGGACTTCACTCCACACTTCAAATGGTGGTATTATGATTGGAGAACAAACGAAGTGGTCATAGTTTTATAGAGAGAGGGCAAAATGGAAACTATCCGGGTATTTGACCCAATGTGGCTCACGAACTTGTCAGCAAACGATGTCTAAACTTTGTACAAGTGGCCACTATTCTATGATGCGCAAGATATTGTACAAGCTCTCCAGTTCCAGAATGTTATACAACTCTGTTTTGCATTTGAAATACATGCAGGAGTTACTAGAGAGGATAAGTACAAGAGATTTGAAGAACTTATGAAGAATGTCAGACACTAATGTAAACTAGGTCCAAGGGGGGGTTTGTTGATACACATGTACCTAGTTTAGGAGCTTAATGTAAAATGTCTGTCATGTCTTACGTATATGTAATGGATGAGTTGAATGAAATACAACATGTGATCGATGCTTATAATGTCTAATGTTACATTGTTTATTGTATGATAAAGTATATTGAAATAACTATATAGGTTTGAGATTGTTGTGCATAGTTCTTAGTCAATAATGATTGAGAAACGTGTTCAAACTTAATCGTATGAAGTCTTCATGCGAATAGACCATGCTAATGGACCATACACATGATTACTTCATGCTAATGGACCAGTCGAACGACTGAACTAGGAGACTGGATCAGTCGCACGATTGAGACATAAGGTTGACTCAGTCGCACGACTGAACCTTCAGTCGTGTGTATGAATCAATCGCATGATTCAGTCGCACGACTGAACCATGCTAATGGTTCATTCGTACGATTGGAAAACCCTAACCTATAAATACCACTTAATTCATGGAAAAACATAAAAATTCAAAACACTTGAACAAATATTCGTACCCTAGCCGTCCAGAGACTCCAGAAAGCCTGTTCCAACTTCATAGTTCGCAGTTGATCTTGTTCTAATCATTCTTAACGTTACTTTAATTGTAAGATTGATCTGAACTGCGTTCTCACTGATTGGATCGCCAATCAAATAGGATTTCACACTATTTGATCTGGTTTCATGCATTATCAGTTAGTACTCCGTACGTACACGATCCTAACATCTTTGGATATCCAACTCAAGAGATTTTAGTCTGTTGATCGTATCCATAAGTTGTGTTGACATAACCTCTTTCTTGCTTCAACATTTTAACTTGATGATTCCATGCAGACGGAAGAGAGTCAAGAAGCTTTTAAATTTGTTCATGATATCTGAGATTAGCAAGATGTTTCTTTAGATTATTTATCACTTTTAAAAATCAATCAATTAAATATGACAATTTTTTTTCTTTCCAAAAATAACATTTTATTAAAATTTATGAACAATTAAACGCCCCAAAAATATTTTTCCCAAAAATTGTAAAATAATTCTCCTCTGGGAAAAAATATTATTTTTAAATGTCACGCTAGACAATTTTAGCAACTGGGGTCAGCTTGTTTTTTTATAAATCTTTTAAAATCGATGAAAATTCTTTATCGGGATGAATTCAATTAATCCTAACTAGGGGAAAAAGTCATCTTTAACATTGAATTTCGCTAAAGAAACTATAATTTCGCCGAAATTATAGTTTCGCTGTGGACTCTAGTTTCGCTGAGCCGACAGTAGTTTCGCTGGAAATTTCGGCAGCAGTTTCGCTAGCCAAATACCTAAAACAACTTAGTTTCACCGATAATTTCGCACAAAACAAGCTTGAACTTTCGTTCAATGATACTTTCGGCAGCAATTTCGCTTGTAAATCACCCACAAGCACTGTTGAATCTTCGTTCAATGAAACTAGTTTCGCAGGACAGCAGAAAACAACTTCAATGAGGATAACCCATGTAGTTTCGCTGGAAGAACTCGTAGTTTCGCCGGATGAACTGATAATTTCGCTGAACGAAGCTAAAAAGCTTTTTCAACACGAAATCAATCTGAACTCATCAAAAACTCAATGTATTTGAGATCTGAAGATTAACATAGCTTCACCAACCAACAACCAACAAAATTCAAGCAAATTCCATATCAAATACACACGAATTTGATCTAAAATTGATGAAAACTTGATATTGAATAAAAATAACCAAAACCTCAACTTCTCTCTCTAAAAATCTTCAAATCTTCAGTGAATTTAATCCAAAATGACTCTTATACCAAATTGTAAATCCAGGATGAACACATGAATCAAATAACATAAAAAATTATGGATCAAACAATGATAAACACAATAAAACCCCTTTGATCTATATTGATTGCAAATAATTTGTACAAAGTGAGAACCCCCAATCAATTGGTCATGCAACCATTAACCAATACTAATAATAATTAACCTATTTATAGTCTAGACTAATATTCACTATACTTAACCCCCTAGACTTAGGCTAATTAATGGAAATTACATATTGTAAGGCCCCGTTCCCGGGACGCTTACAGCTGGGTTCTCATCGCACATAAAACGTATAATTGCATTTGTATTTCATAAATCGCAGCGGAAAACTAAAACAATCTTTCATTTCCATGTAAATGCTTTTGCAAGTTAATACAACATTCATTACAAAATAGCTTGTTCGCATTACAATGCAAAAACATTAATCAAAAGAATGCCATCCCAAAATAGCTGAGTAGCTCCATGGTGTGCCATCCTTAGCAAACATTACCTGCCAACTGGAAAACATATAAAAAGTCAATGTTGCTGAGTGAGTTCTAGTTTTATAAATAAAACATACTTTACTTTCATATAAAACCATTCGTTACTTTTACATGATCACACATTGTACGTACACATAGATAATATCATTATTATCTTCTTCATTCATTCATTCGTTCATTCGTTCTTTATGACCTTACTTGCGCATCGGACATCATCCGTACCAATACCATGTGCTACACCCCGGTTAGTCGTAGCTACCGGGCCGAAGTCAATAAATGAACAGCTAAAGGTATGCCACGGTACTAGGAGTAACCATCAGTCTTAGCTACTGGGCCGAAGTCAATAAATGAACAGCTAAACGTATGCCACAGTACTAGGGATGAGCGGTAGAGGTTCTACATTAAGGGTCAATCACAAAGAAGGACCCGTTATCCGATGCGTGCAAGACGTTTCATTCGTTCATTAATGCATGCATTCATCATCATGTTCCTCTTTCTTTATCTTTCACTTTACGTTACATAATACTTCGTTCATTCATTATCATACCACGTAAAGTTATGGGAAAGATATTATACATCATACTAAGGAACATTAACATGCATCCACATACATCATACAGGGCAACATCATACATACATAACATGCAACATCATCATCATCATGCCCAACATGCTTTCTAAGGACTCAAGCGTCATCTTACAAACTCTTATGGGAATCTTTGCGTCAAAACTTACATCTGCACTTTCCCCCAAAAGTCAGAAGTCAATCTATACCATCCTCGGGTACAACAGCCCTATTCGGGCGTATGGACACCCTTCAATCGCATGGCCTCCATGTGACTGAACATCATGCGATTGAACTCAAGCGGATGAACATTTAGGCGAATGGGCATCCAGTCGTGCGTATGAACCTCATGTGGATGGAACAAATGCGAATGGGCACCTATGCGACTGATCTAATGCGAATGAACTCATGCAACAAAGCACTTATGCGACTGGACCTTCAGTCGCACGACCTCCATGCGACTGGCCTTTCAATCGTGCGAATGGACCTTCAATCGTGCGAATGGACCCCAATGGCACCCTAATCGGCCGTATGGCCTCCATTCGGCCTCCAGTCGGTCGCGTAGCCCTAACTGATGCAGAATGCAGTTCATCCCGACTGCAGCCGAGGGTTTTCGGCCTCCAAACTCATCTAAACCCATTTAAGCCTAAATCGACCCTCCTAAACCTTAGGAATGCATACCATAACACCATACAAGCACACACACGCCTGGAAACATACACGAAACGCATCACACACATCACACCCAAATGGTTCAAACACATACACATACAAAAACGGGTTTTTATGCTTTCCAGCCCCAAAATCGTTTGAAAACAAGTAAAAGTGGGGTTCTAGAACTCACACAAACGAGCACAACGTTATGGGCTTCGATTTGGCTTGCTTCACGATGATTTTGGCGACCCGACTAACTCGAACCAACTTTTTCTCCTTTCTCTCTTCTTCTCTCTAAGAAATCTGAAATGTGGGGTGTGTGGGGAGAGCGGGCTGCCCTCTCCCTACTAATATCACCATATTTTCCAACTTTTCTTCGTTGGCGAGTTTGGTCCCTCGACTTTTGGACTTTATTTTCTTTTCTTTCCTCACCGGCTTCAAAATAATAAATATCCGGGTGTTACAAGTCCACCCCTCTTAAATAGGTTTCATCCCCGAAACCTATTATTCGTCGAACAAACGTGGATAATGCTGTCTCATTTCTTCCTCAGTCTCCCACGTTGACTCGGATCCCTTCCTGTGCTTCCACTGTACACGCACAAGAGGAACCACTTTATTTCGCAACCTCTTTTCTTTACGATCGATGATTGCCACTGGTTGATCCACATAATTGAGCCTTTCATCTATTTGAATGTCCTCCAGTGGAACAATCATGTCTTCATCAACTATACACTTTCTCAGATGAGATACATGGAATGTCGGGTGAATCCCACTTAACTCATCTGGCAACTCCAATCTATAGGCCACCTCCCCTACTCGAGCAATGATTCGGAAAAGGCCTATATATCTTGGGCTCAACTTGCCCCGCTTTCTGAATCTGGTAATACCCTTCCAAGGTGAGACCTTCAACATAACCCGGTCACCCACCTGGAACTCAATGGCCTACGTCGCTTATCGGCATACGACTTCTGTCTATCTTTGGCTGCCTTCATGAAGGCTTTAATCTTTTCAAGCTTCTCTGTCGTAGCCTCGATTACCTCGACGCTCCCCAATTCCTTCTACCAATATCACCCCAACAAACGGGTGTTCTGCATCTCCTACCGTATAGCATCTCATATGGTGGCATACCAATGCTGGCATGATAGCTGTTGTTGTATGAGAATTCGGCTAACGGTAAGTGGTCATCCCAACTTCCACCAAAATCGATCACACATGCCCGGAGCATGTCTTCCAGTGTCTGAATGGTTCTTTCTGACTGACCATCGGCTTGGGGATGATAAGCCGCGCTAATATGTAACCTCGTCCCCATAGCGTCGTGGAATTTCTTCCAAAATTTAGATGTAAACCGAGTGTCGCGATCGGACACAATAGACACTGGCACACCATGACGAGCTACAATTTCCTTGATGAACAGATCAACCAATCTCTCAGATGAATACGTCTCGCGGATCGGTAGAAAATGAAAGCTCTTCGTCAGACGATCAACTATCACCCATATGGCATCATACCCCTTCGGGGTACGCGGCAGCTTTGTAATGAAGTCCATGGTGATGTGCTCCCACTTCCATTCCGGTATATCCAAAGGTTGGATCTTCCATACGGCTTTTGATGCTCTGCCTTCACTTGTAAGCAAGTAAGGCACTTACTCACATACTCCACGACGTCACGCTTCATACCCGGCCACCAATAATCTTTCTTCATGTCATGGTACATTTTCGTGGCACCAGGATGAATGGAGTATCGAGTCTTGTGGGCTTCATCCATTATCTTCACCCGTAGATCCCCAAAACGAGGAATCCACACACGACCGAATCGAGTTCTAACACCGAGTGTGTTTTCACCCAATTTCCAACCAGACCTCTCATTCTTTCCGAGTTAAGGTGATCTTCTTTCAATGCCTCATCTTGAAACTCCTTGATTTGCTTCATCACATCAGAGGTCATGATTAGTTGATAAGCTTTCACCCGAATCGGTTCGGGCCTTTCCTTTCGACTAAGGGCATCCGCCACCACATTAGCTTTGCCCGGATGGTAATGGATCTCGCAATCATAATCCTTTATAAGCTCCATCCATCGCCTCTACCTCATGTTCAGGTCTTTTTGCTCGAAGAAGTACTTCAGACTCTTGTGGTCAGTGAATATGGTGCACTTCATCCGTAGAGATAGTGCCTCCAAATCTTTAACGCAAAGACCACGGCTGCTAGCTCCAAGTCATGAGTGGGATAATTAATCTCATGAACTTTCAACTGTCGGGATGCGTAGGCTATAACCTTCCCTCTCTGCATTAACACACACCCCAACCCTAAGTAGGAAGCATCAGAATAAACCACCAGTTCTTCGCTTCCATCGGGTAATGACAGAACAGGAGCTTGAGTCAGTCTTGCCTTCAGCTCTTCGAACGCCTTCTCTTGAGCTTGACCCCATACAAATTCACATCCTTTCGGGTCAACTTAGTTAGTGGAGAAGCAATCTTAGAGAAGTCTTGGATGAATCTTCTATAGTAGCCCGCCAAGCCCAAGAAACTACGGATCTCGGATGGCGTCTTTGGTGACCTCCATTGCATAACCGCCTCCACCTTCGCCGGGTCCACCATAATCCCGTCAGGATTCACCACATGACCCAAAAACTGAACTTCGCGCAACCAAAATGCGCACTTGGAGAATTTAGCATACAATTTCTCCCTTCTCAACGTCTCTAGAACCTCTCGAATGTGACCGGCATGCTCAATCTCGCTCTTCGAATAAATCAGGATATCATCAATAAACACAATCACTGATTTATCCAACATAGGCTGACACACACGGTTCATCAGATCCATAAAAGCAGCTGGCGCGTTGGTCAAACCAAAGGACATGACAAAAAACTCATAATGACCATAGCGTGTGCGGAAAGCTGTTTTAGGGATATCTTGTTCCTTCACCTTCAACTGATGATAGCCAGACCGAAGATCTATTCTTGAAAACCAACTGGCACCCTGAAGCTGATCGAACAAATCATCTATCCTCGGTAAGGGGTAGCGATTCTTCACCGTTAATTTATTCAGTTCACAGTAGTCAATGCACATCCTCATACTACTAGAGGTGTACAAACCGGTTGGGGGCCCAAACCGGTTCGGGTCCCAAACCGAAACCGGTTGGTCAAACTCGGTCAAAACCGGTTTGGCCCCAAACCGGTTCGGGTTCAAACCGGTTTCAAACGCTAAAAACCCAAACCTATCAACCGGTTTGGGTCGGTTTGGAACCGGTTCGGCCCAAACCGGTTCGGCCCAAACCGGTTTTTTTTTTTGTTCTATTCAAACGAAATTTTAAACTTTTAATTAAAACATAAATATTATAACATTTTTATATATTTATATAATTTAAAAGAATTGATATAATTAAACAATTTATAACATTTATAAACATTTATAACATTTAACAATTTAAACATTTAAACGATTTAAACAAATTAAACATTTAAACGATTTAAACAATTAAACAATTTATAACATTTATAAACATATTATATATATATATATATATATATATATATATATATACTATTTATTAACATTTATAAACAATTAAGCATTTTAACAATTAATAACATTTATAAACAATTTATATCATTTATAAACAATTTAAACATTTTAACAATTCGTAACATTTAAATAATTTAAACATTTAAAACTAAACATTTAACATAGTCGTTTCTTCGTTCGTATTATACTTGTACGTTTATTCCTCGCCACCAGAACCGGAACTGTTACGAAGGTAGTCATCATATGCCGCTTCATCATCAGTCATTCCTGGTGTCAATCCGCTCTCTACCTCGTCCTCGTATAATTCTGCTTCGTATTCCAGTTCTCCTTCAAGCGATCGTTTGTCTTGTACTCTTTCCGCGGCATCCAAATAATCTTTCAAGCAAATTGACATTTCAACTGCTTGTGGAGTGAGTCGAGTTCGTCTTATTGATATAATCCTGCCACTAACAGAAAAAGCAGATTCCGAAGCTACCGTAGAAGCTTGGACGGTTAGTAAATCTCGGGCCATGGTGGATAGGATGGGAAATTGATCTTCCTTACCTTTCCACCAAGCCAACAAGTCAAAATTTGTAAATTCATGTGGAGTCATGGTCGATAAAAAGTTTGTAAGACCATACCTCCCGAGTTCACTACTCGGAGTGTTACCACGTTGACGTTTATTACATTCATCCCTTACAGTATTATATAAATCAAACATTGGATCATTCGAACATTCGGCATTTGCCGCATGCCTTAAAGCATCATGGATTGTGATGTTTCCCCGTATTTTAATAAATAACATCATACATTTGTTGTAATTGTTTGTTGAAAGTCGCTTTTAAAGTTTTACTATACATTGGTTTACCAACTTCTAAATCCAAATTAAAAGTATTTTATCAAGTAAAGTTTCAACCCCCGACAAATTTAAACAAGGGTTTAAAGCAGCGGCACATGTAATAACGGGAGGCATTTCTTCAAAATATTTGTTAAGTTTTTCTTTCATTGGGGGTATCATATCGGAATAAGGTCTACCCGTACACGACAATTCATTTAATTTTGAAGTCATTAAATAAATTTGGTGTAGTACCAACGGACTCGTTGGGTAATAAACTCCAGAAAGACATGTAGTTGCATTTTTAAAACTTGAAGCATTTTTGTTAAGTTAACACCGGTTTGTAAATTTTCAAAATAAGATATTAATTCATTTTTAGCTTTTTTCCACATTTTTAAACAATCTCTTCGAAGAGTAGCACGACTTACATTGGTGTAACGAGGTTGGAGAGTTCGTTGAATGAGTCGAGTCAAACGTTCGTTGTCGAAATGTTTGAATGGCAAGCTTCTTGAATTACAAATTGCGCCATTTGCTCCCGAACCGCATCAACGTTATAAGCCCAAATATTTCCTTCGTTTGTCATCGAAGCTTGACCTTGAGAAGGTTCACCTTTTAACGCTCTACAATATTTATTTGCAATATGGTTTTTCAACGTTGTGTTTGCATCTTTTTTGAAAAACTTATGACAAACTTGCAACGAGCCTTGTTTGGACCACTAGCCATTTGACATAAATCGTAATTGCACCATACTTCGGGGTTCCTATTCGTAGGAAGGATTGCTATCACCACGTTGCTTGAAGACGCTTCACAACCAACGGATGATTGAGCACTTGTTGAAGCCATTTCAGAGATTTTTGTGAGGGCATTTTTGAGAGCGTTTTAAACGAAAGTATTTGTGGAGAGCGTTTTTGAGAGCGTTTTTGAGATTTTTGAGAGTAGAGAGTGTTATAAGTTGTTGTGATTCAACCAAAACATCAAATACATATATATAGTAACCTAGTGGGGGTATAATGGTAAAAAAACGGTCAAAAATTGCAAAAAACGGCTATATAGCCGTTGGGTAACGGTAACCGGTTTGAAAACCGGTTTGGGTGACATGTTTGAAAACCGTTTGGGTGACCGGTTTGAAAACCGGTTTGGGTGACCGGTTTGGGTGACCGGTTTGGGACCGGTTTGGAACCGGTTTGAAAACCGGTTCGGTTTGAAAACCGGTTTGGAACGTCGAAGTGATAAACCGGTCAAGAACCGGCGGTTCGGGCCCGTTTTGAAACCGGTTTGGGCCTCAAACCGGTTCCGGTTTTTTTGGCCGAACCGGTTCCCAAACCGGTTTTTTTGGCCACCTCTACATACTACCATCCTTCTTCTTTACAAACAGGACCGGAGCACCCCAAGGAGAGATACTCGGTCTAATGAACCCCTTATCAAGCAACTCTTGCAACTGTTCCATCAACTCTTTCATCTCCGTCGGAGCTAACCGATATGGTGCCTTGGCAATAGGTTAGGCACCCGGTATCAGATCAATCTGTAATTCAATTTCTCTGTCAGGTGGTACCCCTGGTAAATCTTCTGGGAATACGTCTGGAAAGTCACACACAACCGGTACATCAGGCAGTTGTGGTGTTGGTACATCTACATCCTTTACATAAGCCAAGTAGGTGCTACATCCACGTCTCATACAATTTCCCGCCACTGCCATTGAGATCACCTTCGGGATCGTCGTGACTCGATCACCATAAACCGTTACCAAACTTCCGTCAGGCGCTGTCAACCGAATCATCTTCTTATGACACACAATGTTCGCCTCGAAGTCCGCCAACCAATCCATCCCAAGAACCAAATCGAAACCACCCAAGGTCATCACAAACGGTCTAACAGGAAACTTATGACCCTCAAGTTGCACATCACAATTCTCTATCATCTCAGAAATCCTGGTAGACTTACCTATGGCAGTTTCTACCTCAAAGGGCGCATAAACACGTCTACTACTAGTAGGCAGCTTAGCACAGAAAGTAGCAGAAATAAAACTCCTACTAGCACCAGAATCAAATAGCACAGAAGCTAAAGTTTGGTTCACCAGAAACGTACCGGACACGACATCAGGGTCTGTCCTAGCTTCCTCCTGTGTCATAGTGAATGCCCTGGCGCTCGCCCTCGGTCCTTCACTTCCCGTCTTCCTCACCCCTGAACCCTCAGTCCTCGACTTCTTACAATCCCTGCTCATATGACCAGTTTCCCCACAGTTAAAACATTTGCCCGACAGGCAATCCTTCGCCATATGCCCTGTCTTCCCACACTTGAAGCACACATTCAAACCCAGCCTACATTCTCCCACATGCTCCTTTCCACACTTACCACACCTCCTTGATCCCACTCCCGATGTGGCCATGCGGCGGTCATCCACCCGTGCCTTTTTGTTACCCGTCGAGGCATCACCCCAACCAAACCGTTTCCCGTTCCAGTTCCGATCACCACCACCCTTCTTGCTCGCTTCGACCACTACCACCTCCCTCTCATCATAAAGTCTTCCGGCCAAATCGACCACCGACCTAAACGTGCTTGGTCGGGCAGCGATCATATGCCGACGAACATCCATCGGTAAACCCTGAATGTACCTCTTGATTTTCCGAGACAGAGGCGTCACCTGATCAGGCACGAGTCGTGCCATTTCATTAAACTTGGTGGTATACTGCTGGTGTGTCATGGTTCCAGCCTCCAACTGTAGAAACTCCCTTTCCAACTTATCCATTTCCCTGTGAGGACAGAACTCCTCAATCACCATCTTCTTCAACTCAGGCCATTTCATTCTCCCGATTGCCCGATTACCCTCTGCTTGGACAATTTTGTCCCACCAACATAGTGCCGAGTCCACAAATGAATGAGTGGCAAACTTCACCTTCAGATCTTCCCGACACTCGCTGATGTCGAGAACGGCCTCCATCTCTCTCACCCATCGGTGAGCAGCGGTAACATTGCCATTACCGTCAAAAGTAGGGGGATTGCATCTCATAAATGCCCCGTAGTTACATCCTCGCACTGCCTCTGGCACAGGCTCTTCTTCTTCCTCTTCATCATCAGACAGGACCGTTTCAGGCTCTGGGTGTTCCCGTTCTCTAGAGGATCTGTTTCTTTCTTTTCTTTCCCCTTCTCGTACAGCCTTAATAACTTCAATCACCACAGACGGTAAGATTGTCTGCATGACCAGATGGACTTCTTCTACAACAGCCTCCTTTACTGAGGCTCTCAGATTGGCGCTTTCCTCGCCACCCTCCGGATGGGGGGTCTCTGGTTCTTCATGAACCACCCTCTGAACTCTGGGTCTCCCTCTCTTGGGTCGCGGTTCAGCACCGTGACCTCCACCCCTAGAAGCTTTCGAAGATCTACCTCCGGCCATCACACGCACACTGAAAGATTCAAACACCACACGGTCATTCAAGGAAACAACTCAGTTTATGTCAAGTATAGTAAGTCCCTAATTACAGTGGCCAGTTGTGATTAGCCACTTACTTTACTCTTCATACCCCAAGTATTACCTGTCCTGACTACATCAGTATTTAAATCTACATACAACATATAACCACATACCATGCGCATATAAAACCGGTTAACTTTACGAAAATACCTGATGGCACATAGCTACTCAGATGGGCATCCCATTCCCTTTCCATCCCATTCTCAGTTTAAGATTAGGTTTATTTTGAAATTTACCCATTTCATTTAAACTTTGGCTCTGATACCAACTTGTAAGGCCCCGTTCCCGGGACGCTTACAGTTGGGTTCTCATCACACATAAAACATATAATTGCATTTGTATTTCATAAATCGCAGCGGAAAACTAAAACAATCTTTCATTTCCATATAAATGCTTTTGCAAGTTAATACAACATTCATTACAAAATAGCTTGTTCGCATTACAATGCAAAAACATTAATCAAAAGAATGCCATCCCAAAAGAGCTGAGTAGCTCCACGGTGTGCCATCCTCAGCAAACATTACCTGCCAACTGGAAAACATATAAAAAGTCAGCGTTGCTGAGTGAGTTCTAGTTTTATAAATAAAACATACTTTACTTTCATATAAAACCATTCGTTACTTTTACATGATCACA
This sequence comes from Flaveria trinervia, assembly GCA_025506515.1. NCBI lineage: Eukaryota > Viridiplantae > Streptophyta > Magnoliopsida > Asterales > Asteraceae > Flaveria > Flaveria trinervia. Next base: position 30,704,779 of record CM046442.1, read on the forward strand.
CATCGTACGTACACATAGATAATATCATTATTATCTTCTTCATTCATTCATTCGTTCATTCGTTCTTTATGACTTTACTTGCGCATCGGACATCATCCGTACCAATACCATGTGCTACACCCCGGTTAGTCGTAGCTACCGGGCCGAAGTCAATAAATGAACAGCTAAACGTATGCCACGGTACTAGGAGTAACCATCAGTCTTAGCTACTGGGCCGAAGTCAATAAATGAACAGCTAAACGTATGCCACAGTACTAGGGGTGAGCAGTAGAGGTTCTACATTAAGGGTCAATCACAAGAAGGACCTGTTATCCGATGCGTGCAAGACGTTTCATTCGTTCATTAATGCATGCATTCATCATCGTGTTCCTCTTTCTTTATCTTTCACTTTACGTTACATAATACTTCATTCATTCATTATCATAACACGTAAAGTTATGGGAAAGATATTATACATCATACTAAGGAACATTAACATGCAGCCACATACATCATACAGGGCAACATCATACATACATAACATGCAACATCATCATCATCATCATGCCCAACATGCTTTCTAAGGCCTCAAGCGTCATCTTACAAACTCTTATGGGAACCTTTATGTCAAAACTTACATCTGCACTTTCCCCCGAAAGTCAGAAGTCAATCTATACCTTCCTCGGGTACAACAGCCCTATTCGGGCGTATGGACACCCTTCAGTCGCATGGCCTCCATGTGACTGAACATCATGCGATTGAACTCAAGCGGATGAACATTTAGGCGAATGGGCATCCAGTCGTGCGTATGAACCTCATGCGGATGGAACAAATGCGAATGGGCACCTATGCGACTGATCTAATGCGAATGAACTCATGCGACAAAGCACTTATGCGACTGGACCTTCAGTCGCACGACCTCCATGCGACTGGCCTTTCAATCGTGCGAATGGACCTTCAATCATGCGAATGGACCCCAATCGCACCCTAATCGGCCGTATGGCCTCCATTCGGCCTCCAGTCGGTCGCCTAGCCCTAACTGATGCAAAATGCAGTTCATCCCGACTGCAGCCGAGGGTTTTCGGCCTCCAAACTCATCTAAACCCATTTTAAGCCTAAATCGACCCTCCTAAACCTTAGGAATGCATACCATAACACCATACAAGCACACACACGCCCGGAAACATACACGAAACGCATCACACACATCACACCCAAATAGGTCATGTAACATCCTGTATTTTTACGTTAATTAAAAGTTAACGTCGTTTAATCTTGTAAGGACTATTGTTGCCTAATATGGAACTCATGGGTTACTTATGACTATTTTTCTTATTTTGTCTTTATTCATGAATTTGAAACTTAATAATGTTAATTATTACTTAATAAATAATTTATAATTATAATAATAATAATAATAATAATAATAATAATAATAACAATAGAAGTAATAATAAAGTAATAGTAATAATACAAATAACAATTCTGATTTATAAAAAATTCTAATCTTGGAAAAAGGTTTTAGTTAATTAATAAAGTTCAGGGGTTAGTTGTGCCAATTTAAAAACTTTAAAAGTGAGTTTAAGCATGAAATGATAACTCCTAAAAACCGCAGGGACCATTTGTGTAACAACTCGTAACCCAACCCTTCCCCCTTTCTCTCTCCCCGCTATCCCGGCCGCCGGCCGGCCAAAACCTGGCGCGGCGCCGTGAGGCCAAAAACGGCCATTTCACCCTCAAATCTTGAGCCAAACAATGCAATTACTTCGGGGAAACGAATCGAACTCGAGTACACACTTTAATTGGGGATTAAACACTGATATGATGACATTCGAACAAGAAACCGAAACCACAATCGGAATCCATACGTTCAACTCTCAAATCATGTTAAAAATCAAATTAATTGGACGGTACGTACGTTTAATCACTTAGAATTCAATGATACAATTAATTTAATTCAAGACAATAGTTAATCAGTCGAATTGATGTTCTAACGTTCGCAAGACGACTTGAACTCGACGGTTGTATAATCGAATGAATGGAACCTATATAACAGGGGGAAAGGTCCCTTTTGATTCTTTTAACCTCTCTGTAACATCAATCGCACCAATCACACACTCTGCCATCGATTCCTAACCTTTGTTCTTTGCGAGTTGACCGAGTCAAGAAAACCGAGCGTAATCACTCGATTTGATGTAATCGAGTAAGTTTCATACATCATTCCACTCGTTTTCATTAGAGGATTAAAAGCCCTATGTTTAATTCGAGTATCGAAACGATCTCATGCTCAATTGGATTCAATGCGTTTCTAGGGTTTATATCAATTTGGGGATTTCTAAATTAAGGGATGTATAAGATTGTTTTCGGAAACTAAACAGATTGGGGCGCTAACCCAACTGGTAATGACTCTCGACCCTAGGCAGGAGGTCCTGGGTTCAAACCGGGCCTCTGCCACTTTTTTATTTAATTATTTTCTTACATTTCTTTTATTCTAAAAAAACTATTAAATACTAACTAATCTAAGAAAAATTATTCTGTTAACTAAAGGATTTCTGAAATTATTAAACTAAATTTGTTCAAATGTAGATTATTTTAAACATTATAAATCTACATGTTTTAAATAATAATTATTTTAATAGTTACCTAAATAAGTTAACTATTCATCTATTATTTAATCATGTTATATCATAATAAGTTAGTAAATTCATTTCTTAAACTCTTACTTAAATTCATGAATTTATAAATACTATCATTTTTTATTTAAGGCTTTGATATTATAAGACCCTTATAGAAATTAATTAAAAGTTTAAAAACTTTATAAAATGATTTGAAATAACTTTAAACTACTTTTTGCAAGTCATTTAAATAATTAATTACTCAATTAATTATTTTGATAAAGTTTTAAATAATTAATTTCTAGGTTTATTATTTCTTTCCACAATGCTATACTTAATAATTCTTGTTAATATTTAAGTAATGCTTATTGTACAATTTGCTAATGATTATTATTGTTTCAAATGTAATCATTCATCCTTATGAAAATAAAATATAATTGACTAAATTATTTATTTACCCTAATTATCAAAACCCCAAATTCAAGTTGAAACTCTAGTTCACGTTTAAACGTTAATCTTAACGCTAAACTTAATCTTGTAATACGTTTAGGTATCTTGTAAAGGAACTCGTTGGAACGTCTTTTAATTCTTATTATCATCTTATACACTTATACATCATGTGAGTATTCTATACCCTTTTTTCTTATTTTCACACTTTGGGGTGAAACATGTTAACTTATTATCATTGCACTTGTAAACTTATTGAGACTTGTAAACTTTATAGCAATTCATCATGTAAAGTTGTGGTTAGTTGAACTTTTGTGATTACCATGTTATGGCGTTATATGTACAATCATTAACTATTGCTAGCCCAGCGAAGTCATAGATCTATGGGTAAGACAAGCCTGCTTGGTTGATCCAAGTACACTTAGCTGATCGTATATACTTTTAACGTTTGAGACTTGTAAAACTTTGTCGAGGTTTGATTGTTGCATTGTTCATAACATCCCTAATCACTTTATTCACTAACTTATGACTTGAATTGCCATCTTTTATATACTTATGTATTGAAAACTATGGAATGCTCACCAACATTTTTATGTTGACCTTTTATTTTTAATATGTTTCAGGAATACCCCAAGTATGCGTTCTACACTTTGAAGCTTGCACATCTAGGATGGACCTAGATAAATAAATGAAATAAGAATGATTTGTTACATTCTATGTTATGCTTTTAATTTTTTTTTTAGACATATGTTGTAACGTTACAATTGAAACTTATGTTTAAATTATATTTGCAATATTAATAGCGTTATGTGGCTGTGAACGATCTTAACTCTCACTCCTCGACGTTTCCGCCGTCAAGGTTGGGGTGTGACAGATTGGTATCAGAGCCCATAACTATAGGGATTTAGGTTATTAGAAATGGTGACCTAGACTATAGTTGCATGAACCTCATAGAAAGATCATTATACTTTGTGCTTACTTATTGTTTGCATGCTACATAATGCTATGCCTTTTGTGCAACTTGATGCCTTAGCATAGGATTGCCTTATGTATGCTTAAACTTAGTTACTTGTTTCCCTAAACTTAACTTTGACTCTTTGATTCTCCCCGACAAATGAACTTCCTAACTTATTCTTAAACGACATGTGGAATCTACACTTATCATCTGGGTTCAACTCCTTAGACTCTATGTCTAATCTATGAAAATCTAATCAAGGTTTTGATTACAAAAACCAAAGAAATTTGTGTGACACATAGACACCTGTATCCTGGATTTCCTGGCAAAAGGCCTTCGGGCTAAGGCAAGCATATCGTATAAATCTCATTGTGAGACCAGTTATGCTTACCTGGGGATTTCTGGGATGAGTGATAAACTATGGTCAACATACACAAGTCTCTATGGCAAATGGGTCAATTTACCTTGACGTGTCAATGATTCCAAATGGTAATGCGTTACCAAATGGAACCATCCTCTTTGTGTCTTAAAAAATCCTTGATTCTTTGATCTGGTTTATCACCAAAGTTTTAATATCTTCTCGTTCTTATCATACATAATGTTCCTGTTAATATTGAACCTATCCTACATTCCAACACTTACGTTTAAACACCGTTACACGTTGAGCGTTTCATGTAACTATTTCTATACCTTGACCAACGTGAACATGGATCTTAATATACCAAAGATATTGGGAATCTAAACCGAATGGTCATCAAAAAAACTTTAAACCGTTACTTATGGTTCTCAAATCTTCTTAAGGATGTGTCCCATAACTAAGAACATGCAATGCTATAGGTGGAATTTTCTACATCTCGAGATACTTTGTCTAGGCAAAGTGTAAATGGTGATTTGACTCGATCATTGAATCCATTTACTTGACTCGAAACCCTTGAGATAAGTGATCACTTATAAATACGCGTGTCTTCAATAAGGCTATGGTTGACCTCATATCTTGAGAAGTCCATGTATTCCTTTCGATTGTGAATCGAATGTTCACATCACATTGTGGTGTTGAATAATTTCCTGTCCTTGAATTCGTCTTCTCGATTGAAACCATCCAAGATTTGAACACCACAACAAATTCTGTTATCTTGAACTTTGATCTTAAGCTTGTAAGCATGATTTCGTCCTTTTGTTACATTGATGTAACTTGAAATTTTTTTTCGAATTTCTAATTGATATTATTTTCCTTTTGTCGTTAAGTCAAACTGTGTATCGTCTGCACCGTGAGTGATGCAAGTGTTTGCAAGTCAACTTATGACTAAGAACATACGTATCTCCTAAATGATTCTAACTCATCAAAACAAGGGTGATTCCCTTACTTTGATGATTCTCTATTCGTTTCGATAATGGTTTCCAATCGCGTGTTTTATGAAAACTTCATCCTCTGGATCGGGGTGATTTCCTTATCCCGAGGATTGACTTCAATTATTTTCTTTGGAATGGCATTCCACAAATGACATGACCTCACCAAAATAGGATTGAAACCCGTACTTTGGTAACAAATGTCAATCTTCGATTGTTTTCTTGCTATTATGAAATTCAATCATCAAGATAGGCGTGAATTCCATACCTTGATGATAATATCATCTTTATAAATTGTATTTGTTCAAATGAGACGACTTCATCAAAGTAGGAGTGAATACTGGATTTTGATGAAGAAGTTCATCTTGTTATATTTATTTTTTTGTAAAACTTCACCGTTAAGATAGGAGTGATTTCCCTTACCTTAATGGTGAGTTACCTCGTATTATTTCTATGGATCCTCAACAAGGAGTTGGGATCGAACTTTTTGATTTGGAAGGTTAGTGGTCATACTTTGGGAATACACCATCAAGTTAGGAGTGAAAACCACACCTTGATGACTATTCTCATTTCTTGATCTCCAACTTACTAAGGTTTTAATCAAGTGACAAGAAACATGTAGTAACTTGAAGGGCGAACCAATGTTAGTGTTTGGACCTATCAAGCCAAAGCATGATTTCTGAACTTGAAAGGAGACCCGATCACTCTGGGTTGATTTTGATTCCGAGCTTGGAGCATTTGAATTCTTAAATCGATTTCTCTCCCTTTATCTTCATATTTTGACTCGATCTAGCTACATCGAACCATTTATTCCTTACTTATCAACTTTCATTTTGAGTTGTCATCAACACATGATTGTGTGATGGTAGCCTTCTTAAATAATCTTTCTACTAAATAAAGACATTAACAACTTGTGGTTATGTCTTTCTAGTCATACGAATGTTCTCGACTGTACTTATGGGTTTGATGAATTATGTATGCAATCTATATTTGGAAATTTGTTACCTTGCAAGACATAGTTACAAATGCATGTCTTATTGTTTGCGTTACTTCTTGAACCACTTTTGAACCCTTAACCTTGGAAAATCTTTAAAACTCTATCTTGGTTTCGACTAACGAGACTCGATATTACTTACATTGTGACGTGGAGGTTCATAAACCTTCGTAACTTGTAGTCATGGATTTGGCACATGGAAGAAAAAACATAACTTGGTATGTGTCCAGTGTCTTACCTTCACATATGACAAGAGCTAACATTCGTGATCCTATGGATCTCCTGTTTAACTATTCATCACTAAGTGCCTCTTATCTTAGATGCCATGATGACAAATGGTGCATTATAGACCGATTAACTAATTTCATATTGACTCATGTGGGTTAACGGGTCGAAAAATTGACTTGTAGCGGTTTCAAATATTCGTATACCGTGGTATGACGTTAAAACATCGATCGTTATTTTGGATGACTGATTCATCTTCTGCTATTAGCCATGTTCCTAATCATTGTTGTAAACTTAACCAAAAATCTTCGCATATCGTATTACTCTTAGACCATTGGTGGTCAAAGGAGAGATACACATTCACAAGATATGCGTGAAGATCGTTTCGTTATATATAGGGATGTTTGGGATTCCTAAATCCTGACGGTTAACTTTTCTTACAATTGGTGGTCTTTTCATTGATTTCAAAACATCACCTTATTACGTAAATGCGTTCTAGAGGTTGTCTAATATACTACGGTAACTCGTCATCGTCTTATAACGTTTCTTGTGCCAACTCTCAAAGAGTCTCATATTTCACTGGAAGAGTTCAATTGGTATGCTTTATGTCAAGAGACTTGTAAGGTTCCATAAAGTGAACATCTCATCCGTAATCAAACGTCTAACACTGGCCGTTGTACACTTACCTTTCATTTTAACTCCTTTTGTTCATTAAGTTTCATTTTTAATTTCGGGACGAAATTCTTAAAAGTTGGGGAGACTGTAACATCCTGTATTTTTACGTTAATTAAAAGTTAACGTCGTTTAATCTTGTAAGGACTATTGTTGGCTAATATGGAACTCATGGGTTACTTATGACTAATTTTCTTATTTTGTCTTTAATTCATGAATTTGAAACTTAATAATGTTAATTATTACTTAATAAATAATTTATAATTATAATAATATAATAATAATAATAATATATAATAATAATAATATAACAATAGAAGTAATAATAAAGTAATAGTAATAATACAAATAACAATTCTGATTTATAAAAAATTCTAATCTTGGAAAAAGGTTTTAGTTAATTAATAAAGTTCAGGGGTTAGTTGTGCCAATTTAAAAACTTTAAAAGTGAGTTTAAGCATGAAATGATAACTCCTAAAAACCGCAGGGACCATTTGTGTAACAACTCGTAACCCAACCCTTCCCCCTTTTCTCTCTCCCCGCTATCCCGGCCGCCGGCCGGCCAAAACCTGGCGCGGCGCCGGTGAGGCCAAAAACGGCCATTTCACCCTCAAATCTTGAGCCAAACAATGCAATTACTTCGGGGAAACGAATCGAACTCGAGTACACACTTTAATTGGGGATTAAACACTGATATGATGACATTCGAACAAGAAACCGAAACCACAATCGGAATCCATACGTTCAACTCTCAATCATGTTAAAAATCAAATTAATTGGACGGTACGTACGTTTAATCACTTAGAATTCAATGATACAATTAATTTAATTCAAGACAATAGTTAATCAGTCGAATTGATGTTCTAACGTTCGCAAGACGACTTGAACTCGACGGTTGTATAATCGAATGAATGGAACCTATATAACAGGGGGAAAGGTCCCTTTTGATTCTTTTAACCTCTCTGTAACATCAATCGCACCAATCACACACTCTGCCATCGATTCCTAACCTTTGTTCTTCGCGAGTTGACCGAGTCAAGAAAACCGAGCGTAATCACTCGATTTGATGTAATCGAGTAAGTTTCATACATCATTCCACTCATTTTCATTAGAGGATTAAAAGCCCTATGTTTAATTCGAGTATCGAAAACAATTTCATGCTCAATTGGATTCAATGCGTTTCTAGGGTTATATCAATTTGGGGATTTCTAAATTAAGGGATGTATAAGATTGTTTTCGGAAACTAAACAGATTGGGGCGCTAACCCAACTGGTAATGACTCTCGACCCTAGGCAGGAGGTCCTGGGTTCAAACCGGGCCTCTGCCAATCTTTTTATTTAATTAATTTTCTTACATTTCTTTTATTCTAAAAAAACTATTAATATACTACTAATCTAAGAAAAATTATTCTGTTAACTAAAGGATTTCTGAAATTATTAAACTAAATTTGTTCAAATGTAGATTATTTTAAACATTATAAATCTACAGTTTTAAATAAATAATTATTTTAATAGTTACTTAAATAAGTTAACTATTCATCTATTATTTAATCATGTTATATCATAATAAGTTAGTAAATTCATTTCTTAAACTCTTACTTAAATTCATGAATTTAAAATACTATCATTTTTTATTTAAGGCTTTGATATTATAAGACCCTTATAGAAATTAATTAAAAGTTTAAAAACTTTATAAAATGATTTGAAATAACTTTAAACTACTTTTTGCAAGTCATTTAAATAATTAATTACTCAATTAATTATTTTGATAAAGTTTTAAATAATTAATTTCTAGGTTTATTATTTCTTTCCACAATGCTATACTTAATTAATTCTTGTTAATATTTAAGTAATGCTTATTGTACAATTTCGCTAATGATTATTATTGTTTCAAATGTAATCATTCATCCTTATGAAAATAAAATATAATTGACTAAATTATTTATTTACCCTAATTATCAAAACCCCAAATTCAAGTTGAAACTCTAGTTCACGTTTAAACGTTAATCTTAACGCTAAACTTAATCTTGTAATACGTTTAGGTATCTTGTAAAGGAACTCGTTGAACGTCTTTTAATTCTTATTATCATCTTATACACTTATACATCATGTGAGTATTCTATACCCTTTTTTCTTATTTTCACACTTTGGGGTGAAACATGTTAACTTATATCATTGTACTTGTAAACTTATTTGAGACTTGTAAACTTTATAACAATTCATCATGTAAAGTTGTGGTTAGTTGAACTTTTGTGATTACCATGTTATGGCGTATATGTACAATCATTAACTATTGCTAGCCCAGCGAAGTCATAGATCTATGAGTAAGACAAGCCTGCTTGGTTGATCCAAGTACACTTAGCTGATCGTATATACTTTTAACGTTTGAGACTTGTAAAACTTTGTCGAGGTTTGATTGTTGCATTGTTCATAACATCCCTAATCACTTTATTCACTAACTTATGACTTGAATTGCCATCTTTTATATACTTATGTATTGAAAACTATGGAATGCTCACCAACATTTTTATGTTGACCTTTTATTTTTAACATGTTTCAGGAATACCCCAAGTATGCGTTCTACACTTTGAAGCTTGCACATCTAGGAATGGACCTAGATAAATAAATGAAATAAGAATGATTTGTTACATTCTATGTTATGCTTTTAATTTTTTTTTGAGACATATGTTGTAACGTTACAATTGAAACTTATGTTTAAATTATATTTGCAATATTAATAGCGTTATGTGGCTGTGAACGATCTTAACTCTCACTCCTCGACGTTTCCGCCGTCAAGGTTGGGGTGTGACAGGTCAAACACATACACATACAAAAACGGGTTTTTATGCTTTCCAGCCCCAAAATCGTTTGAAAACAAGTAAAAGTGGGGTTCTAGAACTCACATAAATGAGCACAACGTTAAGGGCTTCGATTTGGCTTGCTTCACGATGATTTTGGCGACCCGACTAACTCGAACCAACTTTTTCTCCTTTCTCTCTTCTTCTCTCTAAGAAATCTGAAATGTGGGGTGTGTGGGGAGAGTGGGCTGCCCTCTCCCTACTAATATCACCACATTTCCCAACTTTTTTTCGTTGGCGAGTTTGGTCCCTCGACTTTTGGACTTTATTTTATTTTCTTTCCTCACCGGCTTCAAAATAATAAATATCCGGGTGTTACACATATAAATCATAAAAATGACTAAAACAATATAAAATATATTTTGTTCACACAAACTATATTTATTACAATAAAACTCCTAGTCATCTTAATCTTCAACGTCTTGTCTCGGTTCCTCGTCTCGAATGTGTCGGGTTTGACTTTTATTGACTTTGATCGTGACGATGACTTTTGTTGACTTTGACTGTATTGATAATATAGACTATCTTATACAGCTCCAACAAGATATGAGAGTGATATTTTTAGAGAATGAGAAAATGAAAAGTGAGGCCTAAGGCTTGTTTTTATAGTTGATGTTAGAAGTATGTTATGAATGGTGTTAATGGTGAGTTATAAGTCTTTTAAAATGAGGTTATGATTGGAATTTGAAATAAATATAAAATTAAATAATTTAAATAAATAAAAGAATAATTACAATTTAAACTTTAAATTTAATAAAAATTTAATTTTAATTTAACAAATTCTTTTTTTATTAAATCTTTGTAGACTTTATATATCTAATAAGAACTTGTAATTTGATTATTTATTTTAATTGAATATTTAAAATCTTATAATATTAATAATATTTTATAGACCTTAAATATTTTTTAAAATAATGATATTGTATTTTAATCCTTTATTTTAGTTTTATAATTAAAACTCATAAATGACAAATAAACTTTATGAATTTATAAATTTTATTCTATAAATCATAAAATTACCATGAATTGATTTAATATACAGAAGTTGAATAAATAGTATTATTATTGTTTTTGAAGGATTAAAATAAATTAAATTTCTCCCACATCTTCTTTTCTATCACTTTCTTGACATAAGAAAGTTCGATTATGACTCGATTTGATAGTTTAATGGTCAAAATTTGAAAAATTATACATGAGCGACTAAATTGAAACAATTTTAAAATTCGATTACCATTCTATGATATTTCCCTAAATAATGATGCATACTTTATCTTAATAAGCAATATTAATAATATTGCTTAAATATCTAGATAATAAGACAAGTATTTAATTCGCTAAAATCTATAGTTCTAATACTACGTGTCATACCTTGGTTAAGGATCGCAACGAAAATATGTTTCAAGATTCAGTTTATAACATACAACAACTCTAAAATTGTTTAAACAAACATTCTTAAATTCGTTGAGAATTCAATACCTATTATTTTCACAAAAAAATGTTATAAAATTTTGAAGGAAAATTAATATTTTTGTCAAACTTTAAGAAGAAAAATCAAAATATAGATCTAGTATTTAATTTAAAGATTGGTTTTCTTTAAAGAGATCTCTTTTCCCTTTGCTCCCTAATTAGCTAGTTGTCCCCTTCGTTGTTCAATTCCTCAGTTTGTTTATGATAGTCAATTAGTAGTCTTTACTTAGCAATGTAACTGCAATTGAGATAGTATTGAAATGGTAAGAATAGATTAAAAGTAGGATGAAGTCTGCCCTTGCACTTAGTAGCAACGATGTCTTTTGTTAAAGAAGAAGAAGAAGTTCTTATCAAAGAAACCCAAACTCCCGCAAGAAGACTTTTTTGTCATGAAAGCCTTTTCCTTACTCTTGAATATAGTCTATGAGAATGTTATGACAAGAATTTGTTCTTGGTGGTAGGACTTGATTAAGATATTGTAGGCATAAAGCAAAATAAACTAACCGATCTAGAGAATTTCAACCAAGAGAAATACAAACTCTCTAATTAACACCCATTGCGAATCTTACCAGGTGCTTAAACATCCACTTTGTTACAAATATGCAAACTACTTTAAACATACACGGTTCAATATATGTAACTTTTTAAACCCCATTAATTACTATTGTTAATTACTATTGGCTCAAACAGTTAGGTCTGGTTGGAACCGGGTAGTGAAATAAATAACGTAATGAATTATACAAGGTTTGGTTTGGAGTGCAGTTGGAGTGGACTATATTGGGCCGAAAGAAAAGAAGTGGGTCAGGGCTCGTACATATATATATATATGTATGTATGTATGTATGTATAGAACAGGTTGGTCAACAAGAGTCGTCAGTTTTTCTGCCCTTAAAACTAAAGCTAACACATTCATCATTCATTCTTCTCCGCCTTCTCCCTATTCGGCTCTGTTGCTGCTCAAATAACACTTTTGGAATATTTCTTTGGTGTAAAGGTAACATTTTTAGATTTCCATTTATAGTTTTCTGCTACTGAATTCGTCATGGATTTTGTTAATTCCTAGGTTAATGCTTGCCTTTCAGAAACGTTTCTTTGATTTTAATATGTTTTCATGAGTCTTCCTTATCAGTTGCTTCGAATCAATTTGGAGGGTTTATGTATTATCCTTCATATGTATGCTTGAAATCAACTTTCAACAGTTTTTCCCCATTTCATACTAGGGTTTGTTAGCAGGCTTACTTTGAACAACTTTGTTTAGGTTTTGGGACCAAAGTTTACATTTTTAACATGGGTATTTTGTATTTGGGTGCTAATGGCCGTGATTCAAATATTTAATCCATATAGGTTATTGGTTTTCATTACAGTTAAGTTTCTTCGTAAATCGTAATCAAATTAATCACTGCATCTTTAATTTTGTCATCTGGTACAACTATTTGATTTTTCTTGTAGATTGATTGTATATAATTTTGAAACCATATTTTTATATCCAATTGGTGGTATACAGAACCTAATTTTCATACTTGAAACTTGAGTAATTGGAAATACTTTGGTAATTGAAGTTCTTAATTTTTGAGTTAGGCTAAAGGAGATTAGTGTAATGGCTGAAGAACTTCAAATGCAAGAGGCTGGACAAGGCCCAAGAAAGAGGAAAATAGGTCACAAGAAGGGTAAAGGGAAGAAGAAAATGAAAGTGTTTCAGGGCAGTGGGCAGAAGGTCAAAATGGATGGAAAAATGAAAAAACTTTTCAGAAGAAAGGCAAGAGATTATAATTCAGATGATAGCGATGATGATAATGATGTAGATGAAAAGCCAGTGAAGTTTGAAAAGAAGCAGTTGCCTATTGAAAATAAGGAGGATGATGGAAAATCTTCTGATGAAGAAATGGATGATGATGATGTGGGCAACGATGTTTCTGATGATGAAGATGAGATAACCGAACATGGGATTATGAAATTTTCTGAAGGAAGCACTTCTTTCAGAAAAGCATTTAAGAAAATAATAAAGAGAAGTGGATCAGATGATGTACTCGTAAGTATATATAACACCCACAAGAATTATTGCATGTATGATATTTTGAATAGGTTTTGTTAACCAATTATGGATTTCAGTTGGAAAGTTTTATTTAGATATCTTTTATTGCTACAGGGTCCCGTGTTATCTGCTCACAAGAACCTTGTAGTAAAAAAGCTTGCTGAAGAAACTGCTGAAAAGAAAGCAAAAGGGGATGCGAAAAAGGAAAAAGCTTTGGTAATTAGTTTCAACATGGTTATAATTTTTACTCTATAATGTGCATATACATATTAGTTCTTTTACTAGCCACCTGCAATGGAATTTATTTGGATATATAGTTAAGAGAGAAAGGACACGTAAAGCCTGATGCATTTTCAGTCTCGCATGAAAAGCTACTCTTAGGAATTGCCACAAAAGGAGGTAAATTATATCTTATTTGCTTAATTTGTTTAATTATCTCGAAAATAGAAACGTCTTTTGCATCATTGGCTCATTGCCAGTTTTAAGCTAACCTGTTGTCATTTTTTTCATGTGTTGGTGGAACTTTCAGTGGTGAAGTTATTTAATGCTGTGAGTTTCTGATCCATGAATATAATTAGTTCCTTTTTTTTTCTTTCAAAGCTAAGTGTAGAGGTGGCTATTTAGATCCATGTACTGATAGAAGGGTTTGATTAGGTTGTTTATTTTACTTTTATCTCTAACGGGTCAAATGGGTTAAGCTAAAATATTTAACTAAAATGAGAACAGGACGAATAGGTGATATGGATTGTGTTTAGAAAGATGCATGTTTTGACCCTGACCCATTTGGAGCCGTTACCCAACTCTCTCCGCTCGCCCATTTTGTTACATATAGCTATGAGCTATATCATAAAATTCATCTTATGTTGCTGGTTGTTTATAGGTTAACAAGGCTCAGAGTTCACAAAGAGGTTTAAATCCATTAAGGTCTAAAGATGCTAAAGGTATGCAACTAAATGCTTATTTCTCTTCTGTAACTTCTGTCTATATGAATTGGAGCAACATTTTTGTTGTTCAGCACTTTCTCTTGAGTCCTGGCTTGACTTTTGTTGACTCGTTTCATATTTGAAAGATGGCTGATTCTCTTCTACGACTTTTCAGTTATTCAAAAACGGAGGAAAGAAGCTTTCTTTTCTGAGTTGGGCAAACATCCATCTGGGTCAGATGCTAAGGTTATCTCTCTCTCTATACATGCGCGCGCGCACACACACATCTGCACACAAGCACATACATGTGCACTCACTGAGATATTCACATATCACAATTCACACCTTTAATTTTTGAATTATGATGCAGGTTGGCCCAAGTGGAAATGCAGGTGACGAAGAAGGTCCTGCTTGGGCTCCTCTACGTGATAACTATATGCTGACGACTTCTAAGTTAAAGGATTGGGATAAAGCAGCTGTAAGCACTTTCTTTGTGTTTTTCGCATTCTGTGTCTCTTTCATAAAAACCACCACCTTTGATATAGATTGCGATAAGCTATCTCACAAATTCATAAATATCTAAATCAGCTTTCAATGGGAAAGTACAGGAATCTTATAGACCTAATTGAGTACCATTGATTAATCTGTTAAAATTGTAATAGTTGATGAGTAGAGATTAAGGGTTAGAGGTTACAAATTGGAAGGGTTTGGTAATGGGTTGAAATGCAGAATGTGCAATCTTTTTGTACCAGTTAACCCAAGGCACCTGGGTTGACCGGAAACACTTCTTGTTTAAAGATTTTATTTTTTTATATATAATTAGTGTGTCAAATGTCTTTACGAAAATGATATATGTTCACTTAGTGTAATCCATTCGAGACATTTTCTTTTTTCTTCAAAATGTTTTGATTAATGATCGATCTGGCAATTTATAAGCAAATGGGTAACATATGCCACTTGGAATTATGATTATTTGAATATTTACTAGATGTGAACTCTGATTGGGTGTAGGATGAACCTGAAGCAACAGATGATTTTGGAAGACAAGATAGTTCATCTGAAGATGATGATTAGTTGGCTATATGCTTAAATGCTCTAATTTGTTTTTTTTTTGAACTAAAAGGTCATTTGATTATAGGTTGAATCTTGTATGCAAATTTTGAGTATTTAAGCACTTTTGACGAAAATTTGTTGATGCTAATTGGAGTTCGAGTCTTTTATTATTCTCCACTTTTATTACTTTCATAATAAGAGAGAATTACACATTGCTTCAAAACCTACATATATGTTATTAACATATATGTCCAAACTAATATTTTAATTACATATTTGTTTATGTTTTATTAGTAACGTTCCTTACATTCTCTATGAAATGTTTACGTTTTCATAGCAATATTTCTCTAACACTTTCAATCATGTCATGTAACATGATCCAAACAACTATTTTTTATTGTATTTGTGTTACGAGCAATTATTCGCTTTTAGCTCTTGTTTTTGCATTCGTTTTATTAAAAATCAACAAACCCAAACTTTTTCGCAAATCTATTCATGTAACTCAAAACTACTTGAAACTAACTCGATACAAATACATTCTAATTATGTTGAAATTGTCTCGTCACCGATTATGTTTTTCCAACCTCCAACAACGGCTCCTAGTTGGGTGGTGGATAGTTATATGGCGATTTCAGCACAATTAATTAGAGTAGTTTTAAGTTTGTTTCAAGTTATCTAATTGATTCATAAGATGGTTCGGGTTTGGAAGTTTTTGAACCAAAGGTGTGCAAAAGCTGGATTTTAGATAGGATAATTACTCGTAGATACAAAATAAGTAAAATTATATGTTCGGATCATGTTGCATGACGAGACTATAAGTCTCATACAAAAACCAGAAAAAGTATCAAAAGTTAAAAACACATAAAAGATGTCAAAAGTATCTAAAGCTAGTAAAAAAGAAAAAAAATAATTTTATAGTTTAATGAAAATTAGAGTAATATACTAATTATGTAATTATTTATAATAAAAAATAACCAAATCAGTAAATATGTAATACTTATGTTTATAAACTAGATATATGTAATTAATCTTTTAGTTTGAATGTATATACAATTAACGGAGTTTTAAAATGCGATATATGTAATTAAACTTTTAATTGAGTATATATGTAGTTACCTAACTTTTAAAAGGTGCAAAATCAATACACGGGAGTAATGCAACAGTTTTACAAGGTTGAAGAGACTTGAACACTTTACAGGTCAAATATGGTACCGGCTAACTGAAACTAAGAACACAAATAAAGAACACAAGCAGAACAAGGTATTTAGTCTCAAGAATAAATATATTGCTCTCAAGTGTTTTACCAATTGTACAAGGCTTAGTCCTAAGAACTGGATGCATGAGATGATTTATACTACATACTACAGCCGGTCATACTTTGAATGCCAGTTGGAACACTAATCTATACAACAAGATTAATGTAAAGTCAAAACTCAAGTGTTTTACCAATTGTACAAGGCTTAGTCCTAAGAACTGGATGCATGAGATGATTTATACTATATACTACAGCCGGTCATACTTTGAATGCTAGTTGGAACACTAATCTATACAACAAGATTAATGTAAAGTCAAAAGGCAGATTGCCTTTTGACTACTGACTATAATATATCATAGCTCACATCCTAATATATAACAAAAAAGATAAAAGTACATAAGTAGAAAGTTACAAACTCTAATACCTTAATCTATAGTTAACAAAAGTATGAAAATATCACCCACTTGTATAAGTTGGTGAGTCTTCGGAGATAGTGACACAAATGTGTATTCATCTTTTCTCAAAAGTATGTCAGAGAAGACATGCCTTCTTTGTCTTCGAAAGAAATCAGTCTCTTGGCTTTGGAAGACTTTGTCTTTGAAAATTCATAAAACTTCATCTTTGGCTACTGAAAAAATGGTATTTCGACTTTGGAAGATTTGACACTTCGTGAATTTTTCAGTGTTTTGTTAAATCTTTTGAAGTAACTTTCTTTGTACTTTAGTGTGCATGCTTAAAAATCTTTGAGTACAATTAGGCTCTAAGTTAACTCTTACAAACTCCCCCTAGGTTGATGTTATCAAAACTTGAGAATCACTTTGAGTCTTGATCTTTGTATGTTCACAGTGCTCATCATAATCAAGACCATTCCCTTCTTAATCAGTTGGTTAGGATTCCTCAAATTCTTAAAAGTATCTTCTAATGTCAAAGAGATCATGGAGAGTAAGGTCAAACATGTTTTGCTAGAAGTATAGATCTTGACCTCCTTGATCTCTAGTGACATACCATTTATCTAGGTTAGTAGCAAAGGCCCAAGACAAGATGCGTCTCTCAACAGCAAAAGACTCTAGTACAATTGAAGTTGGTTGAGCAAGCTTTTCTTGATCACCCTCAGGATGTTCTGACCCATCCCGAGGTACAAAAGTGGATGCCTTTGACTTCTTCTTCTTCTTGTCCCTTCTTATGGCCATCCTTTTTCTTTTTCAATACTTTAATTGAGAAGGCTAGTCTTGAGTACCAAATGTTCCTTTTTTGTCCTTATCATTTGAATCATTTTCCTTCACATGTTTATAAAGAAAAGGATCAGTATCCTTCTATGGGTCAGAAGATGAAGTTGACTGAGATACAACACTAGGTCCATGTTGTGTTGTCTCTTAGGTTTCAACCTTAAACTTAGCTTCAAGTGCAGCCTGACTTGGTAGAGAATGCAAGTTTACCAACTCACACTTCTTTATCTTTTAGTTGATCATTGTAATGTGCTCATTCATAGTGAATAGAAACATTGGAACAAGTCTCCTTCCGGAGAACCATACAGCTTTAAGAAGCTCACCATCTTTCGTTTGTAAGCAGACGTTTTCTGATTGGTTTTGATGGTAGCTCTTGACATAGCAACTTCCTCCCTTATCTTTCTCTTACTAGCTTTCTTCTTATTTAGAACTTGTTACTCTAGCTGCTTAAGGTACTCAAACTCTATATATTCATATGATAGAGGGAGAATGGTTACTACCTAATAGAGGCCTGTGGCACTCAGGCAAGTTAGCATCTTTTGCCTATGTCATTCCCTATCTACCTGAGTTTCTTGTTTAACAACCACAACCTCTACTTCAGGGCTTTCTTGAACTAGGGTGAGGGCAGAAGCTTTGTAAAGTCGTTTTCTTTTTCTATCATCCTTACTCTTGAGTAGCAACTTTGCAGCCTCAGCCTCCTTTTTTTGCTTTGACACTTTAGTGTTAGCTAGTTGATTTAGTTCATGTAATGAAAGAGAGATTATCTCATCAATGTTGTAGTTGCTACACCCTATATATTTCAATCTGGCTGCACTTAACTCATCTTTCTGAGTATTTGGTCAAGGGGTAGCCCTAATTGTAGCTTGCATAAAGCACGAGGGTCTCTCTTGTTCTCTTTCCAACTGACTTACACTTCCTCTCTATTGGACAATAAGGTTAGTGCAACCAAAACCAACACTTAAACAATTTTGGGTACAACTAATAAGGACTTCCGAAGACAATTCAGCATTCAGAAGACAAAAGCTTAACTTTAGAATTTCAACACTTAGGAGAATTGAAGACTACAACTTCCGAAGTATGAAGTCCAAAGGAAGCCTCAGAAGAAGTAGCTACTTCCGAAGTATAAGAGGTTTCGGAAGAACTTGTTCTACCGAAGCCAGTTAACCTTCAAAAGTACCTACTATGAACCAGTGAACATAAGTATTGTCTCTCTGACACTCCGCTGCAAATCTCTAAGATACTGCATGGTGCTTTCCCATGTCCATGTGGTTGACCATACTTTATTCCATTGTTCACCTTTTATTAGTTAGTACAGTTGTCAATTTTAGTTGTTGACAAAAGGTAAGTCATGGACATGTCATGACTACCAAATCTTAGATAAGACTTTATCTAAGATACCTTAACTGTAGCTTTGTAGTATTTACTTTAGTTTTAGTTTTCCAGCTGGTATCAAAGTATATCCGACTGTAGGTAGTAATATATATAGTTTCTTATTGTAACTCATGGAACAATTTTTTTAAGAGTTTTGTAATACTTTGAGTTGAGAAGTGATATATACAAGTATCTTGAAAATTATTTTCTTGTGTTTTGCTTGATTTACTTAGTATATTATCATCAACTCTTAGAATGATTCTGCTTGATCACTAAAACAGAGTGTTACTTAGTGAGTTGGAGAGTACTAAGTTTGTGTTGAGTTTCAAAACTGATCCTGCAATTGGTATAAGAGCTTTTTAGGCTCTTGATTGTGTGATCTTACTATCTTAATCGACCTCACCTTCATTCATCTACTCACTACACTAAAAAATGGCACTTAACTAAAAATCTGAAGTTGAAATGGGGACGATGACCAAAGCACCTATCATCATCCTAGAAAACTTTAGATCATGGAGTAGACATATCAAAGGTTTCATCAAGTACCAAGATTGCAAGATGTGGAAATCTATGGTCAATGGTCCTTACAGACCAAAGTTTGCTGCACTAGGTGGAAATAGTGCCATGATAGAGAATGCTGTAGAAGACTACTCTAATGAAGACAGCAAAAAGTTGGACATTGATAGCAATGCTATGACTATTCTAATGACTACAATACCCAACTCCATCATAGTGGATTTTGAGCATCGCAAGTCAACAAAAGAACTGTTGATTCCTTGTCCCGGATGTATTCTAGCTCGAACGACTCCAAGGAAGATTCACTGAAGCAACAGTTCGAGAACTTCACTTATATTGCTGGAGAGACCCTCAGCCAACAATACTTAAGCTATATGGATCTAATTTCCTCCCTTCAGTCTGTAGGAATTGCCCTTGAATTGAGAGATCTCACTCGCAAATTCATGAGTGCACTCCCAAATAGTGGGCGTTCTACTGTGTCTCTATCAATAAGACAGAAAACTTAAACTCCCTCACCATGACTGAACTATATGGTATCCTTGATGGATACCGTGTAAAAATAGAGAACAAGAGAGGTCATCAGATGAGCAGACCCTCAAGCCTTCCTACTAGCAACGCTTTAATGGTTGCTAAAGGCTCAAGATCCCCTAACCTCAATAGTACCTGACATACCCCCAACAATCATCTTGAGACTCCAAGGTCTTAATCATCCTTAATAGTACCTGACATACCCCCAGCAATCTTCTGGGCCATACATCACTTTTCCTAAGACACCAAGGTCTAAATCGGGGCAACAAAGTTCTTTCCAGGGCAGCTGTGCCTTTGTCTTAGGAAGTGGACATTCTGGTGACTTTCAATACTGCTTTGATAATCTAGAATGTTTCACCCAGATGATGTGGAATGTGTGGACATTGTCCAACAGATGGCTCTGTTAACTTACCGAACAAAGAAGTTCTTCAAAAGAACTGGAAGACACTTTCCCCAGAATCCAACTAACAACAAGTTTGGGTTTGACAAGTCAAAGGCCAAATGTTACAACTATAACCAACTTGGTCACTTTGCTAGAGAATGTAAGGCTCCCAAGTCGAATCCGGGAACCTCACATGCCTCCACACATCCCTCTACACCTAAAGCCTCTAGTAAGTCAACTGAAACAACAGATGTCGCTCAAGAAGTTGATTGGAGCTTCATGGTACATGATTTGACTCTTGCTTAAGCACTTATGGCCGGAAATGATGACAACAAGGTATATGAACACCTCTGTACTCCTGCCTGTATTGTTAAAGTTAAGTTATATCAGGACTACAATATGGAAATTAAATCTCATATTGAGTCTTTAAATATTTTGAAATCTGATTTTAAAAGGACTGAATCTGACTATCAAAAGAAAATCAAGGAGTTAGAGAAAAATATGTCCTTGTTAAAATAAGAACACACAAACTATAAGACTCAAATCAAGGATTTAATATCCAAATTGACTGAGGCTCAAGCCCAGCTTGTCACAGCTGAGGCTCAAGCTAGGAAGCATGAGATCTCTGAGCAAAACTTCCAAGCCATTCTTTCCTTATCCTCTCACTCAAAACTTTATTACCAAAACAAAGGTGGGTTGGAAACCAATGAAATTGATCCACCATACTCTTATGAGTCTATTAGACAACCAAGATGTGGGACTGAATAACAAGAGGTTCCAGCTGTTGACCTACCTTCTCATGAGTCAAAGAGTGATGCAACTATGGAGACCACTACAGGGAAGGAACTTGTAAATCAACCCATTCCTACTTGTGATGATCATCCCCTATCCACCAAATCTAGAAGAAATAGGACTAAGGCATCTAGAAGAACTACCAAGAAGGTAGCTGAGTCTAAGTTAAAGATTGACCCAAAACAAAAGGGTGTTTTCATTTTAGTTGGATTCTAGGTGATAGGAAACTTTGATTCTAGAAAGGTGTGTAGTACCGACACTCCTATCCTGCTAAAGGAACGAAATTTAAAGGGGAAGACTATTGAGAAAGACAAGAAAACCAAGAAAGAACAGCCTTCAAAAACCCCAAAATTAACATTGCATGCATAATGTGTGGTCTGCAAAACCACTTGGCTAAATATTGTTACTACAATCTAGAAAGCACACATTATGCAAAAGATGTTAAAAAGGAAGGAGCCAAGGAAGGTTTCACATTTGGACCTTATCATATGGTTCAAGTGATGAGAAAAGGAAAGCTGGTTTTCGAAGCTAAGTTGCTTTCGGAAGGAACTCATTCTTTCGAAGGGAAAATGGCTTCGGAAGCTAAGCAAAAAAGATTTCAAAAGAACAAGAACGTTCCTTTGAAACATTATGAGAAGAAGGTTACTTTGGAAGAGAATGTAGTGAAGGCTTCTTCCGAAAAGAAAGAAGTTTTGGAAGAAGGCTATGCTGCTCAAGCTTTAACAAGCTCATCCACTCTAATTAGCTAAGGGATGGAATGGAAGATCAGAAAAGATGTTGCAACCCAACCTTCCTCTTCAAAGACTTCTATTGAACCCTCTCCCCTTCACTTTGGTTCAATTATGTCATCATCTATAGAAGAACTCAAGACCAGCAAGGCTTGGGTTTCCAATAAAAACTAACTTTCTTCACCTTATGTGCGAGGACATCCATATGACAAAATAACAATGTCTGGATAGTGGATGCTCTAGGCACATGACTAGGAACAGATCTCTTTTTCAACAATTTTAACATTATGATGGAGGTCCTATTCAGTTTGGAGGTGAGACCGGAGGATACATTTTAGGCAGAGATAGTGTATCCAATGGTAAGTTAAAAGTTGACAAAGTTCACTTTGTTAAACAACTTGAACACAATCTCCTAAGTGTTTCTCAGTTCTGTGATCAGAAGCACTAGATGCTTTTCACAAAGCATGAGTGAATTATCCTCAAATATGGGATGATAATTCCTCAGGAATTGGTGCTTCTTAGATCTCCCAAGAAAGGGGATATGTACAAACTAGATAAAAATATTGTTTCCCCATTAGGTGAAGTGTCATGCTTTCTTTCCAAAGCTGATGGTGATGAGTCAACTTTATGGTATAAATGAATGTGTCATGTCAATTTTAAAACTATGAATAAATTGGTTAAAAATAACTTGGTACATGGTGTGCCCAAAAAGGAATTTTTCTGTAGAGACAACTGTGTGGCTTGCCTGAAAGGAATGCAACATAGAGCCCCTCATAAATCCAAAGAAGTTAACTCTATCACCACTCCATTACACTTATTGCACATTGATCTATTTGGTCCCACAAGTAGAATGAGCATTGAAAGGAAATCATACTACCTTGTGATTGTTGATGATTTTACAAGATTTACATGGGTCTTCTTTTTAAGAACTAAGGATGAAACTACTGAAACTTTAACGTCTTTTATTCTTAAAATTGAAAATCAGATTGATCACAAGGTTAAGATAATTATGAGTGATCAATGGACTGAGTTTAAGAATCAAGTTCTTGACTCATTCTCTAACTCAAAAGGGATTGCTAGACAATACAATGCTCCTAGAACTCCTCAACAAAACGGTGTTGTTGAGAGGAGGAACAGGACACTGATTGAGGCTGCTTGGACCATATTAGATGATTGAAAGATGCCTCTAACATTCTGGGCAGAGGTAGTCAACACTGCATGCTATGTGCAGAACAGGGTTCTTGTAGTTAAGCCACATGGAAAAACCCCTTATGAGCTATGAAACAAAAGGCCACCATTCATTGGCTTTCTAAGGTCCTTTGGCAGCAGGTGTACCATACTTAACACAAAAGAAAATTTGGAAAAATTCTCTGAAAAGTCAGATGATGCTATCTTTGTTGGATATTCCTCCAACTCTATTGCTTATAGAGTGTATAATATTAAAAATCAACAATTTAAGGAATCATCCAACATTGTTGTTAATGAGCACACTCCTTATGTTAAGGGGAATGGCCCTGATCATATCTTTGATTTGGAATTGTTTCCAAACTATTCTAAACCTTCTTGTGAGAATGTTTTAGCTAGAACATGTACTCAAAGGGATTCTAATGATGACCAACTATTTGAGTTACCTAGACCTATTCCATGTTCTCCAAGAGCAGCTAGAGATCAAGCTTCCACTATTTTCAGATCTAATAGTATGACTATCTCAAAAGATAGTGGAGCTTTAAAAAGTGGTCAACCTAGTAAGCCTCAACACTTATCAGGTGACACTGCACAACACCAAGCTAATAGAAGTAGCATTTTGAAGGAACAAGAAATTGTTAATGATGCTTTTCAACCAACTGATACTAATGATGTTTCTCTTTCATTCAATCAATCCTCGTTGAATGAGTGTGAAACATCAGCTAGACCAAGTATTCAATACCTTGAGCCAAACTTCTTAAATCTGGATCTATCCATGAAACTGGTTATGATTCCTAGGATCAGGATTTAGAACACTCATCCAATTGAAAATATCACTGGAAATGTCTCTGAAGGTGTGAGAACCAGGGGCAATCTCACAATGGGAATTTTTGCCTGTACTCAGGCTTTTTATCACAGATGGAACCCAAGAAGGTAGAATATGCCTTGAAAGATAGTAGCTGGGTTGACTCAATGCAAGAATAATTGGTTCAATTAAAAAGACAAAAGGTTTAGAACCTATGTCCGCTACCATCTTGTCAAGCACCCATAGGCATCAAATGGGTTTTTCAGAAACAAGTGAGATAACGGAGGCTTGATCATCAAGAATAAGGCAAGACTGGCGGTTCAAGGATACACTCAAGAGGAGGGAATCGATTATACTGATGACTTTTCACCTGTTGTAAGACTTGAGGCTATTAGGATCTTCCTTGCTTATGCTGCATCCAAGAACTAGACTGTCTACCAGCTTGATGTCAAATGTGCCTTTCTATATGGGGATATAGATAGGGAAGTCTACGTATGCCAACCTCTAGGATTTGAAAACCCACAGCACCTCAACTATGTGTGCAAATTGGATAAAGCTCTCTTTGGGCTGCACCAAGCTCCTGGGCTGTGGTATGAGACTTTGTCTCAATTTCTCCTGAAGAATGGCTATAACAGAGGTACCATTGATAAGACTTTATTCATAAGAATGTTTGAGAAGGACATTTTGCTTGTCCAAGTCTATGTTCATGACATCATATTTGGTTCTTCAAATGACCAAATATGCAGAGACTTTAATAGCATCATGAAGAAGAAATTTGAGTGAGTTCCATTGGAAAAATAGACTTTTTCCTTGGAATTCAGGTAAAGTAGATGAAAGAATGGTTCTTTATCAATCAATCTAAATATGTGTCTGACATATTGGAGAGATTTGATATGAAAGATTGTAAGCTAGTAAAGACTCCTATACCCAGAATAGGGTGATTATTGGTTCTCTGATGTATCTCATAGCTAGTAGACCTGATATCATATTTGCAACTTGTATTTGTGCAAGATATCAGGTTTCTTTAAAGGTGTCTCACCTAGTTACTACCAAGAGAATCCTTAGATACCTCAAAGGAGCACCTAAACTAGGTCTCTGGTATCCAAGGAACAATAATTTCAATCTCTATGGCTATTCTGATAGTGACTATGGTGGCTGCAATATCAACAAGAAATCAACATCAGGAGGATTTCAATTTCTTGGTGGAAGGATCATCCCATGGCAATGCAAGAACTAAATATATTGCTGCTGCTAGTTGATGTGCTCAGCTGCTGTGGATTCAAAATCAAATGTTGGACTATAAATTGAACTTCATGAGCACTCCTATCCATATTGACAACAACAGTGCCATCTACATTACTAAAAATCCAGTCAGGCACTCCAAGACAAAGCTTATTGATATTAGGTATCATTTCATTAGAGATATTCATGAGAAAAATATGATTAAGCTAATCAAAGTTGATTCAAATGAACAAAATGTTGACTTGTTCACCAAAGCTTTTGATGAACAAAGATTCAAGTATCTCATTACGACTATTGGGAAGATAAACATTGATTAGTCTATCTTATTTGAAAACCTTTTTGAAAATATGTCTTGCCTTTGTCAAAACAATCTAAGCCCTATTGCAAAAGGACCCTTTTTGAAAATTCTCTAAGTATAGATTCTTCCGAAAAGGAATTAACCCTCAGAAGATATCAAATATAACTTCCGAAGCAAAATTCCTCCAAGGAAAATCTTCTTCTCAGAAGAGTTTTAGTCTCCGAAGAAGTGATTGATACCATATCAGATCTACTTCCAAAGCTTATAAACTCTTTCACTCGGAAGGCAATTCTACTCTCAAAAGTAAGGAATTTACCTTTGGAGGTAAGTTTGGCTTTGGAAGAAGATTTCCTTCGGAAATAATTTATACTCGGAAGAAAACCTTACTGTACAACGAAAAACCTTTGGGCCCCATACCCTAAAAAGTAAATATTTTACTAATGATGTCGGAATCTTTTAAATAGTTTTTAATCTTACCGCCCCTGTCACATCTCACCCCAAACCATCGCTTCACCTTATCCATCTACCATTTCGACCCATTTAAATATTTCTGACTCACCACTTTAATCTTTTTATCACTTTTACTGCCCAAAGCTTTCTTCATCTTCAATCTACCCTGCATTAAACTTGTTTCCTCTGTCCTTACTCTATAATGGCGCTTAACCCTCAGCACAACCAGGTCACACTCCTTGACTCATCCAAGGATGCTGACTTCTCAAATATCATCTCCTGTCTCACCCAATCTACCAATTACACTGCTATCATTGTTAACCCCACTGTCTATTCAAATCATATAGAAGAATTCTAGGCAACGGTCGGATTGAAACCTTAAATGGATTTAGGGTTATAAGGTGAGCATTTATGTCCAGGAGATGATCGTATCAGAACAACTCATCAGGGAGTATCTAGACCTTCATGATGAAGGCACTCCTATGGAATTCCCCAAGTCAGACCTAGATGACACATATACCCAAATGGGTTATGGCGGAGATGTGAGCAGATCAACCATTTACAATTTTAACCTCTCATACAACTGTAAGATCCTACTTCACATGGCTTTCCACTGCTTGTCAAATAAGTCTGGGGGATGGGATTGAATCCCATATGAACTAGGATGCTTAGTTCATGGGTTGGTGAAAAGCCTCCGCTTCAATTACTCAAGATTTGTGCTGATCAACCTTATGGGGAACCTCCTGAGGGACACATTCTATATGTATCCCAGGTTCATTCAGCATCTCATCATTTGTGAGCTAGACCAGAGTCAGATTGTCTGTCCAGCTGCTCTGCCTATCCTCAAATAAGGCTGACTATCTTTAAAGTCTTGAAGAGAGTGTCCACCAACTATATCGGAAAACACGCTGAGCTTCTTCCAGGTATGATTGAGCCAATGGCTCCTGGTGACATCCCTGTTAACCACACAAGTGATGAACCCACACCAACAACTACCCTCATAATGCCAAATCTACCTTCTCACCCCATCAAAATAACTTACCAGAGATGTCAAAAATGAACCCTTGTTCAATCTCCTTTGATTGAACAAGTCCCCCCTGTTCTACCCAAAAAGGCCAGAGGGGAAACATAGGCTCCCACTCAGTTTGAGGTCTCACCTTCCTTCACCATTAAAATCAATATGGGCATTGAGTCTCCTCAATCTCAATCCAATGAGCCCGAAACCCAACCTGAAAACCCTTAGAGTGAGTCTTTATACTCCCTTGAGCAGCCAAAAAGGACAATCCCACCATAAGCTCAATGCCAATAGACATTCGCCAAGGTCTCGGGTCATTAGGTATAACTGCTATATCTTTTACCGACCTATTGATAGGTTCTGATGAAGAGATCATGTCTCTTCAAGTTCGTGAGGTTGATCTATAACACCTTTCAATGGATCAACTAAGCCTAAGGAGACCTCTGCTCTCTATCCCACATCAGTAGAGCCAAACTGAGGAGAGTACCACTGGAGTGGAGAGGACTCTTGTAGATTCACCTGCCACTGCTACAGGTGCCTTATTGGGCCCTCAGGACAATGGTAACATTGCTGAGACTGAATCTACAGCAATCGTGCATCCTGATGACTCTACAAGAGACATCAGTATGCATGGGAAACCAGGGTGCCAAGAAACCACTACTAGTGATGAAGATGAACATACAAGGTATGTTACCTTATCTTCTTATGATTCTTCTCAGGGAAATAAGGGAAGTCTGCAACTTATCATTAACGACCTACTCACTAAAGTCTCAAACCTTGAATTAAGGGTTAAGACTTTAGTGGATAGGTGTACCACTCAGCAACTTGACATTGAAAATCTCAAGGCCAAACTAGCTAAGGAACATATTGAGAGATCTTTTAGGCATGTACCAATCCAGGTCTCATTGACTTCTTCCTCTAGCTCATCTAGCTCTCAAGATGATGCTACCAAAAAGGGGGAGAAAGTTCAAAGGCAAAAACACATGGTGTCTATAAGCTCAGCTCTTTCAATGCTCTCTTCCAGATATCCTACTCATCAATTAGATGTTTTCCATGAGCCTCCTCCAATCATCCTCCAAGTGGATCCAAGGACGCTCAAAAATCTAAACAGGTTTCTAAGCATGTTCTTAATGGGATCTTCAATGAGGCAGCCAAGTCCAGATGTTGTGGCTTACTTTAGGGCTGAAGAGCTTTAGAGGTTAAATACACTTCTACCACTGTTGAGGGAGTTGGTCAACCTAAGGTCCACATTGAACCTGAGATTGATTTCGAAGGGGATATAGAAACTGATGGCCCAGCAACCAAAATAGTTGGGACAGATAGTGTATTCCCACAGACTTCTAAAGCTTAAGTCAAAGTTGCAGAAGAATAATTTCAACCTTCTGAAGCTGAGATGAAAGTTGCGGAAGGGCTATACTCACTTTCTGATGATCTTATCGTCACAGATGTAATTCTCGAACTAGCATCTAAGGTGAATAGTGAAGACTTTCTCAAGTTACCCATCACTCAACCACCATCATCATCACATGCTCTAGCCACCACCTACCAACCGGAATCCTCTGCCTAAGAACCTCCAAAGTCTAAAGCTTCCGAAGATGTTAAAGGCAAGAGGAAGCTGACTACGGAATAGCTTCTATAGAAGGAAAGGTTGGAAAAGTTAAGAAGGAAAGGAAGACTCCCCTCTGGGAAACTACTTGCCACTAGTAGCAAAGCAGCTATGGCCAACCAAGAGGCTGTCAATAACCAGAAAAGGGTGGAGGTAATTAACAGGCTTGTCAAGCTGGGTTCTACAACCAAAGATGTGCTCCTCATACCTCTTGAGGAGCTGATTGAGCTGGAGAAGGAAACCTGTTGCTGAGAGAACAAGAAGCAGCAAGCTTGGCCTTAGAAGAAGAAAACCTAAGAAAGAATGAGTAAGCTGATCAATAACTTAGGAGTGAAAGGATAGCTTTCTTGAGCTCTAGAGTATTTTCTCTTGAGGAACTTGCTCCTCACAGAAATAATATGATCCTGTGGCTTTTAAACAAAGAACAAGATCAAATGAAGAAATAGAGAAAGAGGGCCTCTAGGGAGAAACTAAAGAACAAGAAAAAGAAAGAAGATGAAGCTCATCTTGCTGCCATGAAGAAGATGGATGATAAAGCCTGGATGAAAGATTATCTCAGGGCCCATGGCTTCTTAGGCAGGCAGGATGGACCCATGTCAGTGAAGACCCTACAGCATATTGTCAGTGAAATTAAGGCTCACACACGCTCAGGAAGGAGGAAAGATATGTACCAAAGAGTACAAGGGATGACTTTCACACTAACAACACAACCTCAACCTACCCCTTTCTCTATCCTCATCCACCAAACAACAACCCAAGTCATCCTCTCAACCATCTAAGCCTCTTTCCTTAGAGGAGTTTAAGGAGAACATGAGGAAGCTCATCAACTATACATCATTGAGCAATATCTCTTATGAGGATGTAAGGCCTCGTTCTCGGGAAGCTTATAGCTGGCCAATCATTGCTCATAAAACATATAATTACATTAACCTGAAATAAACGTTGCAGCGGAAACATTTAAAACAACAATTTCATTAACAATGCTTTTGCAAAATAATACAATATTCATTACACAATTTCATTTGTTCACATTATCATGCAAAAACATTAACAAAAGAATGCCATCCCAATGCCAAGTAGCTACCTCGCGCCATCCTCAACAATGCTCACCTGTCAACTGGAAAATGCATAAAAAGTCAGCGTTGCTGAGTGAGTTCTAGTTTTACATAACATACTTTTACTTTCATTAAACCATTCATTTCTTTAACATGTGATCACACATCATACATACACATAGATAATATCATTATTATCATCATCATTCGTTCGTTCATTTCGTACATTCGTCATTACGTCTTTACTTTCATTCGGACCAATGCCATGTGCTCCACCCCACCGTATGCATAAAGCCAGTACTGGGCCTGAGGTCTTTCAAAGACCCCGAACATTATGCACGAAGCTGACTCCAGTTACCAAGGGTGAGCGGTAAGGGTCCCATACATATGGTCAATCACGAGGATTGAACCCCAGTGTGCATCCTTCTGGGATATTTAACCCACACACAGTTGAGCTAACACCCTTCATTGGGTGTGAACCTCCATACATCTGCTTAATCACACGGATCAAGCCCCAGTGTGCATCCTTCTAGGGTAGCTAACCCGCACACGGTTGAGCTAACACCCTTCATTGGGTGTGAACCTCCTTACGTTTGCTTGCAAGCCTTTCATACTTTCATTCGTTCATTAATGCATGCATTCATCATTTCATTCCTCTTTTCATTATCTTCCACTTTACGTTACATAATACTTTCATTCACTCACATTCGACGCAAAGCCAAGGGAAAATAATCATACTTCACAAGGAACATAAACATAACATTCAATCATCACCATGCAGGGCATCATACATACATAACAAACATCATGTACAATCATACAACATCATACATCTTCATCGTCATGCATATGCACCAATCATACATCATAACATGCCCATCATAACAACTAGGACCTCAAACAGTCAACCTACATAGCCCCGGGAACCTTCAAGTCAAAGCCTACATTTCACCCTTTTCCGAGAAGTCAGAAATAGTCTTAAGTGTTCATCCACATTTGTTGTAGTTCATTCGCATTTCCCATGCTTCATCCGCATTTCCCCATGCTTCATCCGCATTAGTCATCCGCATTTGTTCACACTTAGACTTTCTCATCCGCATTGACCTTACTCATCCGCATTAGCCATCCGCATTTCCCATACTTAAGTCAATGCTCATCCGCATTGACCTTACTCATCCGCATTTCCCATACTTAAGTCAATGCTCATCCGCATTTACTTTCCAACACTTAGGCAGATTCTAAAACTTAGCATATGAGCCTAAAATATCATATTAAATCCCTATACACCATTCATCATGTTCTAAGCCTAAATCTTACCCTCTAAGCCTTAGAAATCCCAATATACATCCACAAGCATGAACATAGTCACACATCGCATCATAACATCACATACATACAATCAAGCATACGGGTCCAAAACCCAGTTTAATGAAAACATACATTCATGTATTTCCAGCCCCAAAAATTGGTTAAAAACATGTAGAAGAGGGGTTCTAGAACTCACCTTTGTAGTTCTTGAGTATAGCTTCTTCCAAACTCGTTTGCAAATTGAATTCAAATGCCTCTCTCTAACCGAGCGTTTCTCTGCTTCTTGTTGCTCTCTCTCTAAACTACGGAAATTTGTGTGTAGAAAGGGTGATGGGCGGCCATGCCACCTTTATCACCAACTTTTCAATCATTTTGTTCTTTTGGGCACTTTTTACCCCTAGACTTGGGTTTTAATTCTTTTCCTTCTTTTCTTTCACTTTATTATTCTTTCTTGCTTTAAAATAATCGAGTGTTACAAGTCCACCCCCCTTATTTAGGTTTCATCCCTGAAACCTGTTATTCCTCAAAGAGTTGTGGGTAATGCTGTCTCATCTCTTCTTCAGTCTCCCACGTAGGCTCGGATCCCTTCCTGTGCTTCCAATGTACACGCGCATAATAGGAACCACTTTATATCCCAGCCTCTTCTCTTTATGATCAATAATTGCCACTGGTTGCTCCACATAATTGAGCTGTTCATCTACTTCGATATCCTCTAGTGGAATAATCATGTCCTCATCTGCTAAGCACTTCCTTAACTCATCTGGTAACTCCAGCCTATAGGCCACCTCTCCTACTCGAGCAATGATTCGGAAAGGGCCTATGTACCTCGGGCTCAACTTGCCCTGCTTCCTGAATCGGATAATACCCTTCCAAGGTGAGACCTTCAAAATAACCCGGTCACCCACCTGGAACTCAATCAGTCTGCATTGTTTATCAGCATACGACTTCTGTCTATCTTTGGCTCCTTCATGAAGGCTTTGAACTTTTCAAGTTTCTCAGTCGTAGCCTCGATCACCTCGACGCTTCCTAGTTCTTTTTGACCAATATCACCCCAACACACGGGTGTTCGGTGTCAACTACCGTATAGCATCTCATAAGGGGGCATAACAATGCTGGCATGATAACTGTTGTTGTAGGAGAATTTAGCTAACGGTAAGTGGTCATCCCAACTTCCCCCAAAATCAATAACACATGCCCAAAGCATGTCCTCCAGTGTCTGAATGGTCCTCTCTGACTGACCATCAGTCTGTGGATGATAAACAATGCTAATATGTAACCTCGTTCCCATAGCGTCGTGGAATTTCTTCCAAAATTTAGATGTAAACCGGGTGTCATGATCAGACACAATAGACACCGGCACACCATGACGAGTTACGATCTCCCTGTTGAAAAGATCCGCTAACCTCTCCGATGAATATGTCTCCCAGATCGGTAGGAAGTGAGCACTCTTCGTCAAACGATCAACAATCACCCATATAGTATCATACCCTTTCGGGGTATGTGGCAGCTTCGTAATGAAATCCATGGTGATGTGCTCCCACTTCCATTCTAGTATATCCAAAGGTTGAATCTTTCCCTACGATTTTTGATGCTCGACCTTCACTTGTAAGCATGTAAGGCACTTACTCACATACTCCATCACATCGTGTTTCATACCTGGCCACCAATAGTCTTTCTTCATGTCCTGATACATCTTTGTTGCACCAGGATGAATAGAGTATCGAGTCTTGTGAGCTTTGTCCATGATCCTCACGCGTAGATCCCCAAAACGAGGAATCCATACACGTCCAAATTGGGTTCTAACACCAAGCGTGTTTTCACCCAATTCTGCCACCAGACCTCTCATTCTCTCAGAGTTAAGATGGTCTTCTTTCAATGCCTCATCTTGAAACTCTTTAACTTGCTTCATTACGTTAGAGGTCATGATTAGTTGATACGCTTTCACCCGAATTGGCTCGGGCCTTTCTTTCCGACTAAGGGCGTCCGCCACCACATTGGCTTTGCCCAGATGGTAATGGATCTCGCAGTCATAATCCTTTATAAGCTCCAACCATCGTCTCTGTCTCATGTTCAGGTCCTTCTGCTCAAAGAAGTACTTCAAGATCTTGTGGTCAGTGAAGATGGTGCACTTCGTCCCATACAGATAGTGCCTCCAAATCTTTAACGCAAAGACCACGGCTGCTAGCTCCAAATCATGAGTAGGATAATTGATCTCATGAACCTTCAACTATCGGGATGCATAGGCTATAACCTTCCCTCTCTGCATTAATACACACCCCAACCCCGAGTAGGAAGCATCAGAATAAACCACCAGATCTTCACTTCCATCAGGTAATGACAGAACAGGAGCTTAAGTCAATCACTCCTTCAATTCTTTGAACGCCTTCTCTTGAGCTTGACCCCATACAAACTTCACATCCTTTCGGGTCAACTTAGTCAATAGAGAAGCAATCTTAGAGAAGTCTTGGATAAACCTTATGTAGTAGCCCGCCAAACCCAAAAAGCTACGAATCTCAGATGGCGTCTTAGGAGACTTCCATTGCATCACCTTTTTCGGGTCCACCATAATCCCATCAGGATTCACCACATGACCCAAGAATTGTACCTCGCACAACCAGAACGCACACTTGGAGAATTTAGCATACAACTTCTCCTTTCTCAACGTCTCCAGAACCTCCCGAATGTGACCGGCATGCTCTATCTCGCTCTTCGAATAAATCAGAATATCATCAATAAACACAAAGAATGATTTATCCAACATTGGCTGACACACTCTATTCATCAAATCCATGAAAGCAATTGGCGCATTGGTCAAACCAAATGACATAACAAGGAACTCGTAGTGACCATAACGCGGGCGAAAAGCTGGTTTGGGAACATCCTGCTCTTTCACCTTCAGCTGGTGGTAGCCCGATCGAAGATCTATTCTTGAGAACCAACTGGCACCTTGGAGCTGATCAAACAAATCATCAATCCTTGGTAAGGGGTATCGGTTCTTCATTGTCAACTTGTTCAGCTCACGGTAGTCAATACACATCCTCATACTACCGTCTTTCTTCTTTACAACCGGGACCGGAGCACCCCAAGGGGAGATACTCGGTCTGATGAACCCCTTCTCAAGCAGCTCCTGCAACTGCTCTATCAATTCTTTCATCTCCGTCGAAGCCAGCCGGCACGATGCCTTGGCAAAAGGTTGGGCACCCGGTATCAGATCAATCTGAAACTCAATCTCTCTGTCAGGTGGCACTCCCGGTAAGTCTTCTGGAAACACATCTGGAAAGTCACACACAACCAGTACATTGGACAGTTATGGTGCCGGCATATCCACAGCACTTACATAGGCCAAGTAGGCACTACATCCACGCCTGGTGCACTTTCTTGCCACCGCCATAGAGATTACTTTCGGGATCGTTGTGACCCGATCACCATAAACCGTTACCGAACTCCTGTCAGGCGCTATCAATCCATACATCTTCTTGCGACACACAATGTTTGCCTCGTAGTCCGCCAACCAATCCATCCCCAGAACCATATCAAAACCACCTAAGGTCATCACGAATGGTCTAACCAGAAACTTATGACCTTCCAATATCACATCACATCCTTTTATCACCTCAGAAATTCTGGTAGACTTACCTATGGCAGTTTTTACATCGAAGGGCGCATCTATATTCTTACTACTAACAGGCGGTTTAGCACAGAAAACAGCAGAAATGAAACTTTTACTAGCACCAGAATCGAATAACACCGAAGCTAAAGTTTGGTTCACTAGAAACGTACCGGACACAACATCAGGGTCCGTCCCAGCCTCCTCCTGTGTCATTGTGAATGCCTTGGCACTCGCCCTTGGTCCTTCTCCCCCAGTCATCTTCTTCCCTACACCAGAACTTTCAGCCCTCGGCTTCTTGCAGTCTCGGGTCATGTGGCCCTCCCCGCCACAATTAAAACACTTCCCAGTCTTACACTCCCTCGCCATGTGGCCAGGTTTCCCACATTTGAAGTACACGTTAAATCCCAATCTACATTCGCCGGTGTGCTCCTTCCCACACTTGCCATACCTCCTCGACCCTGCACCCGATGTGACCATACGTTGGTCATCCATCTGTGCCTTCTTGTTGCTTGTTGAGGCACCACCCCGATCAACCCTTTTCCCATTCCAATTCCGTTCACCACCTCCCTTCTTACTTGCCTCAGCCACCACCACCTCTCGCTCATCATACAATCTTCCAGCCAAATCAACTGCCGACCTAAACGTGCTCGGTCGGGCAGCGATCATGTGCCTGCAAATATCCGCTGGCAAACCCTGAATGTACCTCTTAATCTTACATGACAGAGGCGTCACCTGATTCGGCACCAGACGTGCCATCTCATTGAATTTGGTGGTGTACTGTTGGTGCATCATCGTTCCCGCCTCCAGCTGCAAGAATTCTCTCTTGACTTTATCCATTTCTCTATGAGGACAGAACTCCTCAATCACCAACTTCTTCAGCTCAGACCATCTCATCCTCCTGATTGCCCGACTACCCTCGGCTTGGACTATATTGTCCCACTAGCACCGAGCCGAGTCCATAAAAGAATGGGCAGCAAACTTCACCTTTTGATCCTCCCGGCACTCGCTGATATTTAAAATAGCTTCCATTTCTCTCACCCATCGATGAGCAGCAGCAGCAATGCCATTACCATCGAAAGTAGGGGGCTTACACCGTTGAAATGCCCCATACTTATAGCCTCGTGCCGCCTCCCGCATAGGCTCTTCTTCTTCCTCTTCTTCTTCCTCTTCTTCATCATCATCAAACGGAACCGTCTCAGTCTCGAGCTATCTTCTTTCACCCGTAGGTCTACTCCTTTCCATTCTCTCCCCCTCTCTAACTGCCTTTATCACTTCGGTCACCACAGACGGTATGATCGTCTGCATGACTTGATGCACTTCCTCCACAACCGCCTCCTTCATTGAGGCTCTCAGGTTCTCTTATCTCCATCCTCCGGATGAGGGGTTTCTGGTTCTTCGTGAACCACCTTTTCGGCTCTAGGCCTTCCTCTCGTAACCCGTGGTTCGGCACCACGAGCTCCACCACGCGAAGCTTTAGATGATCTACCACCGGCCATCCTCACACACACACGCTGAAAGATTTAAACACCAACACCGTCATTCAAGGGAACAACTCAATTTATGTCAGGTATAGTAAGTTCCTAATTATAGTGGCCAGTTATGATTAGCCACTTACTTTACTCTTCATACCCCAAGCATTACCTGTCCTGACTACATCAGTATCTAAGTCTACCAGCAACACATAAACCACATAACATGCGCACTAATACCGGTTAATCATTAAAGAAAATACCTGATGGCACGCAGCTACTCAGATTGGCATCCCTTCCCTTTCTGTACCATTCTCAGTTTAAGTTAAGGTTTATGTTGAAAATTTACCCATTTCACTTAAACTTTGGCTCTGATACCAACTTGTAAGGCCTCGTTCCCGGGACGCTTACAGCTGGCCAATCATTGCTCATAAGTTGCAGCGGAAACATTTAAAACAACATTTTCACTAAAAATGCTTTTGCAAAATAATACAATATTCATTACACAATTTCATTTGTTTGCATTATCATGCAAAAACATTAACAAAAGAATGTCATCCCAATGCCAGGTAGCTGCCCCGTGCCATCCCTAGCAATGCTCACTTGTCAACTGGAAAATGTATAAAAAGTCAGCTTTACTGAGTGAGTTCTAGTTTTACATTAAAACATACTTTTACTTTCATTAAACCGTTCATTTCTTTAACATGTGATCACACATCATATGTACACATAGATAATATCATTATTATCATCATCATTCGTTCGTTCATTTCGTACATTCGTCATTACGTCTTTACTTTCATTCGGACCAATGCCATGTGCTCCACCCCACCATATGCATAAAGCCAGTACTAGGCCTGAGGTCTTTCAAAGACCCCGAACATTATGCACGAAGCTGACTCCAGTTACCAAGGGTGAGCGGTAAGGGTCCCATACATATGGTTAATCACGAGGATTGAACCCCAGTGTGCATCCTTCTGGGGTATTTATCCCGCACACAGTTGATCTAACACCCTTCATTGGGTGTGAACCTCCATACATCTGCTTAATCACACGGATCAAGTCCCAGTGTGCATCCTTCTGGGGTAGCTAACCCGCACACGGTTGAGCTAACACCCTTCATTGGGTGTGAACCTCCTTACGTTTGCTTGCAAGCCTTTCATACTTTCATTCGTTCATTAATGCATGCATTCATCATTTCATTCCTCTTTTCATTATCTTCCACTTTATGTTACATAATACTTTCATTCACTCACATTTGACGCAAAGCCAAGGGAAAATAATCATACTTCACAAGGAACATAAACATAACATTCAATCATCACCATGCAGGGCATCATACATACATAACAAACATCATGCACAATCATAGAACATCATACATCTTCATCATCATGCATTTGCACCAATCATACATCATAACATGCGCATCATAACAACTAGGACCTCAAACAGTCAACCTACATAGCCCCGGGAACCTCCCAAGTCAAAGCCTACATTTCACCCTTTTCCAAGAAGTCAGAAATAGTCTAAGTGTTCATCCACATTTGCTGTAGTTCATCCGCATCTGCCTTTTGTTCATCCGCATTTCCGATGCTTCATCCGCATTTCCCCATGCTTCATTCGCATTAGTCATCCGCATTTGTTCACA
Organism: Flaveria trinervia; assembly: GCA_025506515.1. Classification (NCBI taxonomy): domain Eukaryota; kingdom Viridiplantae; phylum Streptophyta; class Magnoliopsida; order Asterales; family Asteraceae; genus Flaveria; species Flaveria trinervia. Next base: position 30,742,837 of record CM046442.1, read on the forward strand.
CGTAGACTTTCTCATCTGCATTAGCCATCCGCATTTCCCATACTTAAGTCAATGCTCATCCGCATTAACCTTACTTATCCTCATTAGTCATCCGCATTTCTCATACTTAAGTCAATGCTCATCCGCATTTACTTTTCAACACTTAGGCAGATTCTAAAACTTAACATATGAGCCTAAAACATCAAATTAAATCCCCATACACCATTCATTATGTTCTAAGCTTAAATCTTACCCTCTAAGCCTTAGAAATCCCATCATACATCCACAAGCATGAACATAGTCACACATCACATCATAACATCAACATACACACAATCAAGCATACGGGTCCGAAACCTAGTTTAATGAAAACATACATTCATGCATTTCCAGCCCCAAAAATTGGTTAAAAATATGTAGAAGAGGGGTTCTAGAACTCACCTTTGCAGTTCTTGAGTATAGCTTCTTCCAAACTCGTTTGAAAATTGAATTCAACCACCTAGAAACCCATTAAAACATACCCGAACACAAACAAACACACATAAGCGCAAACCCGAGGACCTAACCGGTTAAGAACACCATAAAACATGAATTCTAACCTTGAATTCACACTTTTCTTCTTCTTTCTCTTCCAACCGAGCGTTTCTCTGCTTCTTGTTGCTCTCTCTCTAAAATACAAAAAGTTGTGTGTAGAAAGGGTGATGGGCGGCCATGCCACCTTTATCACCAACTTTTCAAATATTTTGTCCTTTTGGACACTTTTTACCCCTAAACTTGGGTTTTATTTCTTTTCCTTCTTTTCTTTCACTTTATTCTTCTTTCTTGACTTTAAAATAACCGGGTGTTACAAAGGAGGGGTCTGTCAAGCTGACCTACATTGATGACTTCTCATGTTCTCTCATAAGAGAGCAATTCCTTGACCTGCCTAGAGGAACACTAGACCAAGATGTTAGACTCCTTGGCCTCAACTCTGATTCACTAAATGATGAAGAGAAGAAGCTTAGAAGAAGGCTAGTGACTCTACTGGATACAAAGAAAGGGGATAAGATTCCTAGTTAGCCTCTTGTGCCAAGAAAGAAGATCATCCAGTGGAGGTTCAATGACTCTTCTTACAACTTTTTTGTGGAGAGAAAGAATGAAGAGAAAACAGGCTGAATGCCTTTTCTCTGCTACAGTCAAGTAGATTTAATATTTTTGAGTTAGCAGAGAAACCATTCTCCAATCCCTTCAATTCTGAGATAGCTACTCACATTAAAAACCATCTGAGCAACCTTCGTCTTGCTGAGCTAACTGCTAGAGCTAAGATTGAAGAGGATTTGAAGCCAAGAGAGAAGAAAGACAAGGAAAGGTCAACCATCAAGGGCAAAGCCTTTCTAAAAATAGTGGAAGGCTAGGAATTAGAACAAATATTTAGATGGAAGTATGACTATAACTCATGCTGACTAACTCTCTTCAGAGGGACTTAGCAAAGGGTACATATCATTCAGAGTGACAGACTAGATCTCCAGTCCAGGAATGATTTGTACAAGCTTCTCAACACCACTTTAGGGAAGAAAAAAGAAACTAGTAAAAATATCTTTTGTCCCTGGTGCTAAAGGTTTGAGGAGCAAGAACAAGTGAGGTTTTGGTAGTATCAGCCTAGGGGAAGTTTTTTGGATCAAGTAAGCCTGGTGCAACTGTTAGGATCAGTGATCTAAGTTTGATTAAATTTGAGTAGATCGCAGCGGAATTTGAACAATGAATTAGACAATTCGCAAGAACACAAATGATATTCAATGAAAAGTAAACGGTTATAGAGAGAGAATTCTGCAAAGGAATATTTCATTCATATGCTTTCGTGGTGGCTGAAAGTCACACGTTACAACTAGGTCAACATTCCTTATATAGGGAATGTGACGTCTGCTGATGTCACTTTATAGTGACATCTAACAGAATTATACAAACTACTGAAACTATGCAAACTATTGAGAATGTTCTCAACTACTGATTACATCTCAGAGAAGGCTAAGTACAAAAACATAAAACTACTGAACTACAACTACTAAAACTATAACTACTGAAAAAGTAAATTACAAGTACTGAAAGGAAACCATCACAACTACTGAAGTTGATAACTTCAGCTGTTGTGATAACTACTGATCACTTTGGTCTTCAGTCTTTGTCTTCAGTCTTGTTCTTCAGACTTTTACTTTCAGACTTTGTCTTCAGCTGATAGCTTCAGACTTTGTCCTCAGTACTTTTCTTTCAGACTTTGTCTTCAGTACTTTTCTTTCAGACTTTGTCTTCAGTACTTTTCTTTCAGACTTTGTCTTCAGTTCTTTTCTTTCAGACTTTGTCTTCAGTACTTTTCTTTCAGACTTTGTCTTCAGTACTTTTCTTTCAGACTTTGTCTTCAGTACTTTTCTTTCAGACTTTGTCTTCAGTACTTTTCTTTCAGACTTTGTCTTCAGTAGAAGTCTTCAGATCTTGTCTTCAGACTTTGTCTTCAGACCTTGTAATCAGCTGATGTCTTTAGCTGTTGTGATCTTCTTTAGTAGTTGTAATGTCTGTGGGACTTAGAGGTTTTTCTGATCAGGCTCATTGGTTCTTTTGGTCCAACAAACTCCCCTTGAACCAATGCAGCCAAAACCTCTAAACTTATTGATGATCCCACTTATTCTTGGCAGAAACACCCTCTTGATCAGCTTCAGAGGTAATCAGTTAAGCACAGGCCGGAAAAAGGTTTCTAATCTTTTGATTGGCTAAGTATGGAAGAGAACTCTGTCTTGGGGAAACTGGACACAGAGTCTTGTCCCAACCATGAAACATAATTCCCATTAATGAGTCTGTAAGACTCACTAGCATAGGCCTCAAGGAGAATAACTTGTTCCTCCTTGGTGAGTTCTTCTGCTTCTCCCTCGAAGAAGAACTTTGGGCCATAATACTCAGACAGGTATCTCACTGTCTTTCCATTCTTCAACTCCACAGTTGTTATCTCTCTGTAAGCAAATTCATCAGGGTGAGAGCCTTCAAGCAACAACTGGAGTTCACTCTTCTGAATATCTTCAAGTCTTTTGTATAACAACCCCTTCTTGATTATTTTGTTCTCAAGAATAGATTGAGGGGTTGTCTTGGAGTTGTGAGCTCTCTTGAATTCTTCAATGATTTCCCAGGGTGAGACTACCATGGCCAACGTAGTTGCAACATTCAAGGTCTTCTTCACTTGGGCATGATATCTACTTGGTATATTCTTCTTATGAATTCTAGAACTTACCCTGGGGTCTAGCCAAATCCGCACTCTTTCTCTTTGATGTTGAAAAATATGTCTAAGAGTGTTCAGCCTCAGAGCTTGTTTCTTCATTTCTTGAATGGATGAGAACTGAGGGAAATCCTTGTCAACCATCTTGAGAAACTGCTCATCATGCTGCTTCTGCTGTTCTACTTCTTCAATCTTTACCTTCACCATTTGCATTTGCAAGTCAGGTGTAATCACTTGTTGACTTCTATGCTCAGGTGTTTTAAGATTGAGAACAGCAGAGATTGCCAGACAATCTTCATCATCATCCTCTTCTTCATCTTCTTCTACCCTCAACACCCTTCTCCTCCTTCTGGGTGCATCACTAGGTAAGGTTTGAGGTGGTTTTTGGGGTAAAGGGATTGGTTTTGTGGGTTGAGTTGTGGGTGGCTTTGGTTTAGGGATAGATTTGGGAGATTTTAGAGATGAGGGTTGTGTTTGAGTAGGAGTTTGAGAAGACTGATCTAGCATTTTGGTGGTGAGTTTGGCTTTGGAGAGCTTTGCCATTTTAGTTCTCCTCCCTGCACCTGATTCATCCAGTGCTTCGATGATCAACCCTTTATTATAGCCTCCAGCAGAGCAGATTTTCTTGGTTATCTTCAAGATACTGTCTCTGGACTAGGACTTTATCTCTATCAATGATCTTCCAAGGTATTTGGCAATGAATCTGATCATTATCTCCAATCTTTCCCTTTCCAACACACTATAACCAGCCCGTCTTGTTTGAATCTCTTCTATTTCCAGCCTTCTGATCTCAGAGTCTAATGTGGCTGTGTCATGACCATGTCTAAAGAGCTGATCTATAATTTTATCCATGGATTTGCTGTGAGCTTCATCAGCATCTTTGACAAGATCTTCTAAGGATTTTTCTTCATCAGCTTTTGACTCAGCACTTTTCTTTCGCTTGTATGTGATCAGCTGTTCTGAGATCAGTTCTTTCTCCACCTCCTTCTCTTTTTCAGGTTCGTTCTCATCATCAACTCTTTTCTTTTCTTTTCTTTCACTGCCTTAGTAGTCTCCCCCTTTTTGGTTGCATTGGGATCAGGGGCTTGAAAGGCAGAAAGAGATTTGTGAACAACATCATCAATGAGGGTTTGTAGATTTGAGGAGATCCTCTCATCTATGGCTTTATGGACAATCTCAATAATGATCGAAGTGATGAGAGGTAAGGAGTTGTGAAAGATAGCAACCATCTGCTCAGAGGGGTTCTGTCCCTGAGAGGTGGTGCCAAAGGCAGAGGCTGGTGGCATAGTTATGTGTGTAGGCGAAGTGTTTGGTGAACCTTCAATTAAAGGTGCCATATGTGTGGTTATTGGGGTAAATGGACTTTGATCCTGGGACATTTTGGCTAGCAGCTCTTTGAGTCTGCTTACCTCATTCTCTAGGATGGTATTATGGGCTAAAACATCATAGAAAAAGCCCAGGTCATCATCAGTCTTTGCTAAATCACCTGACCTCCTGATTGAATCAGGATGAACATGCTCTGAGTGTAGATCAGTAGATGCATGTGCCCCTTGTTCTTGGTACTGCGGACTTCCTGCCTCAGGACTATGTCCTTCATTGGCAGTTGTCTCTGGTGAGGTCTTATGGATGTTACCAACTTCATCCTGATCATATGCTGAATCAGTAGAAGTGGCAGCCTCACTAGATGTTCTAACCTCTTTTTCTACACTTGGAGATTGAACATTATAACCCTGTGCTCTTGGTTATCAGAAGCATTTTGGTCCTCCCCCTCAATGGTTGAGGTAATCCCAATGGTAATTGGACTCTGGGGAGGAGGTGAGGAATGCAACTGACTCAGCACTTTAGCAACTATCAGTGTTAGGCTTTGAGGGGCGGTTGCATGTGGAGATTGGTCCGAAGCAGATTGCACCCGGGGTGAGAGGTGCTCTTCAATGGTGACCCTCTCAATTGAGATAGGTTCCAGTAATGTGGGATCCCCAATTGTGGTTGCAACAGGATCCTGTTGAGAGGATACCTGTGCGGCTTTAGCAGGTTGAGTCTTGGACATAACGGGGGGGGGGGGTTATAACCAATATGTGCTTCCTGTATTGGTGGTACAGGGGCATCCTTAGGGGACTTATCTCCCTGAGTAGCCTTTTTGGGCTTTTTGGATTTGGGTTTGGTGGGGACTTTGGATCTAGAAGTGGAGGCTGTGGGTTCCCTCTGCTTGGGTTTTAGCATCCGGGCAGCCCCTTTTAGAGTATGGTCTGAGTTATGTCTGGAGTATACCTCAGCTAAAACAGTTGGAGCAGGGACCCCAAGACCAACAAGGCCATCAGATTTTAATTGATTCAAAATTATGGCCATCAGAAACCTAGGATAAAGTAGCCATCTGTTTGCCACAGGTTTCTGAGCCAGATCCTTTAGTTCCATGAACACTATCTCAGAAAAATTTAGATTTTGGTGTTCAAAGATAGAATACAATACCTGTTGCCACCGTGAAGACATCTGATCCCAAGAAGATGTCTTTGAAGCAAGGCAGACATTCACCATATGAAAGATAAGTCTTTCGGCATCATCGAAGTGCTTTTTAAGAATGGTTGTAGCACTTAAGTTGCCTGCATACCCGTTATTGATAAAAGACATATCAGTGGTGCCTTTTGAGTATTCTTTAGTATAGGTGCCATCATGCAAATTTAGGGTTTTGCGAATGATGTTGGGGGTGATGAGCACCTGTTTCTGGTTCACCAACGACTGGAGAGTGATTTGGCTATCATTCTCACCAGTTGTTACAGAGACGTTGGTCTAGAATTGAGTTAAGGAATCAGGGTATATGGTAGGATTCAGAAGAAAGGCTGTTCGGTATTGGGAATCTACCATAAGATCGATGGCAGTATCAAACTTGTTCCAGAAAGCCGATTTCAAAAGGTAGGCAACACAGTTATGCCGGGGTTTGAGTTTCATGGTCGCCATTGTTGAGAGAGAACAGGTTTGAAAACGGCTAATGAAACGTTTGGCTATAAGGGTAGGTATATATAGCTTAAGAAAAGGCTGAAAAGAAAACGACTGAAAGTGTTGGTGTTATCAGCAGTTGTAAGAAAACAACTGAAGACTTGGTTTTAACTATCAGACGTTTGAAAACAACTGAAGACTTGGTTTTAGTCATCAGTAGTTGTGAAACTACTGAAAACCTTGGTTTTGTCTTTAGGTGTAGGAAACAACTGAGGACTTGGTGTTAGTCATCAGTAGTTATGAAACTACTGAAGACATGGTTTTGTCATCAGCTGTTGTAAACAACTGAGGAAATGGTGTTAGTCATCAGTAGTTGTGAAACTACGGAAGACATGGTTTTGTCATCAGCTGTTTAGGGTGAAACAACAGTTTGTGGAAACGACTGAAGAGAAAATTCTCATCAGTAGTTTTCGTCAATTCTTAGCTTTGCAGCTATTTCATACTGTCCTCAACACCTACTCATCAGACTTTTTAGCTGTTTTCAGTGGATTCATAGGACATCAGTACTTATCTGTTTTTACTAACATCAGTAGTTATAACTACATCAGTAGTTTGTAACAGAATCAATACATATTTGTGACATGTTTACTAATGATCATCAGTACTTGTTTACTGAGATCATCAGTAGTTATCACTTATTCTAGCTACAGCATACCAAGCCTTAACACAAGGTTTTGGAAAGTTGAACTATCCAAAGGCTTAGTAAATATATATGCAAGCTCATCAGCACTAGGCACAAACTTTGGATCAATCAGACCTTTGTCAAAACATTCCCTAATAAAATGGTGTCTGATTTCTATATGTTTGGTCCTAGAGTGTTGGAATGGCTTCTTGACAATGCACAGAGCTGAAGCACTATCCATTAATAATGGAGTCTTAGTCTCTATAATGCCATAATCCAATAATTGATTCTGAAGCCAGAGTACCTGAGATGTACAACTTGCAGCAGCAATGTACTCTACTTCAGCAGTGGATGTAGCAACAAATGTTTGTTTCTTACTCTACCAAGAAATCAAACAATTCCTAGGAATTGACATCCACCAGAAGTTGACTTTCTGGTTAACTTATACCCTGCATAGTCACTATCTGAAAAAGAAACTAATTTGCAAGAGTGTCTAGTGGAATACCATAGACCTAGAGATTGTGTACCTTGCAATTTTGTAAATCAAACTTATTCAAAAGATCTTTTGTATATTTTGACTGATGAATGAAGGTTCCATCAGCCTGTTGTTTGATTTGCAAGCCTAGAAAGAACTATAATTCTCCCATTGCACTCATTTCAATCTTTTGTTTCATTAAACTTGTAAAATCATCACACAACTGGGGATCAGAGGATGCAAAAATTATATCATCAACATAAATTTGAACAAGTAGCTTATGCTGATCCACTTTCTTAATAAACAAAGTTTTATCTATGGAGCCTCTAGTGAAATTATTTTTAAGAAGAAAATTTGAAAGTGTTTCATACCAGGCTCTAGGAGCTTGCTTTAACCCATAAAGAGCCTTATCAAGTTTATACACCCAATCAGGATGTTTATTGTCCTCAAAACCTGGTGGTGACACACATAAACCTATTCTTTTATTTTACCATATAAAAAGGCACTTTTGACATCCATTTGAAAAACTATAAGATTGTGGAATGCAGCATAGGCTAAGAACAATCTAATTGCCTCTAGTCTGGCCACAGAGGCAAAGGTTTCATCATAATCAATACCTTCTTCTTGAGAAAACCCTTGTACAACCAGTCTAGCCTTGTTCTTGACAATAAGCCCATTTTCATCAGTTTTATTCCTAAACACCCATTTAGTGCCTATTTCACACTTACCTGGGGGTAGAGGAACCAGTTCCCACACTTTCTGCTTTTTGAACTGAAGTAACTCAAGCTGCATGGCTTCAACCCATCCATTGTCTCTCAAAGCAACATGATAGTTCTTTGGCTCTAGCTGACTGATGAAGAGAGCATAGAAGCAGAAGTTAGACAATTGACTTCTGGTTGAGACACCAGCATTGATATCACCAATGATTTGAGACATGGGGTGATTCTTCAGCTCTTGGTAAACTATAAGATCAGTGCAAGCGTTTGTAGCCGGTTCAGCAGCAACATATGTTGATCCAGATTCATGAAACCAAGTATGAGATGGCAATTCACATGATGTAGAGGAGTCAGAAATCTCATCAGCATTTGTTGTGGATGGAGCTGCTGAAGCTACAGGAACATCAAGTTTAGCAGACTCAGGCAGTTGGTCACTAAACTTGAAAAGGTGAGTACTGATATCATCATCATCTTTAGTACCACCAGGTGGAAGACTTTCTGTAGAAGATGATTTATCCACATGATCTGCAACAGCTAGAGGTTGATAAGGAACATATTGCAGTATGTCCAAATCAAACAACTCCACAGGGTTTTGTGGAATTTTATCCTTAGGAGATTCATTGAATTTCACATGCAAGGTTTCTTCAACTATCTTTGTTCTGCAGTTGAAGACTCTGTAAGCCTTTCATGTGGATGAATATCCTACAAAATACCCTGCATCCACCTTAGGATCAAATTTGTGGAGTTGATCCTTTGTGTTGAGAATGAAACAAGGACACCCAAAGGCTTTGAAAAATGAAATTAGAGGAGCCAAATGATGTAGAACTTCATATGGAGTCTTCATCAACCTCTGATTTACTAGAACTCTATTCTGGACATAGCAAGCTGTATTGACAGCTTCAGCCCAAAAGGTCAATGACAAACCAGAGTCAGCCAACATAGACCTTGCGGCTTCAATTAGGGTCCTATTCTTTCTCTCCACTACTCCATTTTGTTCTGGAGTCCTTGGAATGCTAAACTACCTCTTGATTCCCTTTGATAGATAAAAATCATCAAGTGTATGGTTTCTGAATTCAGTTCCATTATCACTCCTTATACACTTGACTGATAGGGATACTGCTTCTCAACATACAACACAAAGTTTATAATCATCTGAGAAACCTCATCCTTTGAATGCAAGAAGAAAGTCCATACAAATCTAGAGTAATCAACCACAATTACCAGACAATATTTCTTCTTTGCCATGCTCATCACTCGCACAGGACCAAATAATTCCATGTGCAGTAACTGCAAGCAGGCAGTGGACTTAGGTTCTTTAATAGGAGGGAATGAGACTTTGTGTTGTTTTCCTTTCAAACAAGCAGTGCAGGTTTCATCACAGTGGAACTCCTTTATTGGTAGACCTCTCACTAAACTATTATGGATTAGCTGGTTCATGTTTTTGAGATTAACATGACCCAGCCTTCTATGCCACAGTTTAGATTCCTGAGGAGAGGCTTTGGAGAACAGGCAAGGATGACCCTTCAAATCAATCTTCTTTGACAAATCCAATGCATATACTCTTCCAATCCTGTTGGCCTTTAGGAGAGTATGTTCATCCAATACCTTGTCAATCAGCCTCAGAACTTGGAAAGACAGAATCCTGCAGTTCTGGCTTGTGAAAAATGCAACATGCCCTTTATCACACATCTGACTAACACTCAGTAGATTATACTTAAGATTCTCCACATGATTAACATCATCAAATCTGATATCTCCATTAGACACATATCCTTTCCCAATGATGTAACCCTTAGCATCATTTCCAAATGAAACAAATCCCTTCTTTCCTTGAGAGTAGTCATTAAAAAGAGAACTGCTCCCAGTCATATGCATAGATCCTCCATTGTCTACATACCAGATGCTCCTTTGGCATGCTGAAGAACCCTGTGATAAAGATGCATTGGAGCATGAACTCTCAGTAGACTCCAGGGCCATGAGAGCAAGATTCCCAAAAGGATGTTCACCACCATGTTGACCATCACTAGCAAATAAATGCTCATTGCCAGAGAGATCATTTGGTAAACTGCTCCAGTCAATAACACCAGGGGTGAAGAAGCTGTGATGAGGTTGTGATTGAGATGGTAGAGGCTCAGGTAAGGCTTGAGGTTGTTGTGCAATAGGAACTTGAACTGGATTTGGCTGTGGCATGTAATAGCAGGGATATGGATATGACATTGGACCCTGAGGGACAAAATATGCAGGAGATATAGGTTGTGCATGATGACTAGAACTAGCAGGATGTTGCCCTCTGTTTTGTGGACTATTGCTTGGAAAAGTCAGAAAGGGTGCAGAGGAGTTAGATCCAGCTGATCTACACTCTCTTGCAAAGTGTCCAAGCCTGTGGCATTTGTGACACCTCAACTTACTCTTGTCAAAACCAACTTTGGTTTTGCCAGAGAGTCCTGGAAATTCCTACTAGTTCTCTTGTAGAACTTTTGAGATCTGATATTAATCAAGGCCATTTGGCTTAGAATATCCATCTCTTCTAAGTCATCATCAGCAATACCTTTCAAATCATCCATAATGAAGCACAGATTGTCACTATTACAGCCTGACTGACTATCAACACTAACAAATGCATGATCAGAACTGTTTGAAGAGAAATCTATATGCTCATCATAATTGCTTTCTGATGCAGCATATTCTGACTCATGAGCAACCAAGGTAGTGTTCCCTGGTACAAATTCATCAGTGAGCTTTCCTGATGATGCCAGTTTTCTTTTTTGTTCTATCTCTCTTTCAAATGTAAGCAGTTCCCCATGGAGTTGGGTGAGAGATAGGCTATCCAGATTTGCACTAGAGCGTAGGAAAATGGTATATGTGTCCCATCTCTCAGGCAGTGATCTGAGGAATCTGTTGTTCATCTGGCTATTAGTGTGTTCATGTTTGACCATTTTCAGCTTAGAGATCAAACAGGAAAAACGCTCAAACTGTTGAGTCAGTGACTCACCTTCCTATGAGAGAATGTCTCATATTTTTGGGTAAGGATTTCTCTGTTGTTTGCTAAGACCTCATCTATTCCACCAAATTGTTCCTTCAATGCATTCCAGAGGTCATGAACAGTTTCATGATGCATAAGCCCAGAATAGATTTCATTAGGCAAAGCCATGGCCAGAATACCATGCGCTTTAGCATCAATCTCAAACAATTTTCGATCCTCTTATGAGTATTGTTCCTTCTTCTTCGGAACCATTTTGTTAGTTTCCGAATTGTTCACCATAGGCTTGTGTGGACCATGTACCACAGATGTCCAACAACCTGAACTGTTAACAGATAGGTGATGAAGCATTCTTCGTTGCCATATGTTATACTCAGTCCTAACCAGCATCGGAGGCTTGGTTGAGGAACCGGTATTGTGAGGGTCATTAGAAGGAGTAGTCATTCTCAAATTCAACCAAATTCAATTAAGTTTTAACTGATTTAGTGCAAAACACAACAAACTCAATATGAACCAAGAGAAAACTCAAAGCAAATAACTGAAAGCAGCAAAAATTCAATGATCTATAACCAATTCTTGCAAATATGCTAATTTAATCAAACATAGATATTGAAATAGTAGTTTCAATGATCAACTGTTAGATCGATCAATGATTAACCTGCTCTGATACCTATTGTTAGGATCAGTGATCTAAGTTTGATTAAATTTGAGTAGATCGCAGCGGAATTTGAACAATGAATTAGACAATTCGCAAGAACACAAATGATATTCAATGAAAAGTAAACGGTTATAGAGAGAGAATTCTGCAAAGGAATATTTCATTCATATGCTTTCGTGGTGGCTGAAAGTCACACGTTACAACTAGGTCAACATTCCTTATATAGGGAATGTGACGTCTGTTGATGTCACTTGATAGTGACATCTAACAGAATTATACAAAGTACTAAAACTATGTAAACTACTGAGAATGTTCTCAACTACTGATTACATCTCAGAGAATGCCAAGTACAAAAACATAAAACTACTGAACTACAACTACTGAAACTATAACTACTGAAAAGTAAATTACAAGTATTGAAAGGAAACCATCACAACTACTGAAGTTGATAACTTCAGCTGTTGTGACAACTACTGATCACTTTGGTCTTCAGTCTTTGTTCTTCAGACTTTTACTTTCAGACTTTGTCTTCAGCTGATAGCTTCAGACTTTGTCTTCAGTACTTTTCTTTCAGACTTTGTCTTTAGTACTTTTCTTTCAGACTTTGTCTTCAGTACTTTTCTTTCAGACTTTGTCTTCAGTACTTTTCTTTCAGACTTTGTCTTCGGTACTTTTCTTTCAGACTTTGTCTTCAGTACTTTTCTTTCAGACTTTGTCTTCAGTAGAAGTCTTCAGATCTTGTCTTCAGACCTTGTAATCAGCTGATGTCTTTAGCTGTTGTGATCTTCTTCAGTAGTTGCAATGTCTGTGGGACTTAGAGGTTTTTCTGATCAGGCTCATTGGTTCTTTTGGTCCAACAACAACCAAAACCAACACTTAGAAAATTTTAGGTACAACTAATAAAGGACTTCCAAAGACAATATCAGCACCTTCGAAGACAAAAGCTGAACTTCTGAAGTTCAAAACTTAGAAGAATTGAAGACTATAACTTCCTAAGTAGAAGTCCAAAGGAAGCATCATTGGTTTTTTCGACGGACTACGTGGGAAATATGAGATCTAGGCAAGCCGCTACGTGTTAACCTTGGAAGTACCTACTATGAACTAGTGGATATAAGTATGGTCTCTCTGACACTCCACTGCAAATCTCTAAGATACTGCATGGTGCTTTCCTACGCCCATGTAGTTGACCATACTTTATTCCATTGTTCACCTTTTATCAGTTAATATAGTTGCCAACTTTAGTGGTGACAAAAGGTAAGTCATGGACATGTCATGACTACCAAATCTTAGATAAGACTTTATCTAAGATACCTTAACTATAGCTTTGTAATATTTGCTTTAGTTTTAGGTTTCCAATTGGTATCAAAGTATATCGGCTGTAAGTAGTAGTATATATAGTTTCTCATTGTAACTCACGTAACAATGCTTGTAAGAGTCGTGTAATATTTTTAGTTGAGAAGTAATTATTACAAGTAACTTGAAAATTATTCTCCTGTGTTTTTCTTGATTTACTTATTATAATATCATCAACTCTTAATATGATTCTGCTTCATCACTAAAACAGAGTGTTACTTAGTGAGTTTTAGAGAACTAAGTTTGTGTTGAGCGTCAAAACCGATCCTGCGCTCTCCCTTTTCTCCACTTCAACTACTGGGCCTTCAACAAGGTTTCACCTTTAAAGCTAATCTTAGGGTCTGCATCAATATCCATTTGACTGATAACTTTTCCTTCTAACCTTTGTCTATATTAGTAGGATCTTGTTTTAAACTTTTCAAACATCCTTTGCTAAATCCTTTTAGATAACCTGTCAGCTTGCCTTTTATTACTTGTGTTGGTAAGTGTTAGGTCAACCATAACAGAGCTCTCATAGTATCTCAAGGTTTGGGCCTGAGTAGGTTGTTGAGTAGTACAACTACAAGTGAGAATGGTGAGTCCTCTATGTCCATACTCTAGGCCAAACTTCCAGGTTTTGTGATTGCAATTAGGACTTCCTCCCTTTTTTTAGGAGGATCACCTTTTTGCATAGGTTAGCTAAGGGTTAGGTCCATTACATCCACATGTACTTATGGACCTGGTTGAGTTCGCCTTGAAGGTCTCTCAGCTAGCTTGACCTTGAGATTGGTGATCTCAAGTTGCTAATTAATGACTTGCCTTTGTAAGCTAGCCATATGAGATTGCAGGTGACTTACCTTAGAAACTAACTAGGTGCATGTTTTTGACACTTTTTGTACCTTTAGTTGTAGACTCCTCTAATTTTCTTCAGAAGAATCATAGGGGATGAGTGGACATAACCAAAGTCATCTCCCTCATGACCAGTTTGTGGTTCTTAGCTGCTAGATTTCCCCTACTCCATGACAGTTGTAAGAGAAGTGTGAAGGGGTTAGGTTGCTATGGTTGAGATCTTAATAATGTAGTCACTTGCAAAAGTGAGAGCCTCTTCCATATTGACTTCCTAAACATGTTTAGGGAAGTCCACCTCAGTTAAGGGTGTATGATATAGGCTAGATATGGGGGTTTAGGAGCACTTATCTCTTCTTGAGCAGGTGAGAAGAATAGAGACTCATGATAATCACTGAAACCCATATACTCAACATCATAACATTGGAGGTCAGAGATTGGTTGGTTTAGATTTAATGGTTGGGGATGATAGCTATTCCCTAAAGTTTGATGACCTGAGTTTTGAGACTCAGAGTGAAGGCTTAAGGCCGGGGTGATGAGCTTATAAGGCTAAGCACGAGCAAACTTAATAGTGATTAATGAAGTAACGGGGGTGGTTTGCTACTCAAGGGAAGCAAGAGCTTTTTGTTCCACTTCCTCTACATGGGTGATTGTATGGGGACTTGCATGATCTGAATAGATTGGGCAGGGGTTCGTTTGGATTTTTTTGAATAGCTGAGGGTTATTTGCAGCTATTTGGGTGGTGCAGATGTATAAGGTGTGGGTTCAACATTGACTGGTGCTGTCAAGTTGTCACCTTGAACAATAAGCTATAACATTTTTATGACCTATGCTATTTCTACACCTGAGAGGCCAACAGTGGTCTTTCTCATGATTTTAAACATGCTGAGATTCATCTCTCCCAGTTTAAGAGTAACAGTTGTTCCACTTAACTGTGAGCCTAGTTCACAGTTAATAATGTGCTGAACATATAGAGAGAACATGTATTACTGTAAGGAGTACAAGTTAACAAGCAAGTTTATATAAACAAACTAGGAGTACTTGCACTTGACCCCTTGAACCACCCTATGGACTATAAAAGATGAGTACTTAGGAATTTGGTTACATCCTTCATTTTTATTTGATAAAGAGTGAATAATAACATGGATGAGCTACTTCTACTAATAAAAGACCTTACACTTTTTAAAGGTTCTGACTTTAAAGTCCCCTTTATAGCCCATCTGCCTGAATGATTCATTCACAACAAACTTAGGAAAGGACAACTTGCCTTCTTTATTATCCAACCTGAGATGAGTGTTGATTATTGTTGGGGTGATGAATACTGTCCTCCCCTACACTATGGCAGACAGTGCATTCTCACCATCCAAGATCACCTCTTGGTAGTTACTTCAGAACTCAACGAGTTATGTTTTATATAGAGGACGATCAGTTGTAAGTTAGGTAGATTGTTCATGAAAATGACACACATCTGATAAACCATGATCTTTCTCAGATGTCAACAGAGCAACTTGATTGTGTTGCTTGTAAAAATGCATGGAGAAATCTGGCTAGTTTCGGGGTTCACGGTTGGTCGTTTTAGAAAGCTTTGGGATGAAGAAAGCTAAGAACAAAGTGGGTTTGTGGGTGAATTTAGGGTTAGAAGTTTGTAGATAAAGAGAAAGAAGAAAGAGAGAGAACCATTGTAAGGCTATATTTATAGTTGAATTTGTGATAAAGTTATTGCAAAAGCATAAACTTTGAAATCCGGAAGTAAAAATCTTCCGAAGGTAATTTGTTTTCGGAAGTTTTGAGACTACTTTCGAAGCCAATTTAACTTCTAATGATATTCCTTAATTAGATAAGAATTGCTTCGGAAGAAAATTAATTAAAGTAATTTTGCTTATGAGACATATTTGGTTTCGCAAGATATTAAACTTCAAAAGATAAATAAATCTTTTAAGATTTAATTACTTTTAGAAGAAAATTGTCCTTCAAAACATATACATACTTAGAAATATATTTTAGCTTCGGAAGATATATTAGAATTTCATCCGAAGGCAAATTTCTTAGTAAATAACCATTAGTTTTGAAAACATAATTTTCTTCAAAAGTCAACAAAATTAATCATTCCAATAACTAATACAAGATACTTAAATCTCTGGTAATTAAAAGCTTTTATGAACAGATTAGCATATTGTTTATTTGTGTTATATTTAAATCGTTGGTAATCAAAACCTTTTGTGAACAGATCAACATATTGATTAGTTTTGTCAATCCGTTTTCAAATTATATCTTATCAAATGATATCTAATATTGATGTGCTTTGTATTTGAGTTACGCATTGACAACATCCTGTTACTATAGTAATCATATTGCTATGAAATCACCATTATTAGATTTCTCCCTTCTTATCTTCTCTAACTCATAATGTTTATGTTACAGATCCTTTTTTCCTATTACAATTACGCAAATAATATTAGTACATACCCACACACGTTTGCTATGAAACTCATGCAAACCACATAGGTATACCATGGAAATCGCACAATTACTTATGAACACAAAATTTTCTATTATGAATTGCTTAAAAAATGAATCACTATGGATGAAGTTGTTTATGAACACAATATTACGTATCATACCTCTGTTTACATCACTTTGAAGTTGTTTACCATTCTTCTTTTTAGTACAGATCTCAATTGAAACATCAATTTTAAAAAACAAAGATGAAAACAAGATGATAGTTTCACGTGTGTATAATAACGTTACAAAACACTATCGACTTATCTATATTAACCTTCTTCTGAACCTTCTTCATTATTTGTGATTTTTGTCTTTAAACTAGCTAGGTTTTCTCTATAACAGGCAAGCATATCCTGATAGTCATGCAGTTGTGGGGTGATTACACAACTTAAAATAGGGGGTGTAATTATTACACACGTTGTTATGGATGATGTTTGGTAATTACGCATAAGGTTAAGGTAGAGTGGTATGCATTTGCTACAATAGATAATCACTATCAATACAATCACCTTTAACATGTTCGATATAATTCAAGCGTTGTTATGGCAAATACACAATTGAATATATACAATTGTTAGCCAATACAAATTTCAACCAAAACACAACTAAATACCAAAATAGTAGCTTCATAACTAGATACAAATATTGCCCAAGTGAAACATAAGTGCGTTTAAGAGTGGTTTCCTAACGAGAGACTATACTCGTTAGCCGATACACATTATCAACAAAAAGCACAATCAATAGAATCATATTAAAATACAGATCTCACGCATCAAACAAATACCGAAATATTGACATACCATTTGTTTCAGTTTTTAGTTAGCTAATATCACTTGCATTAATAAAAGACCAAATTATTATTAATATACGATTTGTTTCAGTTGTCCAATACAGATCACATACATTAACAAAATATGCAATTGGTGATTTAAGAGTAGTTTCCATATACGGCAAAGTATATTGCCCTGATCGCAATACACATATCAATTAAATAAACAATTGAATATAATCATTAGCTAAGACATACATGATGTAAGGGGTTTGGAATGATGTTTATCCTGATTAAGTAGTTAACTTTAATGTGTTTAATGAGCTTATATATAAAGTATTGTGTTGAATAAGTTAACTACAATGATTTGGTGTTTTGAAGGTTAAAGGCGATGATTTTATATGATTTGAAGAATGTATATGGTTGATAAATGAAAATCATGAAAGATGAGATTAAAGGGGATTCAATTACGAGAACGTGGCCGCAAACGGGGAGGAAAACAGAGTTCTAACGAAGAAGTTACGAAGAAAACAAGATTTGGACAAAGTTGATTGGCCATGACCTACGGCGGAAACATGACTTACGGTGCATCAGTTCAAAACTAAACAGAATGGCCCTAACCTGACTTACGGTAGAAATCTGACCTATGGTACATGACGCGCTGAAATCACTTATAAGTCGCAAAAATTAGGGTTTAAGGGGAACTTTTCACTCTAAGCCGCCCCCAAGGTTCCCGAACGACCCCAATCGATCCAGGAGGCTTCCGGAGGCGATTTCAAGGCTCAAGATCTCATTTTTATCATTCGGTTTGAATCTTTAATGTTAGATACCATGTTTACTTTCGATTTTGAGTTGTATTTCGTTTCCATGTTCGGTTAATCCACCTGTGATCTTCTCCGGGTGGTAAGGTTTATACTATGACTTGTTCTTGATTGTTTTTTGTTAATCTTAATGTTTGAACACGGTGAATTAAACCGAGTAACATTATTAATCGTTTTGAGATTCTAAAATACGTGTTTTATCTTCAATCCAATTGTTCTGTTCTTGAATGTTTTAGATTTCTTTTCATCTGTAAACGTCAATTGTGAATGGGATTGAGGTAAAACAAACGTAGGGTATGATTCGGATAAGTGCGTAGACACATTTTCATTCAATTCATTATCTTGAAACGAGTTAATTTGGTTATGTCTATGTGACCCGTTAAACTAAAAGAGTAAGTCTGAGTCATAAACCTGAACTCTGGAAAAGATTACTTCTTTCACCATTAGTTACAATCAATTTTCAATTTTGATTTAAATACTTTTTGCAATTTAATTAAGTTAAAAGTATTTTCAATAATCCCTTAGACTTTACGAGTTGAACCACACTTTCCACATATTCCCTGTGGATCTACCTGACTTACCCTAGCTATCTTAGGTGAGTTTGGACTGTTGTAAATTGTTTTTGATTAAGCTTGACAAACCGATATCAATACACCAACGAATTAAACATAAACATCAATCAAATATGAAAAGATTTCTGCATACACACATCAACCAAACACACAAACCAACTGAATACCATAAGATTGAAGGATTACCGTGATTATGATTGCCGATAAATCAAAGGCCAAGTTAATTTTCATAGTATATATCAATAGATTGCTTGCAGTACTATATACCTAAAGTTGACAATGCTTATCCTAGATATACAAAAACATATATATATCAATCAATCAATAATCTAGCACCAAACAAGTAGTCCCCATCATCTGAGGGGCTAGAGTTGGGGTATCCCCCATATGTATCACCTTCATAAAACGGATTTTCATCATCTGCTATTTCATGACGGTTACGATTACGCCCTCCCTGATTCATCAGATCTTGCATTTGATCAACCAACTGATCAAAAAATTGATCTAGCCGCTCCTCCATCCGTGCCATAATACGTTGTTCCAATTGCTGCTCATGAACATCATTAAGAGGTCTTCTCTATGGAGGCATCTTGATCAAGAAATTTGGCTCTGATACCAACTGATGTGGGCCCAAGTATGGATGAGCAAGCTTTAGCCATTTTGGAGGCCCAAGATCGCTTATCAAAAGGGGCTTCACTAAAGTGGCCATAACTTGGGCTACAAGTCTTATTTATGACTTATTCATAGTTTGGGTCATCGTTTCGGCCCAAAAACGGCTTATTTTAAGAGTTATTTCAATTTTTTCTTATTAATACATTTTGTTGGACTTTGCGTTTGGCCCAGTTTTTGGCCCGTTTATGTTTTGTGGCTCATTCGACTTAAGTTTTGTTTCTTTATATGCTTGTAAAACGGATTTTCATCATCTGTTGTTTCACGATGGTTACGATTACTCCCTCCCTGATTCATCAGATCTTGCATTTTATCAGCCAATTGATCAAATAATTGATCTAACCGCTCCCCCATCCATGCGATAATACATTGTTCCAATTGCTGCTCATGAACATCATTAAGAGGTCTTGTCCGTGGAGGCATCTTGATCAAGAAATTTGGCTCTGATACCAACTGATGTGGGCCCAAGTATGGATGACCAAGCTTTAGCCTTTTTGGAGGCCCAAGATCGTTTATCAAAAAGGGCTTCACTGAGATGACCATAACTTGAGCTAGAAGTCTTATTTATGACTTATTCATAGTTTGGGTCATCGTTTCGGCCCAAAAACGGCTTATTTTAAGAGTTATTTCAATTTTGTCTTATTTTACATTTTGTTGGACTTTGAATTTGGCCCAGTTTTGGCCCGTTTATGTTTTGTGGTTCATTCGACTTTAGTTTTGTTTCTTTATATGCTTGTAAAACGGATTTTTATCATCTGGGGTTTCACGACGGTTACAATTACACCCTCCCTGATTCATCAGATCTTGCATTTGATCAGCCAACTGATCAAAAACTTGATCTAACGCTCCTCCATCCGTGCCATAATACGTTGTTCCAATTGCTACTCATGAACATCATTAAGAGGTCTTCTCCGTGGAGGTATCTTAATCAGAAAATTTGGCTCTGATACCAACTGATGTAGGCCCAAGTATAGATAGGCAAGTTTTAGTCTTTTTAGAGGCCCAAGATCGCTTATCAAAAGGGGCTTCACTGAAATGACCATAACTTGGGCTAGAAGCCTTATTTATGACTTATTCATAGTTTGGGTCATCGTTTCGGCCCAAAAACAGCTTATTTTAAGAGTTATTTCAATTTTTTTTCTTATTTTTACATTTTGTTGGACTCTGTGTTTGGCCCAGGTTTTGGCCCGTTTATATTTTGCGGCTCATTTGACTTTAGTTTTGTTTCTTTATATTCTTGTAAATGATGGATGAAAGATCATTAAAAAAGTTTATGAAAAATATGTTTTTTTCTATATCACGGTTTGTGTTAGTGTAAACCCTGATTATCGGTATTATTTATCAATCAATAATAGTTAGAAGAATTGTTCCTGGTATTCTCGTGAATCAACAGGTTCAATTATCTGTCTTTCTGTTTCTGACTGCATCAGTGTGCATGATATCAATATGACCGAACTGAAACCGAAATAACATAGAACAATGACTATTTATTTATATTAGCCACACACAAATTAAACAAATATAAATGTGAGTATAAAATTCTTTTTAGCCCTGTTATCAAACAAAAACATGGTGGTTCTCATTATGCCATGTTTTTCAAGCGTAGTTATTAAATGTCTCTATTACTACTCTTTGGACACACAAAGTAATAGAAGTAATACTTATATTAGTATATAGTGACAACAATAAAAAGAACACTATGACAATTGATCACATTTAAACACACTTTTCATACTTAGCTACTAAGTGCCACATTGATTTCTAATTACTCTTTGAACACAAACTAATATTAATGTTCATATGTATCAGCTTTTAGCCATACAATCCATTGCAGTTGGACACATTTGGCCTCATGTTTTAAGCGTGGCTTGTAAATGTCACATTACTTTCTTATTACTCTTTGACATAAACTAACATAAGCAGTCATATGTATTAGCTTTTAGTCACATCAATAACTTATAATCCAACACAATTGGTCACATTTAGTCACACTTTTTGGGCATGGCTAGTACATGTCGCAATATTTTCTTATTACTCTTGGGCACACAAACTAATATTGTGATCATATGTTTTAGCCTTTAACCGGATCAATAACTTAGGATGCAATTATAATCCATTTTAGTTGATCACATTTGGCCATACTTTATAAGCGTCGCTAGTAAATGTCATATTTTCCTACTAAAGTATGGTTGATAGGTGTGTTTTTTGTCACATTAATCAAATACAACGTCAGCCGGTCACATTTTGTCACACCTATTCAAGCGTGACTAGTTATTGTCATAGTTTTTGATTAAAGTGTGGCTAATAGTTTTTGATTAATCAAATACAACGTCAGCCGGTCACATTTTGTCACACCTATTCAAACGTGACTAGTTATTGTCATAGTTTTTGATTAAAGTGTGGCTAATAGATGTGTTTTTGTTCACATAAACAAAATACAATGGCAATTTGTCATAATTAGCCACACTTTTTCGAGCGTGGCTAGTTAATGTGATAGTTTTTTTTATTAAAGTGTGGATAAATGTTTCTAGGTCAAAGGAGTGACTAAAATTGAGCTAGAAGGTTTTGAATGGTAGTACCAAACTTTAGCTACACGTTTAATTAAAAGTTTGGCAGGGAGGTTGTTTTTTAAAATATGGTCGTAGACCTATTCTAGTGCAGTGATGTTCAATAGAATATTGATAAAACCATAGAGAATGATCATTTGTTCTAAAGCATAAAATTTACATGACCCTGCGCAACCATGCTTGATGTTTACATCATAATGAAAATAAATAAAATGATAGACGCAATCTATGCAAGTTAACAAATAAATCGAAGAGTACTAGGGTTGATAGTGGCATAGGACAGAAGCTCCGAATCATGTTCAAATATCTCCATTTCATTTGGACTTAATGAGACGATGGCTTCAACACCACCACCCTTTAGCGTGTCGTTCAAAGCCAAAATCCTCGCAGCTCCAGCATTCATCGGGTACAACCATATGGGCTTTCCCCATCCGAAGTCTAACTCATAGATTCCACTATTCAATAGGCTTGTAGTAAACATGCAGTCTCCTTCGGTTGTCACATCCGCTAGTTGGTGTATTTTCCTCAGTAACTCATCGAAAGTCTCATGCCCTTTTTCCCCTTTCATGGACTAATGTGATTAGAGTTTATTTTCACCATCAATTCTAGTAGTTCAACGATCATGGCTGGAAAATCAAGGTGGCCACCAGGAAAGCAAACTGCATAGGCTACATCAATAACGTTTCCAATGGATTCTTTGGGAAGAGACGGTGATGCCCTTTTTCGGAGATTCACCATTGACAATAAAACATGAGGTGAATGTCGAACAAATGATCTTACTTTCGATGCCTCTTGGGCTGCAGCCTTCCAAACTACAGCAGTTATGGCTTCCATGCGCGTCGGTGATTGTGTTGAGGTGGCGTTAGCAACTAGTTGTGCCTTGAGTAAGCTTTTGTGTGGCTAGAAACTTAGAAGGTGTAGATACATATGTACCTAGTTTATGAGCTTAATGTAATATGTCTTTATTGTCTTACGCATATGTAATTAAATGGGTACTTAATGAAATACAATGTGTGGTTGTGCTTATAATGTTTATTATTTCATTAATTAGTAGTTTAACGCTTATTGAACTGACTATATAGGTTTCAGGTTGTTTGAATTAATCTTAATAAGGTAATGATTAATAAATATATTCAAACTTAGTAATATGAAGTTCTCATGCGAATGGCCCATGCTAATGGACCATACGCATGAACAACTTCATGCGAATGACTCAGTCGCATGACTGAACCAGGAGACTGGATCAGTCGCACGAGTGTAACATGAGATTGACTCAGTCGCACGACTGAACACTCAGTCTTACGAATGGAAAAACCGCATGGCTCAATCGCACGACTGAACCATGCTAATGGTTCAGTCGCCCGAATAAGAAACCCTAACCTATAAATACCACTTAATTCGTGGAAAAACATAAGCATTCAGAGCACGTTGAATACAAACGTACCCTAGCCGTCCAGAGACCTCTAAGAACCTGTTCCAAGTTCATAGATTGCACTAGATCGATTCCAAATCATTCTTGACGTTTAGATTCAATCTACAATTGTTTCTACGTGCGTTTTCACTGATTGGATCCCCAATCAAATAGGATTTCGCACTATTTGATTCGGTATACACATTTATCAGTTAGTATTTTGTTTAATACATGATCCTAACAAGTGGTATCAGAGCATTTGCTCTTGATTTACGTGTGATTCAATCGTTTTTTATACAAAAATTGTGTTTTTCACTAATAACACAAAATTTTCATGTCAAACGGTGTCTTAGACGTCTCCTGTTCGTAAAGTTTAACTTTTTCTGGTATACGGCAATTAGGGTTAGTGAAAGTTTGTGTTTTTGCGTCCAAAACACCTTAAACCTATGAATATTTGAAATCCAGCAGCTTCAGTCGCATGATTGACTCAGTCGCACGACTGAATACATACACATCCCTCATACGCACGATTGGACTCATTCATACCTCCATTCGTACGACTGAGCAGTTTATTCGCATTGTTCAACCGCACTTATTCATTCGCCCGACTGAGCCATCCGCATTAGTTCAGTCGCGCGATTGAACCATCCGTATTGTTCAATCGCACGAATAGCACAATCGCACACCTTCATTCGCATAAGTGAAAAAGTTTGTTCCACAGATTAAAAGTTGATTGTAATGGAGGACTAATACTCAGCATTCACAGCAGGGTGCGATTCACGGATTCAAAACCTACTGCTTCTGGAGTATGAAGTGGGGAATCACAACAAATCCCCTAAGCTAATCACGTTAGATGAATACCCACAATGGAAGCAACGTTTCTAGATCTACTTAAATGGAGTAGATCCCAATCTGTGGGAATCAATAGAGACGGGTAGTATGCCAGTAGGTGCTGATGGAGTCAAACTTACACTAGGTGGCATAACCGATGGACAAAAGGTCAAGTACAATGTTGAGAAAAAAGTTTATGC
This sequence comes from Flaveria trinervia, assembly GCA_025506515.1. Taxonomy (NCBI): domain Eukaryota; kingdom Viridiplantae; phylum Streptophyta; class Magnoliopsida; order Asterales; family Asteraceae; genus Flaveria; species Flaveria trinervia. The sequence continues at coordinate 30,767,016 of CM046442.1, forward strand.
TCTGCTTACTCAGTCAATTCCTAAGGATATTTTCCATAAATTTTCTGAGTATACTCAAGCAAAAAGCCGTGGGATGCATTGGAGAAATGATATGACAGAAACGCATCATTGAAGGCCATAAAGGCTAAAGCTTTAAAGAACGAGTTTGACAACTTCTCGTCGATGGGTAAAGAAAGGTTGCATGATGTCATTTACAGGTTCTACCACTTGATGAGTGAGCTGCACACTCATGGAGTGACAACTTCTATGGAAGACAAAGTGTCAAACTTTGTTGATGGTTTGCCAGAAAAATGGGTTTCCTTTGTCTCCAATTTCAGACAGAATGGTATGCTAACGAAGTTAGATATAAATGATTTCATTCTAAAGCTGAGAGAGAAAGAATTAAGGATGAAATACAGAGCCCAAAAGTCTTCTTATGATCAGAATCTGACACTGTACAACGCGACTCCACAAGCCAAAACGTCTGGAGCACCACTTCAGACGGCTTTTGTGTCAACTTCAGCTGGTCCTTCTCAAGCCTCTACTTCAGTTTCAGAAACGTCAGGGTCGTCTGGTACCCAATACATTGCACCTGAAGCAAATACTAGAAAACTGAAGACCAAGAATCTAGTTAATGTGACAGTAGAAGTAGCAAGAGAGCACATGGATCTCTTGGCAGCTGTAGTCCACTCTATGATGGACTAATTGCTGGGAAAATAGGGAACTGCCATATGGCAGATGAGGACTACGAGTAGGTGGACGAGACAGAGCTGGAAAGGATGGATATAATGTGGGCCTTAGCAAGTGTTGTCCGGAGAGCTAAGAAGTTTGTCAAGAAGACCGGACAAAACTTGGTTGCAACTAAGGACACTATCTTTGCTTTCGACAAGACCAAGGTGACCTGTTTCAACTGTGGTGAAAAGGGGCACTTCAAACGTGAGTGTGTGAAGCCCAAGAAGACTGGAAACGGGAATCCTTTCTCATCCTTCAATCGTCAGGATAAACCCACTAGCAGTCCTATTTCGTCAAGCAAGGATCCTAAAGCCTTGACTGCCCATGATGATGAAGGAAAGGACTGGAGCTTTCGGTTTGTCTCTCCGGGAGAATCCAACATTGCTAGTGTGGAGAATTAGATGACGAATCAGCTAGTGAAGGAGATATTGCAGTGGAACTCGCGATGTCAAACACTGAAGAGACTACAAATGTGGTTAAATACATGCCTGAAGAAGGGAAAACTACAACATCAGAATCACCAGAACCAGAACACGAGACTCTGCTTTGATGGCTGATTCATCAGAACCTCCTCAGGTAAGTACTACTGACCAACTTTTCGATAATCATGCTTGTTTTGATTGTAATAAATTTAGGGAAAGCATTGATTTGAAATTTGCTAGGATATTAGATCACAATGATAGCTTAGTAAAGGACTTACAACTATGCACAGAAGCCAATAGAGTTCTAAAACAAAAGGAGCACATTTACAAAGAAAAGATAGACCTTTTGAACATTCAGCTTAGGGAAATCGAAGCAGTAGCCTTTAACCAAGCTAATGACATTGGGTACTATCTTAACTCCCTAGAAGACACTAAGAAACAAAAAGCAGTTTTAGAAATAGAAGTTAATTCATTAAAACAAAAACTGCATAGTTGGACAAGTTCCTCTCACATTGTCCAACACTTAGTGAGAGAATGTAACAATGGGGAGGGTTTGGGATATAAAGTGGTTCCACCACCACCTGAGACCTTGATGAATACTAAAAATGAACCAATCAGTAACAATCCAATCAAGGATCATGTGGTGTCCACTCCTCTTGTAAGTGATCTAGATTCCACATGTAAATGAAATGAATTTGGAACTAAACAAAAGGAGGCCACGTCAAAGGCAAAAGGTAAAATGCCTTGTGTTAATCTAGAAAAGGAGTTTGAAAAAGTTAATATAAAGTCTAGTTCAATCACAGTCAAATCTGAACCTAAAAAGACCATTAATGTTAACCAATCACGTATTTCATGTCAAAGTCCAGGTAAACAAAAGGGAAAGGATGTTAAAAATGTTAAAACAATTAAATTTGTTACACAGGATAAAACATCTAAACAAGAAGAGTCAAAACCCATACAGAATAACGTCACACGGGTGTCACACACATCTCCACAAAAACAGTTAAATCGTAAAGTTGAAAGCAGGTCATGCTACAACTGTGGAGAGTATGGACACATTGCGTCTAACTGTCCTTACTATCAAACGCCTAGGAAGAAAATTGAACTTCAGGAACCAAAACCTAGTTCTTCTAAGAGGAGTTCAATGACTCCACCTAGAATAGCTAGTGAACCTCGAGTTCAACCCATTAGCCAGTCGTCTGTTTATCACAAACGGGCCTTACACAAAGTTGGTTTATGGAAAGAAAAATCAACCTCAATGTCTGATAATGAGAACAAGAAGACAATTGAGCTTCCCTCGCCCTCTAAAGGTCAATGGGTTGAATTTATGATGTGTGATGCCTCTGGGAAACCCAAGCCAGTAAAGGCTTGGGTCCCTAACCTGAACTAATGTTTTCAATTGAATGTGCAGGGTGTTCGCTATAGTGCTGAAACCAATATGTGGATTGTCGATAGCGGAGCATCCAGGCACATGACTGGGAACAGGGCACTCTTATTAAATGTCAAACAAATAAAAGGAGGCCATGTTTCATTTGCTGGAAACAAAGGAGGGTATATCACAGCTCAAGGGGAAGTGGGAAATAAGAAAGTAAAGTTTGACAAGGTAAACTATGTTCAACAACTGCAAAATAACTTACTTTCTGTATCCCAAATTTGTGATAAAGGGTTTAAAGTAGTATTTGATAACAAGAAGTGCTATGTCCTGAAAAAGGACTATGTGATCTTGGAGGACCAAGTCTTAATGTATGCCTCAAGATATAATGACCTTTATGTCTTGGATCTATCAAAGGCCTCCACAACGGATCATCAAGTTCAGTGCTTCTTGTCAAAGGCTACTGAGAAGGACTCCATCTCCTGGCATCGGAGAATGGGACACATTAATCCACGGAAGATGAATCACTTGATCCAGAATGATCTAGTGAGAGGAGTTAATGTCAAAAACTTCTAACTTCCGGATTTCTATGTGGCATGCAAGAAAGGCAAACAAACGAAGAAGTCTCATAAGGAAAATAAAGTTTATTCCATCGAACTCCTCTTGAACTTCTTCACATGGATCTGTTTGGTCCAGTCAGTACAAGAAGCATTGCAGGCGACTTGTACTGCTATGTGGTTACTAATGACTACCCAAGATTTTCTTGGGTAATGTTTCTGAAATCCAAATTAGAAACATTTGAGTCATTCAAGGAATTAGTAACTACAATGGAATCCCTATACAGGCTGAAGGTACGACAAGTACGCTCAGACAACGGAACCGAGTTCAAGAACCAATGGATGGAGGCTTACGGAAAGTAAAAGGGAATTGTGCACCAGTTCACCTCTGTCTACACACCTAAGATGAACGGCGATGCTGAGAGAAAGAATCGCAGCCTGATAGAGACAACACGGACAATGCTAGCGGACTCGAAACTGCCTATCCAATTTTGGAATGAGGCAGTGGCAAATACGTGTTACACGTTAAATCAAGTTCTGGTAGTTAAACGCCATGGAAAGACGTGTTACGAGTTACTACAATGACGTAAACCTAATCTAGAATATCTCGAACCGTTTGGCGCACTGTGCACACTACTGAAGAAAAATTAGGAGGGAAAATTCAATGAGAAGGCTGAAGAAGGTATCTTTCTAGGATACAACATACCGAATAAGAGAGTTTACAACAACTCATCGGTCAAGTAGAAGTGTGGTGTAACGTGGAGGTTCAAAGATACACCACCGCACCTGCTGGAAAAGGACCCGCCTTCTTTTTCGACTATGATGGATTCTTCAAGTCCTTCAACATTCCTCTCTCCACTTCTAATGATGAATTGGAAACCAAAATGATGTTTGATGTCTTAACACACCATCACAAGACGTCACATCATCTGGTTCACAAGGTGAGTCGTCAAACCAGTCAGGGGGAGCACTCGAGGGAAATGATTCCTCCCCTGAAGACGAAGCTATAGAGAATGCCCAGAATAATCAGGAGGAACAGGTACCCATTCTTGCAAGTCCACATGCATCTGACAAGGATGTCTTTGCATCTTCGGAACCTCAAACTCCTTCTGCCTTAGATACAGAACCCAACGTTCATAATCTTGATTCTGAGGTAGTTGTTCCCACCACTCCTAGATCACGCCTACATGTCTATCATCCCCTGGATAATGTCATTAGGGATGTCAGATCACGATTGCAAACAAGAAATCAACTATATTCAGCTGATTATGCCTCGGTAATGGAAAAAGAATACCTTCACAATGGTGCATATCGTTGTTTTGTGTCTCAATTTGAGCCAAAATACGCTAGTGAAGCCCTGAATGATAAGGCATGGGTAAGTGACATGCAAGAGGAACTTCTTCAATTCAAGAAGTTAGGTGTATGGACACTGGTTGATTGACCTAAAGGTGCTAAAGTAATTGGTACCAAATGGGTCTTGAAGTGTAAGAAAGATGATCAAGGTGTGATCATCAGGAACAAGGCTCGACTTGTAGTTCAAGGATTTCGACAAGTCGAGGGAATAGATTACAATGAAGTATTTGCACCTGTGGCAAGAATGGAAGCCATCCGTATCTTTCTAGCCTATGCCTTATACATGAAGATTAAAGTCTATCAACTAGATGTAAAGAGTGCATTTCTTCATGGTGAAATACGGGAAATAGTGTATGTCAGTCAACCCGAAGGATTTGAGGATCCATATCATCGAGACAGAGTTTACAAACTGGACAAGGCTCTCTACGGGCTTCACCAAGCCCCGAGAGCATGGTATGAGTAACTCTCAACTCACCTTGTGAAACACGAACTTCGCAGAGGTGTAATTGACTGCACATTGTTCATCAAAGAAAAGGATGGTGATCTGTTGCTTGTTCAGATTTATGTTGATGACATAATCTTCGGTTCCAAGAATGAGGATTCATGTAAAGAGTTTGAAGCAGTAATGAAGGCTGAGTTTGAAATGAGTGCCATGGTAGAGATGAAGTTCTTTCTCGGGTTACAGGTGGATCAGACACCAAAGGGAATATTTCTACATCAGACCAAGTATGTAGGCGATATTCTCAGTCGGTTTGACAAGGAAAATGCTTCCGCAGCTGGGACTCCACTTGCTACAAACCATGATGTAGCACCCGACGAGAATGGTGATCTGGTTGATGCCACCATGTACGAGGAATGATTGGATCTCTCATGTACCTCACTGCCTCAAGACTTGATATCATGTATGCAACATGTCTATGTTCAAGATATAAGGTGAAGCCAAAGGTTAACCATCTGATATGGGTCAAAAGGATATTCCGTTATCTGAAGGGTACACCAACACTTGGGTTGTGGTATCCTCATGATGATGACTTTGAGCTTACGGCGTATAGTGACTCGGATTACGGTGGCTGCAAGATGAAATACAAGTCTACATCAGCAGGATGTCAATTCTTTGGGAGGAGATTAGTGACCTGGCAGTGTAAGAAGCAGACCTTAGTTGCTTTGTCAACCTGCGAAGCCGAATACATTGCTGCAACAGGTTGTTGTTCACAAATCATATGGATACAACAGCAAATGCGGGACTACGGTTTGCATTTCTCTTCTACTCCTATTTTTGTTGATAACTCTGCTACAATTGCAGTAACTAAAAATCCAGTCCAACATCCTAAGACGAAACACATCGGCATAAAATATCACTTTATACGTGACTATTTTGAAAAGAATCTAATCGATGTGGTTAAAATAAATACTGATTTTCAACGCGCTGACTCTATACAAAGGCTTTTGATAAACCACGTTTTCTATATTTGTTAGAGGTCAACAACGTTAAAAAGAAAAGTGATGTAATTCCAGAAGATGACCATGCTTAGTCCGATACATATAGTCCATTTTTCTTTTACCTTTTATTTTCTTTATTTATTTTAATTCATGTTTTAATTAAACTGATGTTATTTCTTCGCCTATTAAAATCCTATAAACGCAAATCATTTATGGTTTTATAATTTTAGGGGGAGAATAGGTTTAGTTAACAACATTAAAAAAGGGAGGAGGAGAGGCTAGCTGATAGAAATCAGATCGTATTTGTGATATCGATTCAGTAACTTTGGATAATGATAGTACACAGAAACAAACCATTTGGGATTTTTAAAAGATTAAATTGAATTAGATGTGAAGTTCAAAGTATAAGTCTGTGTAGTCTGAGCAATATAAAAGGAAAAATGATAGTAAAACTCGTTACTACTAAGGTAACACAAAGAAAGTAGACCTAGAGGTTGCTAGACCACAGATGATATATCGGTAGATTCAACACAATAGATGATTAGACCTTGTTGGTGATCTCAAGAACAAACTAAAGTGTTCAACAAGCTGTGGGTTATCATCTTATCCCTGGTTAACACAATCAAACAAAATTCCAATAAGGGGTGACGAGTAGAATAAAAGCCACAAATGTGTGCGTATGACCAAAATATGAGCAAAAGAACATAATTAAAAATATGCAAAAGCAATCAAACTAATAACCTATGTTGTTGGTGAGATCTGTGCAAAAAGAATAAAATTGGTCAAACAAGAAGATAGGTTATGTGCCTCTCTGCTGTGCGGTGACACTGACCTGAGGATAAACATAACCTATATATTCTAGAATTCATCATGTTTGCCGCCTCTTTGCTGTACGATGGCACTGACCTGAGGCTTGGCTTCTCTTTTAAATCTCTAAGAATAGTCTCTTCTTGAATACTGCCCTGAGACCGCTCAAAATCTTCTGAGGAATGTTGATTACCATATAAGCGTGGGATCCACAAAATCTTGTTGAAATAATTAAACCTTAAACTATCACCAATCTGTGTCAAAAGTCTGTGTATGGATTTAAGAGGACAAGTATACTGATAATCATCGTGGCTACAATTCTTGAAAGTCCAAATCAATGTGGGGATCTAATAGTACTAGTATGATTTCCTAAACTTGCTAACGACTCTAGATGAAAAACAAGAATAGAGCATCAAAAGGTGTTGATAACATGTCCCAAATGATTCTTGTGTGATTCCAAACTGAATCGGTCCACTTATCATAAAAATGATTTGAAGCTGCCCTTTCAGGAAATGAATCTTTTAGATTTCCATCTTAGAATTTCCACCTCATACAAAACCACAAAAACAAGTTTTAGTTTTGTATTTCAGTTTTAGTTCTTTTATTTTGTTTAAATTTCGTTAATTTAGTTTGTTAAACATCAGACTATGCCATGGAATTCAATCGGGGATTTAATCACCTAAAAATGTCACGTCTGAGGTGACCACACAAGTTTCCAATTGTGAAATGGGTCATGTCTGAGGTGACAATGTGGGTGTTTTGTTTAGAAGGATCACGACTGAGGTGATCAAAAGTTTTCAAAATTAAAATGATCATGTCTGAGATGATCGAATGCTCATAATGTTTAATTAAAAGATAAAAGTGTGGAATGGTCATAAAGTCAAAATCATGAGTATGATCCATTCGCACGACTAGACCATGAGTATGGACCAGTCGTATGATTGGAGGATACGAATGAGCCCAATCGCATGATTTACCCACACGTATGGGACATACGTGCGATTGGACCATTAGCATGGATAAAATCACACGATCGGATGACAAAAATGAGCCAATCGCATGGATGAAGGTGACCGAATGACACAATCGCATGACTGACTTCTAGTCGCACGACTGAAGGTGACTGACTATGCTAGTCGCATGACTGATCTTCAGTCGCACGAATCAACTATGCAATTGGGCTCAGTCGCACGACTGAAGGAAACCCTAGTATAAATAGAGGGGGAGTCGGTCACTGTCATTCATCACTCCCAAATCGCTCCTAAATCGCACGAATATACCGTTACTCTGTCTGATTTTCATTTGATCACTCTAGACCACTGATTATTGCATACTGACGATTTGTAGTTACTATACAGGTAATGTGCGGTGCAATCCATGTAAATGTCTATCGATTCATGCCCAAAATCGACTGAATTGAACCCTAAAAAGAACCGAGACTGAGTTTAACTAAGAAACTAATAAAACTAAGTCCATTGTGAAATTAAAGGTTACTAAGTGTTTTGTCGGTCAAATGCGAGCCTAATGAGCCAAACCACGACGTCTAACATTAAAGTATGCTCAAAATTTGATTTTGAATTGAATAGTCAGTCTGTCATGCGAATGCACAACCTGATGAACTTCAGTCGCACGACTGAGCGGGGCGAATGGCTAAGCCGCATGACTGAACCATGCGCATGATTTCAGTCGCACGACTGATGTAAACGCATGAGATAGCATACGTATGAGCCTAGTCGCATGCTCAGTCGTACGTATGAGGTCATTCGCACGACTAGATCTTAGTCGCATAGCTCATTCGCATGACTAGATCTCGGTCGCACAACTCATTCACACGACTAGATCTCAGTCGCACAATTTCATTCGCACGACAGAACAGAAAATTTCAAGTTCAAATGAATCAAATTATTACTCATTGACGGACACTAACGTTTATTTGCATTGTGTAACAGATGGTTAGTCGTTGGACTATGAGCATCAAGCACAACATCTATGCTCATCTAGATTTGACCTCAAGCCTCAGACGCCGATGTCAACATCAGAAAGGCTGAATGGGCAGCATGTTTTGTAGAACTCAGAGCCCAGCGCAGTGCTCCAAAGTCAACTGTCTACACCAAACTCTATAAAGTGAAGAAGCATCACAAGATGTCAGGCAAAATTATAGCGTGGGCCTATTTTGAAGATCTTAAAGTTTATGCTGTTAAAAGAGAGAAAGGGATCGAGTACTTCAGATTCCCACATGATCTGAAGACTCTTCCGGGTTTTGAGCTTAACCAGCTAGCAAAGTTGAAGTTGCTATACGCTGACCCTCGTAAGATGTCAGGTTGGTTTGAAGCTGCTTTAAAGAGGGAGTACCACACAGGTGGGTCAACTTCAAACCTCAACAACCAACAAGGTATATCAGAAGATATGAAGTTGATGCCATTACTGGAAAGCCAAAAGTAATACTGAAGTGGAGTCCTCCGCGAACGATGTCAAGAATCCCTTTACGGGTAATGCCACAGGACTTCACTCCACACTTCAAGTGGTGGTACTATGATTGGAGAACAGGTGAGGCAGTCATAGTGTTCAATAGAAATGGAAAAATGGAAACTATCAGGGTATTTGACCCCATGTGGCTCACTAACTTGTCTGCTGACGATGTCTACACCTTATACAAGTGGCCATTGTTCTTTGACGCGCAAGATATTGTACAAGCCCTCTAATTCCAAAACGTGATCAGACTCTGCTTTGCATTTGAAATACATGCATGAGTTACAAGAGAGGAGAAGTACAAGAAATATGAGGAGCTTATGAAGAATGTAAGACAATAGATGAAACTAGGTCCAAAGGGAAGTTTGTAGATACATGTGTATCTAGTTTATGAGCTTAATGTAATATGTCTTTATTGTCTTACGCATATGTAATTGAGTGGGTACTTAATGAAATACAATGTGTGATTGTGCTTATAATGTTTATTATTTCATTAATTAGTACTTTAACGCTTATTGAACTGACTATATAGGTTTGTGGTTGTTTGAATTAATCTTAGTAATGTAATGATTAATAAATATATTAAATTTAGTAATATGAAGTTCTCATGTGAATGGCCCATGCTAATGGACCATACGCACGAACAACTTCATGCGAATGACTCAGCCGCATGACTGAACCAGGAGACTGGATCAGTCGCACAAGTGTAACAATAGATTGACTCAGTCGCACGACTGAACACTCAGTCGTACGAATGGATCAACCGCATGGCTCAATCGCACGACTGAACCATGCTAATGGTTCAGTCGGCCGAATGAGAAACCCTAACCTATAAATACCACTTAATTCGTGGAAAAACATAAGAATTCAGAGCACTTCGAATACATACGTACCCTAGCCATCCAGAGACCTCTAAGAACCTATTCCAAGTTCATAGATCGCACTAGATCAATTCAAACTTGTTCTTAACGTTAGATTCAATCTACAATTGTTTCTACGTGCGTTCTCACCGATGGGATCGCCAATCAAATAGGATTCCGTACTATTTGATTGGTATACACGTTTATCAATTAGTATTTCGTTCAATACACGATCCTAACAGAAGGCGCCAAGTATTCTAAGCGAGGATTGTTAGGAAAGATCTTCCTTCTTAACATCGTTTTTGACATTTCACAACTTGCAATAACAATAATAGTAGACCACAACCTATGCATGTTAGAATATAGTTCATGTTAAGACAACTAACAATTTCGGTTGCTAGTTCTATATAGTTACTTACCTGTGTGATGATTCAGTAGCACTTTGGGTTGTGCAATCTCAAGCTGAACGTGCCAATCCATAAGATCCTCAACTCAATCGAGCTGACGACCCTGATCCCGTAATCTCGTAGTAATGTCCTAAATAAAGTATCCATATGTGCAACCAGCCTCACATCTCTATAAATATGTTGAGGGAACTGTGGCTGAGGTGGCGGTTGATGTGCTGGCGGCTGGTCGTGTGGCGGCTGATCATGCGGAATATGCTACTGCTGCTACTGTGGATCGTCAACGCCGACCTGCTGAACAGGTGCCGACTTCCAGATCTCATCGGGTCGAAGAGAGAATCATATGCCACCCAGAACTGGAGTATACTACGCATGCCGAATAACATACGACGATCTAATCTCATTAGCTCGATCGAAGGAGATACGTCAGCAACATGGCGAGGAAGATAACCAAGACAACGTGCAATCATTGTAATGCACGCGCCGCCAAACCCCGTAAGCAAACAATATAAGTAAAATAAGTCGGGAATGGTACACCACTCCCGAATCTTGTCACATCCTGTGATGGATGTGGCGTTCATGCGATGCAAGTAACAATAAGAGGATCTCTAATGCAGTGACCCTGCCCTTAGTCCTCTGAAATGGACCTCCGGCAATATGAGGCCACTAATCTCTCAATTGGGTCTCCTCAATCTCACTAATTCCCTTGGTAAATAGAGGGGTAACAGTCTCCAGCTCATAATAAAATACCGAGAAAACAACAAACTGCTTAATCGACATCTGATGTGATCGTCCACATAGAATAAACGAAATCTCAGATAGTAGATCGTCCTCCTCCATCTCATTAGGAAGAATATAAATAAAGGTGGATAAAAACTCCACTGTCAGCTCCCAGTAAGAAGGTAAGAACACCAGCTCAAATAAACGACTCCATGGCGTATTATCTCCGATAATACCAGCGAGTTTATCGCACTCCCCAAGCTCAGCCATCACCTCCAATCGACTGCCTTTTGATGACCGATCTTCATACGAATGAATTTTGAGCACATTGCATGCTCAATAGACCTGGGTTCGAACTATAGCCAAGGATGATTGGCAATAACATCAACGTCAACCTCAATCTCAGATTCAGAAGACATGTCTGCATAAGAAAACGAAATTTAAGACGATGATTACATGTATAAACCTATACGCCGCGTATAGACCTATACGCCGCGTATAGACCTATACGCCGCGTATAGACCTATACGCCGCGTATAGACCTATACGCCGCGTATAGACCTATACGCCGCGTATAGACCTATACGCCGCGTATAGACCTATACGCCGCGTATAGACCTATACGCCGCGTATAGACCTATACGTCGCGTATAGGTCCCCACGTATGGTGTGTTAGCCGCGTATAGACCACCTACCCACCCAGCCAAAGTCATCTTCAACCTATGAACTACACGCTGCGTATGGTGCTATACGTCGCGTATAGTTTATATACCAGTTTTTAAATCCATGTTTTTAACACATAAAACACTACTTTAACCTTTAAATTAGCATACGATTAACATAATAAAGATAGAAGAACAATAATACATACCTGAATATAGAGAAATCGATGAACAATACGTTTAGTATCGGATTATACGAGAGAGTTTTTTGGGTTTAAAAATGTGTGGTAGGGTCAAAAATAAGGAAAACTCGATTTTAATTCTTAAAGATATATGCCGCATATGGGTCCATACGTGGCGTATAGCTGCCTTTATTAATTTTTTTAATTTTTTTATATATATTTTCAATTTTTTTTATATATATTTGAATTTTGGAAGTGTGTGGTAGGGTCAACAATACATCAACGTCAATCTCAATCTTAGAATCCAAATATAATACAATACATAATAAAATATAATACAAACGTATTAAATTAAAATAAATTTATATAAGCTGGGGGATCTCAGTAATCTTCTATTATTACGTTGTATTCCGAGATACGACTCCTATACATAATCTTCCATTCTGCAGCACGTACGTTTTGCTTAAGAATCCAAAGATTACTTAATGTAGCCATTGGATAATCTCCATCTAATTTAACGTGGACGAAATGATATTGTTGACATGAACAATCGACACGACATGATGAGGCATCATACTGTTCGGATCAGCCCATAAGGGAAAAAATGTTTGACAATCGTTATTGCTTAATAGATGAAGAATAACACCAAACCTTTGAGCAATTACTATTCCCGTATACGGCATTATCATCCAATGTTCTTCTAGCGCATGTTCCACACGTTGCCAATCTATTGCGGTTTTAGTTAGTTCAGGCTGATACAAACATTTTCTTGTAACTCTCTAACTAGATTTTGTTTATATATGACAATACTTCTGAAAATATATTAAAAAAATTAAATTATGTGTTATATTTAACAGTATTGTATGTACATATGTAATGAAAAACTTACTTTCTCGCTTCGCTTCAACTAGTCGTTCGTAAAGAAGGTTATAGTTATACTCATAAATCTCCGGCGTGGGAGACTCACACAAACATGCCCATGCATATTTAAACATTCGCCAGTCATCTTTCTTAAAACTTGATTTACAGTGTTTCGCGATATTTTCATCAATATGCCACCTGCATAAATACTTCAAAGCATTCGGAAATACTTTTAACACATGCGTTCATTAAAGCAAGATCTCTGTTTGTTATTATGACCCGCGGCTCCATACACCTATTTAACGTATCTTCAATCTATTAAGCACCCACTCAAACTATCTTCCCGTTCTTTACTAATAAACGCATGAGCAACACAAAATGTCTTGTGTGTCGAGATCACACCAACAATCTAAACAAACGGAAGTTTGTACATGTTTGTTTTATATGTCGCGTCTATCATCAGCACGTGCGGGAATGCACACCAAGTGTCGTATGATTTTGGATGACAAAAAAATATATCTTTTACGGTATTTGTATCGGGATCTTTCTGGGTGTAATAACGTACCTTTTAGAATATAAAAGGTTTTCTAAAACTTGCATTGGTGTTTCACTAACTTTCTTTTCATTTCTTATCTTATTTGAGCGTTGTATACGTCTCCGGTTATGAATTCGTTCTTTGGATTTTGCCTTTTCAAAGCTAATAAGATGCTATGAGACTCCATGTTCTGATTAGTAAGTTGTTCCACCGAATTGTATTCGTTTTGTGAAAACCTTCTTACAAATGGCTGCCCCTCCATATCTTGAGCGGGGTCATGGTTATGTTCGTCATTTCTCACTTCTAATTTCCACGACCGACATTTGTTGTCATATATCCCCACTAATTTAAAAGGACATTCGATTTTTTTGCAACCAGATTGTCTAATTGTTGCTTTACGTTTGTGTTCACCATCACGATCACAGATAAGCCACACCTTTACGACCTGACCTTCTTTTTTCTTTGATCTTCGTGTAATAATAAGGTAACCATTATCACATCCCCTATTAACAACCCAACAGACTAGTTCATCGAGTGATAAAAATTCTTGAGATGTTTCAAACAATACTTTCGTGTTCTGATTTTCATCACTCGAGAGATAGTTTATATTACTTTGTTACGGGCCGTAACTTGATTCTCGACAAAACTCGAACTCATCATGGGAACATAAGATTGGTTTAAATCTGGAAATCATTTTTCGTAAGCATATTGTACGTACGAATCATCTAGATTACTATTTGCCACGTACGAAACGCTTGAATATTCACGAAACAAATAGTTACCATTCCAAAACGACATAGAACGAATAAAAAACTGTGATTTTTTTGTGAGAAAACTTACGTTTGTGAATTTAGAAAGATATCGAATGCGTTCTTATATAATAGAAAATGTATCTTCTATCATTTTGAATTCAATTGTACCTATACGTGGCGTATAGGTGGTTAGTTGACATCTATACGAGGCGTATGGACCCATACGCCACGTATAGGTGGTTAGTTGACACCTATACGAAGCGTATGGACCCATACGCCATGTATAGGAAGAATCTGGGGTCATTTCAAGTTAAACCATGCTATACGTTCGTGGCAAGCCCTATATGACAAATGTGATTTTTTAAAGAAAATAGGGTTTTGTGGTTCAACTATTTCTTCAAAATAAATTTTCTCTTAAATTATAACTCTTATTTCTTTTATATACATACTTACGTACACATAAATTCTTGATTACTTAATAATCATTTCAACTAACTTGGGTTCCACGATACTAGTCGATTATGATAAAAAAGCTTGAAAATTATTTAAGTTTACCGTAACCGACTAGCATCAATGGAACCCGAGTTAGTTTAAACGATTTTTAAGTATGCAATTCAAATATATGTATATATGTATGTAAATACTTAATGAAATAAGAATCAAATGTTTACTGAGTAATTATGTGACAAGAAAATGTTGAACCATATAATGCTAATTTCTTCCGATAAGATTAAACGTTATGATTACTATTAATTACTAAAAGTATCAAACGTTTCCTTCGAAAAAAATGAATAAATATAGAATACAAGTGCATTCGTTTGATATCTGGTGTGTTTATATATCAACAAAAGGAATCTTAAGTCGCGTCAAAATAATTCGAAATCAAGCCTATACGTCTCGTATAGGTCCATACGCCACGTATAGGCTTTTCAGACGACAAAACTGGTGAAGTCAAATCAGTCATTAAGTGGGTCAATATGCCGCTATGGGCCCATACACTGCGTATAGGGTTGGGTCGTATGGGTGTGGGACGTATCTCCATCGACACCTATATGATGCGTATAGATCCATACGCGTCATATGGGTGTCGAAGAGGATACGTCCACACCCATACGACCCACGCCTATATGTAGCGTATGGGCCCGTACGCAGCGTATAGTCCCGCTGAATGACTGATTTGACTTTGCCAATTTTGTCATCTGAAAAGCCTATACGCAGCGTATGGCCCTATACGAGGCGTATAGCCTCCATGATAACATTTGATGTGACGTGGAATGTTTGGCATTTATGGGGAGAACTATACGCCGCGTATGGACCCATACGCGGCATATAGGTGGGTGTCAATTGATAATTTGGGGCGTCCCTTTATTAGGACCCATAACTTGTGTATCACTATAGCTAATAAATATTTTCTAGGAGTATTAGTTTATGTTTAATATTCTGATAAGGAAAGTCAAAAACATAACATTTGCATCAGAAGTTGGAGAAATGGTAAGGTTTACATGAGGATGCAAAAACTATGTTAATCTAATTAAAAAGACAGTACTGTTTTTATGGTTGTGTTTAATTGACGTTTAAGATAGGCAATTCTGATATGAGGTTATTTTGCGAATGAAACTAGTTACACTTTCTGTAGAAGCTAATATTATCACATGTTTGCGATTGATCTGTAAATTTTTGATGTTCACAATATTCTCGTGATATTAACCAAGGGAAACAATCCCTATATAAGGTTTAAAGTATAGAGAAATTACAGGAGGATTACAATTGATTGACTTAATCAATCCTACTAAATATAAGATATATACAAAATCGCCACTAATATTGTGTTACAATATTAATGGTTAACACACCCCCGTAGTTTGAGCCTTAGGTAATCGAAGGCATAAACTGGACCGAAATTTGAGAAACAGGTGTTTTAGGAGCCCTTTCGTGAAGATGTCGGCATACTGATAGTCAACTGGGACATGAAGAACTTTAACCGAGCCGAGTCGTACCTGTTCACGAACAAAATGAATATCCATCTCTATGTGTTTCTTTCGTTGATGTTGTACCAAGTTTTCAGCAAGGTAGACAGCGGAGATGTTGTCGCAGTTGACTATTATGGCGTGAAAAATAGGAACATGGAGCTCAAGAAGAAGATTGTGAACCCAACTAATTTCGGCAATGACATTAGCAACACCACGATATTCTGCTTCAGCATTGGAGCGAGAAATGGTAGCTTGGCGCTTCGAAGACCAAGATGAGGTTGCTGCCTAAGTACACACAGTACCTGAGGTGGAGCGGCATGTATCGGGGCACCCACCCCAATCTGCATCAGAATATGCCGTAAGGGTAGCAAAAGAGGATGGTGAAATAAGTAAGCCCTACGAGAGAGTGCCTTTCAGGTAGTGGAGAATTCGTTTCAGAAACTGATAATGTGGTTCCCGCGGGGCATGCATGAAAAGACACACTTGCTATGCTGCATACGAGATATCTGGGCGAGTGATGGTGAGGTACTGAAGTGCCCTAGCCAGGCTGCGATATAGGGGTCTGTCAACAAATACAGGACCATCTGTGGCACTGAGTTTAGGACCAACGTCGATGGGTGTACTAACTGGTTTGCAGTGAGTCATATTTGCACGGGAAAGGATGTCGACAACATAGGTGGATTGAGACAAAAACACACCAGTACCGTGTTGTTGAACTACAATGCCGAGAAAGTGATAGGAATTTCCCAAGGTCTGTCATTTTAAACACTGCAGTGAGGGTTCTAATAACGTCACGTAAGAGGGTGTCACTCGAAGCAGTGAGAATGATGTCATCCACATATAGAAGTAAGTAAGCAATGTGTGAGCCTCTTTGGTAGATGAAGAGCGATGAGTCACAGGTGCTGCTCTTGAATCCACACTGACCTAGATAACCTGCAAAACATTGACACCAAGCTCGAGGGGCTTGTTTTAAGCCATAAAGGGACTTGGTGAGTTTGTAAACATGTTTAGGGTGAGTGGTGGAGGTAAAACCGGGAGGCTGGAACATGTATATAGTTTCCTTCAATGTGCCGTGTAGGAAGGTGTTTTTAACATCCAATTGGTTGACGGACCATCCTTTAGACACGGCTAGGATGAGAACTATACGAATGGTAGTCTGACTAAATGTCTCATCTCAATCTATCCCGATAGTTTGACTTTTTTCCATTAACAACTAAACGCGCTTTGTGGCGTTCTAAGGAACCGTCAGCATGGAACTTGTGCCGAAAAAGCCACATGCAATGAATTACAAAAAGCATTTGCAGGTCGGGGAACCAGTTCCCATGTATTCTTTGCTAATAGAGCATCATATTCATCTAGCATGGCCTTTTTTTAGTTTGGGTCATTTAAGGCCGTAAGGTGAGATTTAAGGAGAGGAGACATGGGAGGGGTGGTTTCGGTATGAAGAGAAAATGGCACACGAGGTTTGAATATGCCGGATTGTGAGCGTGTGGGCATAAGGTGCACAGTCGTAGGGGGGTTCAGTTGGGGAGCCGGTGGTGAGGTGTTTATGGCCATGGGTTGGGTAGAGGGGCATGTGCCTAAGATGGATGAATCTGGGCTGGAAGGAGTTGGACTGTGAGATGTGTTGGAAGTGTGAGCCAGGTGCGAGGTAGGTGATGGATGTGGGCTGGAAATTGTTGGGCTGTGAGTGTGTTGGGGGATGGACTGTTGGTTTGGTTTGTGTTGGAATTAACAGGGGAAGGTGGGCTTGGTGGTATTGGGCGGTTGTAGATGTGGAACAAGATGGGTCACAAAAGGTGGTGGGGTGGTGATAATAATAGGTGTGGGGTCCAAAAAGGAGTATGAGGGAGCCGGTTAGGACGGGTGAGCAAAGGGGATTTGTGTTTCGTCAAAGGTGACATGGCGTGAAAACACAGTTTTGTTGGTAGCGATGTCAAGGCATCGGTACCTGCGATAATTAGCCAGATAACCTAAGAAGACACATGCCATGGATTTGAGATTTAATTTATATGAACGAGATGCCGAAATGTTTGGGTAACACAACGAACCGAAGACACAAAGGTGAGAATAGGATGGTTGGTGAAGGTAAAGAAGAGACAATGGGGTATGGTAGTCATGGAGTTTAGTGGGTAAAATGTTGTGTAAATAGGAGGCGGTGTGGAGAGCTTCTACCCAAAAATGGGAAGGTAGAGAAGTATGGGTGAGAAGGGTGAACATGATGTCGTTTAAGTGACGAATCATGCATTTGGACTTGCCATTTTGTTGTGATGTATGTGGGCACAAAAAACGAAATTCAATTCCATGTTGAGTGTTGAAAATTTTAAATATATTGTTATCGAATTCGCCCCCCGTATCACTTTGAAAGGTTTCAATGGGTAACCGAAATTGTGTAGTGACAAATTTATGAATGTGTTCAAATTTAGAGAAGGTGTCAGATTTAAATTTTAGTGGAAACACCCAAGTGTATTGAGTGAAATCGTCTATTATTACCATATAGTACTTGTATCCAGCGTGACTTAATATAGGTGATGTCCATAATTTACAATGTAACAAAGCAAATGGTATTCAAGTACGTGAATTAGAATCTGAAAAAGGTAATCTCTTATGCTTTGACAATTGACATGAATGACAAAGATGTGACAACTTTGGTTTATTACAAGAAATAAAATGTTGTGTGCGAAGAAAATCCATGATTGGTGGACCCGGATGACCAAGCCATGGATGCCAAAAAGGTGATGAGGTGGTTGAGATGTTGTATGTGATGGTGGAAGCACGTGGATTGAGTGGATAGAGGTCACTCAAATTGTTGTGGTGACTCAAGATCGTGCCATCCTTAAATTCCTTCACAGAAAAACCAAAGAGGTCAAATTCAATCGATGTATGATTATCAATATTGAATTGATGCACACTTATGAGATTTTTAACAATATTAGGATTGAAAAGAATGTTTTTAAGGTGTAATGGTTTTGATGAGATGTTTAAAGTGTGAGACCCGGAACCCAAAACTGGAACTTTTTAACCATTAGTGACGATTATTGACTCTATAGGCGAATAATTAGAGAAGTTGACGAGTATACCTGCATCAGAGGAGACGTGAGAAGAAGCACCGATGTCGAAGTTCCACTGTCCACCACTCGAGTCAATGGAGAGAGCATGGACGGTATTTGCGAGTTGAGTGGGCTAAAGTGGGTCCACGCCTGCATAGTGGGCTTGGGCTGGCCTCGTGATTGTTGTCCACTATTACGACTGGGTCGAGGGGGTGGCTGGGCCCACCTGAGAGTCGGGTAAGGCCATGGAAGGGGAGCCCAATATGGTGGGTAATATTTGGGTTGGTCCTATTGGGATGATGAGTGGCATTGTGGTTATTAGGCCTGTTGTTTGGAGATGAGGTTTATTGGGTTAGGGAGGTAGCAATAATAGGGTTGGGGTAGCTTTCTCTCGGTCAGCGATGCGGCTAGCATTTGATTGGAGTTGGTCAATCGCGTCCTCCCAAGTGGGAAGCTATCGATTTAGGATAGCGGCAATTGTTTCATACTCATGCGGAAAACCACGTACAAGATGAAGAACACGAAGTTGGTTGTCCAAAGGGCAACCAAGGGCAGCAAGCTAGACTGTAAGGTTACGGATTTTCTGACAACACGCCTCAAGATTGGGCAGGAAGGCAAGAGAGATGTTTGAAAGTTCATGTTGAATGGCTTGAATACGGGGGCCTTTGTTGTTGACGAACAAGTGTTTAACCGTAACCAAGCCGCATGAGCAGTGGACTCATCGGTTAGAACACGAACTAGAAGATCGTCAGAAAGTGTACCACAGGAACTCCGTGGAGTCTTTGGGAGGAGTCGAGGACCCGTCGATATGATTAAGGACATCATATCCTTTGACATGGAGCATGAACAACTTTACCCATGATGCATACGAGACTTTAACGCCATCAAGGATTCGTAATTTGTGTTGAATGTTAGAGACAGTAGGGTGTATGGGTTGCGGCTGCCGTGTTTCTGGGTTGGTGGGCATGATTGCGTCAGCCGTTTTATCGGTCATGGTGATGAAGGGATGGCAGAAGCTTGATCGAAATCAAGGACAAAAGGGTGATACCATGTAAATTTTGGATATTCACAATATTCTCATGATATTAACCAAGGGAAACAATCCCTATATAAGGTACAAAGTATAGAGAAATTACAAGAGGATTATAAGGTAATTGATTGACTAAATCAATACTACTAATCAATCCTACAAAATATAAGATATATACAAAATCACCACTAATATTGTGTTACAATATTAATGGTTAACATGATCTTTTGCAAGTGGCCTTTTGCTACTGTGTCTTGCAAGCCAATTGCCACCGCCAAGTGGCCATGATTGCGATTGGTTCGCCCCAAATATCCATCCTATTTTAAATATTATATTTACTTGGGATTTTTTTGAGTTTAAACCTACTAATGATTAAAACTAGACAACCACATATAATATAATTCAAAATTTAAAATAAATATACGATCTAAATATCTAAATTCATATGATTACAATATAAAGTCGTGTTTCTTAACATCTAGCTTTGCGGGTAATACTAGAATGATGAGAGCCTACATCATAACTTTAGCAATTCCATATTTAGAGAGTCATGTTGTAAAAGAAATTATAAAAAGTTTGGCTCTGAATCTATCCCTGATTTGTTTAAAGTAACATGGAAGTGATGAAAAAAGTTCCAAGGCTAAGAATTAAGTTAAGCATCAAACGTTTAATTAAAAAAAGAAGGAATCACATACTATCAAATGCACTATCATTGTTGTCATTATCGTTCATGTATGTAAATTTATAACCCCTATGATACTCATTTAGGTTTGCAACATAATGAGTTCTTATGTTTGATGGACATTATACCTCTTAAAGACAGAAGGATCCCAACAGTTAATGATCATACCAAACCTTCCTGTAGCATCCACATAACCCTAGTCAATAGATCAAGACCCCCGCAAGCTTTTGTTAGGAATTTCATTTGAGACATAGATAAGATATTCTTGAATATCCAAGTACCTAAAATTATGCTTCCAAATTAGTGATTTAATCCAACTACACTTCATTAGTAGGGTGTGCAAATATGGTTCGGTTCGGTTTCATCCATCACCAAAACTGATAGCCAAAGTTTGGTTTTGGAAATTCTACCACCAAATCGATAACCAAAGATTAGTTTGGTTCTTTGGTTAGTATGTTGGTTTTTGGTTCAGTTTAGATTAGTTCACTTAATAACCAATATAACCAAAACCAAACTTTGACTAAAACTGACAATTAGCAGAGTGAGCCAACCATCTTTTTTATATAAAGTTTTAGTCAATGGGCAAAGATAGGGTTAAAAACTTGGACCTATTAGGCTAGTTTTATTACACTAGTTGAAGCTTTTGTTTGGCTAGAAATTAAATGTGGGATTCTAAAGCAACATCATACTTAGCAATAGTTTTTAGCTTTCAAACACTTTAGGTATTAGACATGTATGGAAACCTTTTGTTTCATATGTGTTTCATTAATCCATTTATAATTTTTTTATTATAATATTCTATCATAAAGAAGCCTTAAAGATAAAAAAAATGGATGCATAAAACCTAAAAATACATTGAAATATGAATGGTTTAGTTTGGTTGCAATTATTCATTTTGATTATTCGGTTAACCAAGAGCACAAAACCATAAGTGAAACCGACTTTCGGTTAATTTGGTTATCGGTTATTTTGATTTTCGATTCGGTCAGTTTTTGGTTAATTTTGGTTCAGTTTGGTTGTTTCGGTTAACGCTTCACTTTTTGCTCACCCCTTATTCTTAGACTCTAGTGATTGATTAATATCAACAGTAAGAGGTATGAGAGGGGAGGGAGGATGCATCATGCAAGCACTTGAAACATTTGAATCAAAAGTATTAGGGTGAAATATTAATGCAACATGAAGGTTTTTTATCGCAACCGCATAGATTGATCTGAGATAAAATTAGAAGCCTAATAGTGCTAGATTTCATTAACACCAACCATAATTCTACAACATTTTTCTTTCAAATACCCATTTAATCTCGTGTTGGGCCGTTACCTCGAGTCCATAAGGCAACCACACCCATCGAGCCTATGATGGGTGGATCTAATCGAGTTAATGGTTGGAGTCCTTATCTACTTGCTTTCTAAAGTATTTTAAATTAGTTTAGATAATTGTAAATCCCAAAATATAAGCGCTATCAATTGAAGTCAAATTAGAATACTTCTTTTCCAACTTTTTATAACTCTATAAATACCTAAGCATATGAGAGAGTTAACTGTATCTTTGGTTTTCTTTGAGCAAATAAAGTTTTCCAAATCGATTGATTTGTGATCTAAATATTGTTTGAGTGTGTCTTTATAAAAATTTTCAGTTTTCATCATGAACTGATGTTTTAGTGGATAACAACCTTATCGAAAATTTTCCCAGTCATAGTTTGAACCACCCGTTAAGCTCATTAAAATCCAAAAAACTAAATAAAATAAAAAAGATTTCAAAATCCAGTCCAAACTAGTTCCCGATCCGACCACCGAATCGGTTCAAACCGGCTGGTTCCTTGAAAACAAAATGATTTAGGGTGGATCGGACCAGTTCGACCTCGGAATCTCAGTCCGGTTTGACCGGACGGTCCGATCCGGGTCTGAAAACAGTGGCACTAATAATCATTGGTCCTCTTCTTGTTATTTAGTTTGAATCAAAAGAGAAATTGGATCAAAGTTGCGAGATTTGGATCTAGCATAATGGGGAATTCTCATTATCCTCTGAACCTACATCACAAATTCACAAGCACTTAGTGTCTCCTCGGCGTCGTTATATTCCCCCAAAAGATCGACCTTTGACGTTGCTGAGTACTTCACCACTGGAAAATTAGTGCGGGTACTTGTGGAGATATTCATAATAAGTTATGTAAATGACGATCATGATTGACAGTGGTAGAACAAGTTTGTTCGTATTGCTTACCCGACCGTTGTTGTCAGAGAATGTGATGGTGGACGGAGTAACGTTATTTGATTGCATGCATATAATTGACGTACAAAGAACAAGGGCGAAGGTTATAAGGGACCGGGAGGGCCCCCGCTCTCTTTTTTTTTAGTCAGTAGTGTTAATTTCCGGGGAAGTACCTATTTTTATGTTTTTAACCTTTTAATTTTAACCCAATACTTTTGCATCTTTTATAATTTAGCCACAATAATATTTTTTTTCTTTAAAATTAGTCCTCCATACTTTTCAAATTTTACAAATTTTCCGTTACACGTTTCGGTCTAATTTTATGAGTTAACACGTTGCAACATGCGTATGTGGTTCAACGTTTTTCCACTTATTTTTTCAAGTTTAACGACCACATCATAACATGCTGGTCCTAGATTAATATACTTATTGTTTTATTTTTTGCGTGCGTAAGTGTATGGTTTATTGTTTTTACGTCTACTTTTTATTCTATTTATTTTTTCTCTGTTTTATTGGCTTTTTGCAGTGTTGGTGATCACTGACGGCGGTGTGTCATTAATATTACTTGGCATAGTTTTAAGCCTCCCGTTGTAACGTGAATGAGCTTAATACTAATATATAACATAATAAAACAATACCTTTTTTTCAATGGTCTTACACATTTTATTATTTCTTTTATGCAAAATAAGAAGAAAAAGTAAAGAAATAAATAATTTTTGTTTCTATTGTTTTTTGTTTAAAACCTTGATAATTTGTATCAAAACCTTAGAATGTTGTTTGAATGATGAGAGTATGACTCATATTCAAATTTTTATAAAAATAATTTAAAACTTAATTTTAAAAATAAATGATAGTAAAATAAAACTAGATGATGTTAAAAGTGTTTGAATCTAATAGATGAGAGCCGATCTAGTTTGGTTAGCCGAAAAGACTCGTAAGGGAATCAGAACATACTCAGATAGCACAACAACGAAGGCAACCGATCCTTCAATCGGGCCATATCCATTTTCCGGAGAATGAGTAGGGAAGCCAGCCAAAACCTGAATGCTCTTATATAGTTATTTGTTTATTACATACATTTTTTGTTTATTTTAATGATTCTAAAAGTCGTTACATGCACATACATAGCAATCATATTTATACTAATAAACAAGAAAACAAAAAGGAACATATATTTACACAATAAGTCTCTAAACTATGACAAAACTTATCTAAAGACTAAAATGCTAATATTTCTAGATTTCTAACAATACTCCCCCTAAGATTTGCATTTGTCTTTAGTCAAAATAGTCTTTAGGTTCTTCTTTAATCTTGAACATTGGTTTTTCTTTGTACATCTCTAATTCTTTAAGAGCTTTCTTTATTGAAGATTTGAACTTTCCAGCTAGAATTCCTTGCTCTGGCTTGGAATCATTAGTCTTAATCTCCATAGCTTCCATCACCAACAATGTTTCTTTTAATAATCCTGCAATATCAACATTAACATACATCTCTATTTGTTTTGGATTCTCTTTTGTATAGATCTCTAGCACTCCTTTGTGAGATATTCTTATAAATTCAATATCTTTTATGTCTTTCTTAACAATGTTTGCATAGGCCATTGCTTTCCTCAACGAGATCCTCTCCATTGCAGCATTCATCACTTTTATAATTGTCAAGAAATATTTTCTGTCATTCTGCTTCTGCTGATGATACTTCTTCAAAAGATTGATTAGATAAGAATGAGATGTAACTAGGATGTTGAAGTTTGAGTTCAAACACACCAAACAGACTAATCATGTCGTTATCCCAATCATCCAAGTTTCTCACTAACTTTAAATGAAAAGTAGATGAATCATAAAACCATCTCAGAATTGGTTTTGATGATTGTGTACCATCTAAAACTTTTAGTCCAGGATTTGTTACTTTTTCAAAATACTTGTCACTAAAAGTCTCTAAGTAACAATCATCCATTTCCTTGCTTGTCTCAGCTTTCTATGACTTCTTCTTCATTTTCCCAAAATAACTTTTGTCTTCTTGATCACAACATGTTTTAAGAAATGCTGGCAACTTGGATATACCTCGATCAAGTAACTTCACAAACACTTCTCCTCTTTCAGCCTTTGAAATATTGATCGGTGGTAGTTTATGCAATTCTTTCAAGTCTTGAATAGGTAAAACAATAATGCTTGAGTAGAAATGATATACATCACAGATAGTATTAACTCTCTTGATAAGAAAAGCATCAAAAATCTCATCATAATTCCAAGCAATAATTTTCACCTCTTTAGATTTATCAGGCACAATCATTGCGTTCAACAATTCAGAGAGTGATTGTACTGCTTGAAGCATATTTCTTACATGACCTCCAGTTGAACTAGCTTTATTCCACAACTGTTTTTGATCTATAGAGACTTTGTAACCTTGCTTTTCTACATATGGAAACATATCCATAAGTTCTTTTCTATGTTCATGTGTTTTTCTCACCAACTCCAGTGACTTGATTTCTTGAGTATTCAGCATTTTGTTTCTTTTGGTGATCTCGAGATACTGAGGATTATCCATATCCAAAATGATCATCTTATTCTACATCTTCTTAGTTTCTTAAAAGGTTCTCATCAACCTTTTTAATGATTCTCCTTGAAGCTTATTTAGTCTTTTTCTTGGATAGTTTCTTGACTGCAACCACATTCTTAGAGCAAGCATGCTCATATCTTCTGGGTTTGGGTGGTGCAATTTTGTCACAGGAATATCATCAATGTTTATGCTTTCATTCAGTTGAGCCCACTCACCATGTTCTATACTTATCTCATATTCTTCATTTATTTTAGTCATTGTCAACCCGTCTAGAAACACTCTATTATACTTTATCTTGACCAGATAATTGTATCTGTCTTCAAAGTCTATAGGAATATCATCTTCAATGTTCTCAACTGGTGAGTCAACAACATCACACACATCTTCATCCTCAAGAACTTCATCATACCATTGATCAGGTAGATCTGTATCTATACCATCAAGAGCTTCAATTATCTTTTGCACTTCTTCTTCTTCTTCATTCACATCTATATCAACTGACTTTTGAAATTTTGTTGGACCAGTAGATGTTTCATCTTCATTCATCTTTCTTTTACCTTTCTCAGCTTCAGAATACTTTACAATTGTTGTTTCCTTAGGCTCTTGAGTAGACTCTTCCTCAACAAACACCACTTCACTTTCTTTTACAGGTTCTTGTAGAGATACTTTCAGTTTTTCAATTTCTTTAAACATAACCTTTACTTTCTCTTCAAGATTAGCCATCATGACATTCTTTATTTCATCATTTGTTTTCAGCATTTCATTTTCTTTCTTCAATCTTTCAGTTTCTTTATTTTGAGATACAATCTTTAACTTTAACTCTTCAATTTCATCAGCATCATCATTCAAATCAGTTTGTACACAAGCGTCTGATAGTTGTTTTGTCTCTTGTTCTTTTTCAATAATTTTAACTTCAAGACTCTTAGATTGATCAATAGAAATAATATTCTCTGTGAGTGGCTCAGCCCATAAAGTATCAAAATCAAATGCTTGATTAAAGTCAACATTCACAATATCTTCAGTTGTAGCTTGATCATCATCTTGTTGATCATTCATTTCAGTGTTAACATCTTCAACCATATTCCTTTCTTCTTCATTATCATCTCTATGATCAGCAATTGTTTGTTCACTATACATCTCTTGAATAGTTTCATCATTAACACCTTCCATTCCATCTCCTTGATCACCACCTTGATCATCATCATCATTGTTATCATCATTGTTCTCATCTCCTTCATCATTATCATCCTCTTCATTATCATTCTCTTCTTCATCATTATCATCATCATCATCTTCCTTAGATTCTTCAACAACTTTTTCTATAACATCTTCAATAAGATCATTTGGAATCACAGGCTCATCTTTAGTCAAATGAAAATGTTATTGATTAATATCAACAATGTCATTAGCCATATTTCTCATATACTCAAACATAGGAACATTAGCAGCACCAGTAATCACTACTAGCCTCTTGTAAACTACCTCAAACATATGCTCTAAAATAAGTCTATCTCCTTGAACTCCATAAGCATGTATGTCTGGCTATTCTTCATTTATAATCAATTGGAGAAATCTTAGGTACATCAAGTACTTATTTCTCTTTCCCTTCTACAAATTGAATATGATTCCATGCATGATCCACTTAGCCATGTTGAATCTTCTGTTAGTGGCTATGGCTACGATATGAGATGTTATATCAACTGGAATTGAGTTCCATCCTGCACTTCTTTTCGACATGCAGTGCTGAAATATGTAGCTTAACAGCTTCTAGTGATTGTGAACTCGAGCTCTAAAGAATTGCTTCTTTAGGAATTGATCTGGATGACCCATCTGTATAAAAATCTCTCTACACTTATTGAAAGTGTACTCAGAAAAGACTTGATCTTCATTTTCACCCAATCTTAATGTTGATCTGATAGATTCTTCAGATACTTCAATCATCCGATCATTTTTAACAAAACCTCTTACAACCTTTCTTCTTTGATCATCTATCTCAATGTCAACAGTTCTCCAAAACTTTTTAATTAGCCTCTCATATAGAGCAGGTCTAGCACACATAACATAGACATATCTTGTTCTTAACAAAAATCTGATCAAGTCTTCTGCAGGATCGTTGAAGGGTATAGAGTTACAACACAACAACACAAAGAGGAGATTAACTAAACTTTAATCAAACAGTAAACTGGATTAACCAAGTAGAGATACTAAGAACACAGGTAATGCAAGAGAGATAGAACACAAAGAACACAAGTGTATGGTTTTCAAGAATGCAGTATATTGCCTTCTCTATGTTCTATTACAAGTGTTACAAAACATAATTAAAAGATACAAGAACATGAGATACTTATACTACATCCTACAGTCGGCTATACTTTGATAGCCAGCTAGATACAATTGACTAGACACATATAAAATCAATTGTAGAGTCAAAAGGCAGATTGGCTTTTGACTTGTGACTATGACATGCCATAGCTCACATCCTTATCTATTTTAAAAAGGATAAAGTACATAAAGTTGAAAGTTACAGACTCAAGACCTCAATGTACAGTTACTAAAAGCATGGACCTTTTCACCAACTCATGTAAGTTGGTGACATTACAGAGGTGCAGCGGAAAGGTGTCCAGCTTTATGGAAAAGTACATCAGATAAAGCATGTATTAAAAGTCTTCAGAAGAAATCTATCTTCATGAGTTGAAGCTTCGGAAGACTTCATATTTGGCTTCGGAAGACTTCATATTTGGCTTCGGAAGATATTGGTCTTGGCTTCGGAAGATTTTACACTTAGAGTATTTTTCTGTTGCATGTGTAAAACTTCCTAAGCATTCTTCTTCAATGCACTTGTGCAGCATGCAGGAAAGACATTAGGTGTTTAGGTTGCATCAGCCTCTTCATTTATCTCTACAAACTCCCCCTAGGCTCATGCTACCAAAAGACTTAGTGGACTTCAGATGTCAACAGTCCTCATTAGGATGATCACCAATCCTTTCTTCATAAGGTGATCAGGATCCTTCAGACTATCAAAGTATCTTCTCATATCAAAGAGATCATGTAGAGGCAATTGAAACATATCTTTCCATGTGTAAATGTCTTTAGTGCCTTGATCTCTAATGACATGCCATCTTTCTGGATTTGTGGTGTATGTCCAAGACAAGATGGGTCTTCCTGATGCTAGAGGAGCTGGTTGAATTGGAGTTGATGCAGCATCCTCTGGCTGCACAACCTCAAGATGTTCTGACTCATCCTAGGGTGTAGAAGAGGGTGTAGTCTTCTTCTACTTTGGCTTTGGTTTAGAAGCCATCCTCTTCTTTCTCTTAACAGGTTTTAATTGAGAAGACTGGCCTACAGCACCAGATGATCTTCACTATCTTTCTCAGTTAGGAATTCCTCTCTCTCAGGCTCAATAGGAGAGGGAGGTTGACCCTGCTGTGGATCAGAAGATGAAGCTTGCTGAGTTTCAGCAGGAGGTCCAGGTTGTGTTGTCTCTGGTTGTTCAAGCTTAACCTCCACTTCAGGTGGCGCTTGACTTGGAGTGGAGTGTAAGTCAATGAGCTCTCCACTTTTGATCTTCTACTTGATCACCCTAATATGCTCATCCATAATGGATAGAGACATGGGGCCAAGTCTCCTTCCAAAGAATCCATATAGCTTCAAGAAGCTCATCATCCTCTACCTATCAGTAGACTTCTTCATGCTCTTTTGGATGATGGCTCTTGATTTTGCAGCTTCTTCTTAGTTGTCTTTCTGTCCTTAATTATCTCAAGTTCAAGCTGTTTTAAGTACTCAAACTCAACATAATCATAGGACAAGGGAAGGAGTGCATCTGCCTGATAGAAGCCTGTGGCACTCAGGTAGTTGATCATCTTGATGCTTTCTTCTTCTTTGTCTACTTGAGGTTCTTGTTGAACCGCATCTTCTTGCGCAGGACTTTCCTGAACCGGGGAGAGGGTAGGCATATCCTTGTACAGTCTTTTTCTTCTTCTCTCTTCTTTGACTTGCACTAGGAGTTCTGCATCTTTTGCCTCCTTCTTCTCCCTTGACCTTTCCAGGTCAACCAGTTCATTCAGCTCATCTAAGGGGAGAGAAATGACATTGTCTATGTCATAGTTCCTAGTATGCAAATAGTTTATCCTGACTGCCCTTAACTCATCATTCTTAGTATCTAGTTTGGGGGTAGCCCTGATAGCAGACTCCATGAGTCTTGAAGATTCAGCAGAGGAACTTTCTCCCCTTAGCCTCCTTTTCCTCTCTCTCTCTCTCTCCTTCTCCTTAATCTTCTCAGATGTCATCTTTCTTTTCCCTTTGTCACTCACAGACCTTTGTGACTCAGGGTGGAGAGAGCTTTGGCCTTCATTGCTTGTTGTAGCATCTAAGCTCAGGCCAGAGAGAGATTGAGAAGCACCTTCACCAGCAGGTGTCTCAGAAGGAATATGGATCTCTGTAGCAGCTAATGATGATGAGACAGGGCTCTCATGTTCTGCCACTAGGCCTTCAGTCAAGGATTCCCCTATGAAGCTAATCTTAGGGTCCTCCTCAACATCCAGTTAACCGATAGCATTGCCTGATTGCCTAAGTCTCCTTCTTAAGCTGAACTCTGCAGTGATCCTGTCTTAGATTCTTTTAGCCAGTCTGTCAGCTTGTCTTGATTGGCTTGGGTTGACAAGTGGCATGTTGACTAAATCCAGACCTTCATAGTAGTTCAAAGTCTGAAAATTGAAGACTTCTTGTTGCCCTTGAACTCTTATGATGATTAGGGCTTTCCTGATATTGTCATACCTCCACCTAATAATGTGATTGGAAGATGGTGAAGATGACATAGCCCTTGGTATCCCATCCTCAAACAAACTCTCTATGAAGGAGTCTATGTAGTACACATTAATGTAAACTTGAGGAGGTTGCTGAGAATGCACAGTTGCAAGTGAGGATGGTGAGTCCTTAATGTCCACTCTCTCTGAAGAACTCCCAGGTTCTATGGCTGTAATAACTTTCTTCCCCTTTTTGGTAGCATCACCCACTTGCATAGGTGAGCTAGAAGATAGGTCAATCACATGCATAGGTTCTTGTGTTCCTGGTTGAGCACTTCTTAAGGGTCTCCCTGCTAGTTTTTCCTTAGGATATGAAATCTCAAGTTGCTGATCATTGATCCTGTTGTGTAAGGTAGTCACCTGAGATTCAAGGTGACTAACCTTTGAGACTAAATAGGTGCATGTTTTAGTCAGTTTGTGCACCTTTAGTCTCAGATTCCCCTCATCTTCATCAGAAGACTCATTGGGGGATGAGATGATTGGACCAGAGTCCTCTCTCTCACCACTAGCTTGAGGTT
The DNA here is from genome assembly GCA_025506515.1 of Flaveria trinervia. Taxonomy (NCBI): domain Eukaryota; kingdom Viridiplantae; phylum Streptophyta; class Magnoliopsida; order Asterales; family Asteraceae; genus Flaveria; species Flaveria trinervia. The sequence continues at coordinate 30,797,939 of CM046442.1, forward strand.
CTTGGCTGTTGGTTTTCCTCTGCTCACTGGCAGTCTCAGTTGAGATGTCAGTGGGTTGAGTTGCCATGGTTGAGTTCTTAATGATGTAATCACTTTCAGAAGTGAGAGCCTTTTCAATATGGACATCCTGAACAGGTTCAGAAGTGTCCACCTCAGTTGTAGGTGACTGATATGGGATAGATGTAGGAGACTCAGGAGCATTCATCTCTCTTTAAGTAGGGATAAAGAAGAGAGACTCATTATACTCACTGAAACCTAGATCTTCATCAGTATAGAAGTCAAGGTGGGGAATTGGTTGGTTGAGATCTATAGGCTGGGGATGGTAACTGTCCCCTAAAGGTTGATCACTTGAGTGTTGAGACTCAAAGTGATGGCTTAAGGCAGTTGGGCTAATGAGCTCATCAGGCTGAGCATGAGGAACCTCAGCACTGATTCTTAAAGAGATAAGAGTGGTCTGCTCCTCAAGAGAAGTGGGAGCGAGCTCTAGTGTCCACTTCTTCCTGTATGGGTGAGTATATGGGGGCCTCCACAGACTGAATAGCCTGAGCAGGGGTTCGTTTGGATTTTCTTTGGTAAGTGATGGTGATTTGAGGCTATGTGGGTGATATGGAGGTAGCAGGTGTGGGCTCAACACTAGCTTGTGCTGCTAGGTTGTCACCTGAGCAATGAGCTCTAACATTTTTGGGACTAGGGCTGTTTCTACCCTAGAGAATCCAATAGTGGACTTTCTCAATATTTTGAAGATGCCGGGCTTCATCCATCCCAATTTAAGAATGTTACCTGTTTCCCTCAACTATGAGCCCAGTTCACAGTTAAGAATGTACTGGACATATCTAGGAAACATGTAATACTCTAAGGAGTCTAAATTAGCAAGTAAATTTGTATAAACGAACTAAGAATACCTGAATTTGACTCCCTGAACCATTCCATGGATTATGAAGGAGAGATCCTCAGGAATCTGGTCCCATCCCTCATGCTTGTTTGATAAGCCGTGGATGACCACATTGTTAAGACCTGGTATTTGAACGGAATACCTAGTGATTAGCGTGTAAACCAGAACAAATAGTGCAGAATCCTATTTGAATAGCGATCCAATCAGTGAGAACACACGAAGAATCAATCAAGAATTGAAACTCACGTTAGAAATCGATTGGGAATCGATCTAATGTGTTGTATGAACTTGGAGAACAAATTGTGAGGCTTCTGGATGGCTAGGGTACGTCTGGAATCGTAAGTAATCAAAGTTCTCTATTTTTCACGAATTGGGTTGTATTTATAGGTTAGTATTATTCATTCGTGCGACTGAACCATTAGTATGGTTCAGTCGTGTGATTGAACCATGCGGTTGATTCATTCGCACGATTGAGTATTCAGTCGTGCGACTGAGTCAATCTCATGTTATAATCATACGACTGATCTAGTCTCCTGGTTCCGTCGTGCGACTGAGTCATTCGTATGAAGTTATTCATGCGTATGGTCCATTCGCATGGGCCACTCGCATGAGAACTTCATTATGTTAAGTTTGAATGCATTAATTAATTAATATAACATTATGCATAACACTTCAAACAACCACAAATCTAATTAACCAATTCAATGTCGCCTCATTAATGAAATATGAAACATTATAAATATCAAACAAGCAATATCATTTCATTAATCATTTCAAGCATTACCTCAGAATCAGACAAACAAGATCTATTACATTCATATCATGATCTAGGGACATACATGTATCAACAAACTCCCCCTTGGACCTAGATCTCTCTAATCTCTTGTTTTCTGCATAACCTCCTTGTATTTATTGTACTTCTCCTCTTTTGTGACTCCCGTGTGAATCTCAAACACGAAGCAGAGTCGTATAACGTTCTGGAACTAGAGGGCTTGTACAATATCTTGCGTATCATAGAATAGTGGCCACTTATATAGCGTGTATACATCATTTTCTGACAAGTTTGTAAGCCACATCGGGTCGAATACCCTGATCGTATCCATCTGTGTCTCTTTGCTTAGGACTATGACCGCTTCAGCTGTTCTCCAATCGTAGTACCACCAATTAAAGTGTGGAGTGAAATCCTGTGGCATTTTCCTGAGTGGGATTCTTGACATTGTGCGCGGAGGATTCCACTTCAACACTATCTTGGGCTTGCCAGTAATGGCATCAACCTCAGACCTTCTGATGTACCTAGTAGGCTGTTGGGGTCTGAAGTTAACCCATCTGGTGTGATACTCCTTCTTTAAGGGCAACCTCAAACCAGCCTGACATCTTCCTCGGATCAGCATACAAAAGCTTTAATTTGGCCAGCTGGTTGAGCTCAAAACCTAGTAGAGTCTTCAGATCATGTGGGAATCTGAAGTACTCTATGCCCTGTTCTCTCTTAACCGCATAAGCATTAAGATCCTCAAAATACGCCCATGCTATGATCCTTCCTGACACCTTGTGATGTTTCTTGACTCTATAGAGTTTGGTGTAGGTATCTTTCTTTGGTGCAGTACGTTGGGCTCTAACTTCTTCAAAACATGCAGCCCACTCAGCCTTTCGAATGTTGACATCATCATTTGCGGCTTGGGCTGTTCCTACTGCTTTCTCTGTTTCTTGCTCCATATTGTTCAACATCTCAAAAATATCGCTAACAAGGGATTCACCTAGATTGGGGACCACATTACCCTCATTGTCAGCGTACTGAGGGTAATCCTCGGCAGTGACATCTTCGATCTCGACTTCATCAACATCATTGAGCTCTTCGTCACTAGTCAAATCGCATGTCGGAGCATCTTTCACTATCTCATCTGGATTAAGCTTGAAAAGCTTTGCCAGTTGCTCGTTTGATAGGTCATGAATTATTTCCCCTTCTTCAGGGGTATAGTTCACTGACCTTCTGACAATCCCTTGCAGATCAAGAATCATTGTTAGCTGAGTCTTGACCTGCTGAAGGGGAGCAACATCAAACTCATCTCTTTGGTAATTTGGATTTGTTTGATTTAAACATTCAACACATAAGTCATTAGTAATTAATCAAATAGAAATGCATTCACTTAATATAACATTCAATACATCGTTTTCAATACAGGATTCAAATACAAAAGTAAATAAATACATAAACATCTAGTCTTTACTTTTATCCTGTATCATAGTATCATCACTCGGAGGAGCAGAAGTAGAAGCTGATTGATCTTGTCTGTTCTTTGACCTTTTCTCTTGACCTGTAGCAGAGGCCAATGCAGCTGCATCCCCTCCTTCTGCTTCATCATCATCGTCCTTCTCCTCTGTCCTATCTCCTTCGGTTTCTTCATTCTCCTCAGTATCACTCTCAACATCCTCATCATCATCTTCATCATCATCATCTCTGTCCCCTTCATTGATCTTTAATGGCTCCTCCTTAGATCCTTTCAGTTTAACAGGATAGTCTTCTTTGCCTTCTTCAACTCCTCTATTTTCTTGCTTGATGTGACACTATGTGATTTGAGTTGGGCTATCTCAGTGCTCTGAGCAGCCATCTGTTGGGCCTGCTCCTCTATAACTCGAGCCTGCTCTGCAATTTGGTGAGATTGTGCAGCAGTCAGGTCAGTAAGCTAGCGGATCTGGGCTGCCTTTTCCTCATCTGCAGCAAGTAAGAGCATCACCATTCTGTTAAGGGTAGACAGCTGTTCCTCTACCCTGATTGGAGGTAGAGGTGATCCATAAGTATGTGAGGGATGGGCTGGGGGTATTGCTTGGTGTGAAGTGGTGGTGGTGGTGGTGGCTGTAGTAAAGATAGGTCTGTGAACTGATGGAGGTGATGTAGGAGTAAAGGATATGGTGGTGGATGGAGTCTGTGCTGTTGTGGGAGGTATGGTGGTGGCTGTGGTAGCTGGGGTGAATGTGGTGGCTGTGGTGTGTGTGGTGGCTGTGGTGGCTGTGGTGGATGTGGTGGTGAGGAAGGTCACCCGACGCTTCTTCTTCTTCTGACCATGGGGTTTAGCCATCCTCTTCCTCCTCGTCCCCGTTGAGGTGGAAGCTCCCCCTACAACCCTGCCTGCGGACCCCGTGCATAGCTTGGGTCAGTATCAGTCTCTCCGGAGTCTCTCGGGTGTTCACCAACCACCCTCAGCCCATGTTCTGTGGGAACAACTTTGCTTCCCACAGTTCGCGTTAGGGGCTCCTCATCCGATTCATCCTCCTCCTCCGCACCCTGAACAAAATCCTGATGAAATCCAGCTGACTTGGCTACTTCTCTAGTTGGGACAGACACTGGAGGAACAACATCAGACACAGTGCCTCTAGGTGGAATAGGCATACCGTCTCCAGCATCCCCACTGTCATTATCATCTGAGTCATGAGTGGGTAGAGCAATCTGCTCCACATCAGAGTCACTATCATCGTGGCGCCACTTTCTCTTTGCTGGCACCACGTAGTCATCCCGGGCAAGATGACCAAACAACCTCCTGACAGGAGGTTTCACTTGCTTCCCCCTGTACACTTTCATCCTCCCCAGGGTAGTATCATCCATCACCTCGAGGACTACCGCATCCTCCTTCTCCTTCGGCAGGGAGGGAAGCTTCTGATTTATGATCATCTGCATAAACCTCGGGTACATACAGAAGCCTTCCTTCCCTTTCCCCTCGATGTTCTCCACCAGATAGGTGAAGATCATCATGGAGAAGCTGAACGGATGGTTCAGCACCAACGCAACATACGCGTTCTGCATCTGGTCAGACAGCTCATCAAAACCTCCCTTTCTGGAAGCTATGCACTTAAGCAGCACGTGCGCAAGATATTTAAACTGGGGACAAAGGTTACTTTTGTTGAGTACCCCAGCATTTATGTCCCCAGAGTACTTGGCTCTAAGAAAGCATCCTCTGACTGTGAGGGGGTGTAATCGAGTCGGACAATCAGTGTCATCCCCCAACTATAATACGATCCTCAAATCCTCCTCTGATATAGTAATAGCCTCTCCAAAGATGGTACTTCTGATGCAATGAGGCTCAGATGATCTATCGACTGTAGCGCCTTCCCAGAAGGCTTGCTGAATGGATTGATAAGGAGTACAAGGAGTAGATAAGGCATGTGCAATCCTCGATCTCAGTAGAAATGTGATGATGCCAGAGAAATCGGCAACGTTTCTGGATGTCAAGTCCAGATGAGCACATATATTGTGCTTCGTGCTCATAATCCATCGGCTCGCCATCTGTTACACAAAGATAGTAAATATTAGTACCAGTGGCTAAGAAAGTCATGAAAACCTTAAACTTAAAGAAAATCCTTCTGTCATGCGATTGAGATTGTGCGACTGAGTTCAGTCGTGGGAATGAACAGTGCGAATGGGGTTCAATCGTGCGACTGATCCCATGCGTACCACTGAGTGTGCGACTGGGCTCATACGTATGTAACCTCATGCGGTTACACCAGTCATGCGACTAAACTTCATACGCATGGTTCAGTCGTGCATTTAAGCAGTTTGAACCCTTCAGTCGTGCGACTGAAGTTCATCACTCTGTCCATTCGCATGATGTACTGACTGTTCAATTCAAAATCATTTTTTCACCATTTTGAGTTTTAGACATCGTTATCTGGTTCATTTGACTCGCAATACATTCTTATACCACCTAACATCTTTACTTTCGTTTGTTTGAGTCATTTAGGTAGGTTATTTAGTCACTTAAGTCTCGGTTCTTTTGTGAGTCCGAATGTACCGATTTTTTCATCAAATTTAAAGTTATGTGAGTGCTTCTATACCGTAAATTACCTGTAGAGTCGATGTAGATGGTCAGTAATCAAGAAACAGGGGGTTTAGAGATCAAATGAAATTTTTGTAGAGTTGTGTTAAGTCGTGCGATTCAGGGTTATTTTGAAGGTGGTGAGTCTCTGCGACCGACTCCCCCTCTATTTATACTAACCCTAGACTCAATCGTGCGACTGAGCTCATACGCACCTTTCAATCGTGCGAGTGGGACTCAGTCGTGCGATTGGTTCAGTCGTCCTTCTTCAGTCGTCCGACTGAATCTCAGTCGTGCGACTGACTCACTCATCCGCCCTTAATCATCCGACTGGGCCAATCGTATGGGCCATTCGGTTGGATAGTCCATATTCATGGTCCATTCGTACGAATGGATTCCATTTGTATGATTGGACCATACGTATGGTCCATTCGTGCGAATAGGTCATATTTATTAACTTTTCTGCCAATTTGAATATTTAACTTTTAAAATCCCTTTAATTGTAGAAATTAACGTTATGAGCATTTGATCATCTCAGACATGATCGTTTTGACTTGAAAACCTTTTGATCACCTCAGTCGTGACTGCTTTAAACTTTTAAAAACACATGTGGTCTTCTCAGACCTGACCCTTTTAGTGAGTTGATCCCTTACTGATTTTCCTGATGTAGTCCGACAAACAACCAAACTAAAAGACTAACTAAATTAAAAATTAAACTAAAGAATCCAAATAAGAATTGTTTTTGCTTTTTGTGAGAGATAAGTCCTGAGATGGAAATCTACCGGATTTGTTTCCGGAATAGACAGCTTCAACTTAGATTGACCACACCTGGACCAAACCAATTTTGGAATCATACAGGCAAGTCAAATCATTTAGGACTTGTTGTCAAAATCCTTTGATGCTCTATTCTTGGTTTTCATCCAGAGTCGTTAGCATCTTTTAGGAAATCATACTAGAACTATTAGATTACCAATTGATTTGAACTTTCAAGAATTGCAGCCACAATGATTGTCAATATGTTTGTCCTCTTAAATCCATGCGCAGACTTTTGACACAGACTGGTGATAGATTTGGGTTTAATTATTTCAACTAACACTTGTGGATCCCACACTTAAATGGTAATCAACATTCCTCAGGAGTTTTTGAGCGGTCTACGGGTATTTTTACAAGGAGAGACTATTCTTAGAGCTTTCAAAGAGAAGTCAGTCCTCAGGTCAGTGCCATCGCACAGCAGAGAGGCAGCACACAACAATGAATTCTAGAGTATCTAGGTTATGCTTATCCTCTAACAGTGCCATCGCACAGTAGAGAGGCACACAACCTATCTCCTTGTTAGAGCAGCTTAATTTAATTTCGCACCAAATGCACCAACTGCATACGTCATTAGCTTGATAGCATTTTTCTTTCATTTTTTCGTGCTTTGCTTTGTTTATGGTCATCCGCACACATTTGTGGCATTTACATGCTCATTACCCCTTATTGGAATATTGTCGATTGTGTTAACTGGTAATAAGATGGAAGCCCACAGTCAGTTGAACAACTTAGTTTGATCTTGGGATCACCAGTCGGTCTAATCATCTATTGTGTTGAATCTACCGACATATCAATTGTGGTCTAGCAACCTCTAGGTCTACTCTCATTGTGTTACCTTAGGAGTTACCAGTTTTTCTATCATCTTTCCTTTTATGTTGCTTAGACTACACAGACTTATACTTTGAATTTTTGCACCTTTTCAAAATTAACATTTTAAAGTCCCTCTTGACTTGTTCCTGTGTACTATCATATTCCAAAGAGTTTGAATCGGTATCACAGATACGATCAACGTTAAATCAGCTTTCCACTCCTTCTCCCTCTTTTTTTTTAAATGTTACTTGTTTACTTATTCTCCCCCTAAAATACTAAAATCATAAACTGGTTTAATTATTTTAGGATTTTAATAGCCAGCAAAATAACATGAGTTTAGTTTAGACAGACCAAAATAAAACAAATAAAATAAGAAAGAAAACTTAACTAACCTACATCGGGCTACACCTGATCATCATCAGGAATAACATCACTTTTCTTTTTAACGCCGTTGACCTCTAGCAAATATTGAAAACGTGGTTTATCAAAGGCTTTAGTATAGAGGTCAGCGCGTTGAAAATCAGTATAATTTTTACCACATCAATTAAGTTCTTTTCAAAACAGTCTCTTATGAAATGGTATTTAATACCGATATGTTTGGTCTTAGGATGTTGGACCGGATTTTTAGTTACTACAATTACAGCAGAGTTATCAACACAAATAGGAGTAGAGGAGAACGTTAAACCGTAATCTCGCAGTTGCTGTTGAATCCAGATGATTTGTGAACAGCAACTTGCAGCAACAACATATTCGGCTTCACAGGTTGACAATGCAACCGATGTCTGCTTCTTACACTGCCAAGTAACTAGTCTTCTCCCAAAGAATTGACACCCTGCGGATGTAGACTTGTAGTTCATATTGCAGCCTCCATAATCTGAGTCACTATATGCAGTAAGCTCAAAGTCATCATCATGAGGGTACCACAATCCAAGTGTGGGTGTACCCTTCAAATAACGAAAAATCCTTTTGACACCGATCAGATGGTTGACCTTAGGCTTATCCTGATATCTAGAACATAAACATGTAGCATACATGATATCAGGTCTTGAGGCAGTGAGATACATGAGGGATCCAATCATTCCTCGGTACATCGTGGCATCTACAAGATCTCCATTTTCATCAGGTGCTATGTCGTGATTCGTAGCCAGTGGAGTCCCAGCGGCAGATGCATTCTCCATGTCAAACAACTGAGAATGTCTCCTACATACTTGGTCTGATGTAGAAAGATCCCATTTGGTGTTTGATCCACTTGTAACCCGAGAAAGAACTTCATCTCCCCCATAGCACTCATCTCAAACTCTTTCTTAATAACTGATTCAAATTCATTGCATAACTCTTCGTTCTTTGAACCGAAGATTATGTCATCAACATAGATCTGTACGAGCAGTAGGTCGCCATCTTTTTCTTTAATAAACAGCATGCAGTCAATGACTTCCCTGCGAAATCCGTGTTTCACAAGATGAGTCGAGAGTTTCTCATACCAAGCTCGTGGAGCTTGATGAAGCCCGTATAAAGCCTTGTCGAGCTTGTAGACTCTATCTCGATGATAAGGATCTTCAAATCCCTCGGGTTGACTGACATAGACTGTTTCTCTGATTTCCCCATGAAGGAATGCACTCTTCACATCTAATTGATATACTTTAATCTTCATGTACGATGCATAGGCAAGGAAGATATGAATGGCTTCCAACCTTGCCACGGGTGCAAACACCTCATTGTAGTCAATTCCCTCGACTTGGCGAAAACCTTGAACCACCAATCGAGCCTTGTTCCTGATAATTACCCCTTGGTCATCTTTCTTGCATTTTAAAACCCATTTGGTGCCAATGACCTTAGCACCTTTAGGTCTATCAACCAGAGTCCATACACCTAACTTCTTGAACTGAAGAAGTTCTTCTTGCATGGCACTCACCCATGCCTCATCATTTAGTGCATCACTGACATATTTTGGCTCAAACTGTGAGAGAAAACATCGATAAGCACCATCATGAATATATCCTTTTTCCATAACTGAGGCGTAATCAGCTGAGTATAGCTGATTTCGGGTTTGCACTCCTGATCTGACATCCCCAATGACATTGTTTAGGGGATGATAGACGTTTAGTCGTGATCCTGGAGTAGTAGGAACTGCTACCTCAGAGCTAAGATTATGAACATTTGGTTCTGCAGCTGAGGTAGTTGGAGTTTGAGGCTCCGAAGTCGAAGGTACATCATTAGTAGATACTTGAGGACTTTCAGGAACTGGAACCTGTTCTTCCTGACTGTTACGGTTATCTTCTTCAGCTTCATCTTCAGAGGAGGAGTCACTATCGTTGACTACTCCCCCTGACTGAATAGATGATTCTACCTGTAAGCTAGATGTTGGTGTATTCAAGATATCATACATCATCCGTGTAGCAACTCGTCATCCGAGGGAGAGAGAGGGAGGTTGAAGGACTTGAAGAATCCATCATAGTCAAAAAAGTAGGCGGGTCCTTTTCCAGTAGGTGGTGTGGTATATCTCTGAACGTCAACATTACACCATACTTCTACTAGACCCGTTGAGTTGTTGTAAACTCGCTTGTTCGGTATGTTGTATCCTAGAAAGATTCCTTCATCTGCCTTCTTGCTGAATTTACCCTCTTGTGTCTTCTTCAGAAGTGTGCACGGCGCGCCAAATGGTTTGAGATACTCCAGATTCAGTTTGCGTCTTTGTAGTAGCTCGTAACATGTCTTTCCGTGGCGCTTGACTATCAGGACTCGATTCAGTGTATAACATGCATTCGCCACTGCCTCATTCCAGAATTGAATAGGCAATTTCGAGTCTGCCAGCATAGTCCGTGCTGTCTCTATCAAGCTTCTGTTCTTTCTCTCAGCAACGCCATTCATCTGAGGCGTGTAGGCAGAAGTGAATTGATGCACAATTCCCTTTTCCTTGCAGTATGCCTCCATCCACTGGTTCTTGAATTCTGTTCCGTTGTTTGAGCGTACTTGTCTAACCTTCAGCTTGTAGAGAGATTCCAGTGTGGTTACCAACTCTTTGAATGATTCAAATGTTTCTGATTTGGATTTCAGCAACATTACCCAAGTGAACCTTGAGTAGTCATCAGTGACCACAAAGCAGTACAAGTCGCCTGCAATGCTCTTTGTACTGACTGGACCAAACGGATCCATGTGAAGAAGCTCAAGAGGAAGTTTTATTTAATGAACTTTCTTTTCCAAATGAGACTTCTTTGTCTGTTTGCCTTTCTTGCAAGCTACACAAAAGTCAGGAAGCTGGAAGTTCTTGACATTAACTCCTCTCACCAGATCCTTCTGAATCAAGTGATTCATCTTCCTTTGACTAATGTGTCCCATTCTCCTATGCCAGGAGATGGAATCCTTTTCAGTAGCTTTAGATAGAAAACATTGAACCTCATGATTCGTTGTAGAAGCTGTTGACAGATCCAAGACATAGAGATCTTTATATCTTGAAGCAGTCATCAAAACTTGGTCCTCTAGGATCACGTAGTCTTTCTTTAGTACGTAACACTTCTTGTTGTTGAAGATGACTTTAAATCCCTTATCACATATTTGGGAGACAGAAAGTAAGTTATTTTGTAGTTATTGAACGTAGTTCACCTTATCAAACTTAACTTTCTGATTCCCCACTTCTCCCTGGGCTGTGATATAGCCACCCTTGTTTCCAGCAAACAAAACATGCCCTCCTTTTATTTGCTTGACGTTTGATAAAAGAGCCCTGTTTCCTGTCATGTGCCTGGATGCTCCGCTGTCTACTATCCACGTGTTAGTTTCAGCACTGTATCGAACACCCCGCACATACACAGTAAAGGATTAGTTTGGGTTAGGAACCCAAGCCTTTACTGGCTTGGGTTTCCCAGAGGCATCACACATCATAAATTCTACCCATTGACCCTTAGAGGATGAGGGTAGCTCAGGTTCCTTCTTGTCATTATTATCAGACACAGAGGATGTCTTCTGCTTCCATAATCCAGATTTGTGCAATGCCTGTTTGTGATAAACAGTCGACTGACTTACAGGTTGAATTTTAGGTTCACTAGTTCTTCTAGGTGGAGTCAGTGAAATCCTTGTAGAAGACCTAGGCTTTGAAACCTGAAGTTCAATCTTCTTCCTAGGTGTCTGATAGAAGTGACAATAGGAAGCAATGTGTCCATATTCACCACAGTTGTAGCACGATCTGCTATCAACTTTATGATTAAACTTTCTTTGTGGAGAGGTGTGTGACACTCTAGTAACATTACTCACTCTAGGTTTTGACTCTGGTTCTTTGGTTGTTTTCTCTGGTTTAACAACGTTAACTGTTTTCACCTGTTTAACATCCTTTTCTGTTTGGTTAATAGGTTTTTGACTTGAAGTAAGTGAAAGATTAACCTTAGAAGTCCTTTTAGGTTCTGATTTGACTATGTTTGATCCTGACTTTCAGTTAACCTTTTCAAATTCCTTTTCCAGATTAACACTAGACAATTTATCCTTTGCCTTTGAAGTGGCCTCCTTTTGTTTGTTTCCAGAGTCCATAGATGAACATAAGGAATGTGGATCACTAACAAGAGGAGTAGACACCACATGATCCTTGATGGGATTACTATTTATCGGTCTAGTCTTAGTGTTCATCAAAGTCTCAGGTGGTGGTGGGACCACTTTATAACCCAATCCCTCCCCGTTGTTCCTTTCTCTCACTAAGTGTTGGACTATGTGTGAAGAACTAGTCCAACTGTACAGTTTCTGTTTTAATGAATTTACTTCTACTTCTAGAACTGCCTTTTGCTTCTTAGTGTCTTCTAGGGAGTTTAGATAATATCTAATGTCATTAGCTTGGTTTAAGGCAACTACTTCGGTTTCCCTAAGCTGTTTACTCAAAAGGTCTATCTTTTCTTTATAACTATGCTCATTTTATTTTAATACCCTATTACCCTCTGTGCACAGGTGCAAATCTTTTACTAAGTTATTATTATGATCTAATAACCTAGCAAAATTTTCATCTATGCTATTCCTAAAAATATCACAATCAGAACAAGCATGATTATCAAACATTTGGTCAGTATTACTTACGTGAGTTGATTCAGAAGAGTTAGCCATCAACGCAGCAGCAGATGTCTCTGGTTCTGGTGATTCTGTCTTTTTTGTCTCTGACGTGGTAGACTCCTCCTTAGGCTTGTAACCGTCCTTGGTTGCAGTTGCTTCTTCACTATGTGACATCGCTATCTCAACTTCTAGATCTCCTTCACTAGCGGAATCACTGTCAATGTCTTCTACACTTGCAATGTTTGATTCCCCTGGTGAGACAAACCTAAAGCTCCAATCCTGTCCTTCATCATCATGAGCAGTCAAGGCCTTTGGATCCTTGCTTGATGAAGTAGAACTGTTAGCTTGCTTGTCTTGATGAGTGAAGGATGAGAAGGGTTCCCGTTACCCGTCTTCTTAGGCTTGACACATTCTCTTTTGAAGTGCCCCTTCTCTCCACAGTTGAAGCAGGTCACTTTGCTCTTGTCAAAGCCAAATGTGGTATCCTTAGTAGCTACTAAGTTCTGTCCGGTTTGTTTTACAAACTTCTTTGCCCTCCGGACATGTTGGACCAAAAGAACCAATGAGCCGGATCAGAAAAACCTTTAAGTCCCACAGACGTCACAACAACTACTGAAGACCACAACAGCTGAAGACAACAGCTGATTACAAAGTCTGAAGACAAGTGCTGAAGACAAAGTCTGAAGACACAAGTGCTGAAGACAAAGTCTGAAGACACAAGTGCTGAAGACAAAGTCTGAAGACACAAGTGCTGAAGACCAAAGTATCAGACGTTGTCACAACAGCTGAAGAGGTCTTCTTCAGTAGTTGTGACGGTTTACCTTTCAGTAGTTTTATGTTTTATCTTTTCAGTAGTTTGACACAACAACTGAAGAATACTTCTTCAGTTGTTGTGCTCATCAGTAGTTTTATATTTATCAGTAGTTTTATATTTATCAGTAGTTTTGTAAAACGACTGAAGAGCTTGTTCTTCAGTCGTTGTAGTTTCACTAGTTTCTTATCAGTAGTTTCTTATTTTGTACTTAACACTCTGATATGTTCTCAGTAGTTGTGAACATTTCAGTAGTTTGTTAAGAGTTAGTTATTTTTGTAATAGATCTGCCAGTTGTCACTTTCCCGTGATAACAACAGCGATTGCACTCTATATAAGAGTGTCAACCTATTGTAATAAATGAATGATTTGATCAGAAATATTCGATATTATTGAAACATTCCTTGTTACAAAAATATATTCTCTCGTTATAACCGTATTTGTTCTTAATGCATACGAGTATCAAATTCTTGCTATAATTTGTCTAATTCTTGTTCTTATTCCGCTGTGTTACGCTCAATTACATCAAACTTGTGATCACTGATCCTGACAAATGGTATCAGAGCAGGTTAATCATTGATCGATCTAATAATTGATCATTGAAACTGCTATTCAAGATCCAAGTTTTATTGAATTAGCATTTTTGAGTTTTGCAAGAAACGGTTATAGAGATTGAATTTTCTGTGTTTTCTGGTCATTCATCCTGAGATTTTCTCTTGGTTTTCATTGAGTCTGTTGTGGTCTTTATAAAAACGTTTAAAAGCTTGAATTAAATTGTATTTGGACTCAAAATGACTACTCCTTCCAATGATCCTCACAATACTGGTTCCTCAACCAAGCCTCCAATGCTAGTTAGGAATGAGTATAACATATGGCAACGACGAATGCTCCATCACCTGTCTGTTAACAGCGCAGGTTGTTGGACATCAGTGGTACATGGTCCACACAAGCCTATGGTGAATAACCCGGAAACCAATCAAATGGTTCCGAAGAGGAGGGAGCAATACTCAGATGAGGATAAGAAGTTGTTTGAGATTGCTGCAAAAGCCCATGGAATTCTGGCCATGGCACTGCCTAATGAAATCTATTCTGGGCTAATGCATCATGAAACTGCCCATGACCTCTAGAATGCCTTGAAAGAACAATTTGGAGGAACAGATGAGGTCTTGGCAAATAATAGAGAAATCCTTGCCCAACAATATGAGACATTCTCTCATAGGAAGGGTGAGACACTGACTCAACAGTTCAAGCGGTTCTCTTGTTTGATCTTTGAATTAAAAATGGTCAAACATGAGTACACCAATAACTAGATGAATAACAGATTTCTCAGATCACTACCTGAGAGATGGGACACATATACTATTGTCCTACGCTCCAGTGCAAATTTGGACAAACTATCTCTCACCCAACTCCATGGGAAATTGCTCACATTTGAGAGAGAGATAGAATAGAAACGAAAACTGTCTTCATTTGGAAAGCTCGCTGAAGACTTTGTACCAGGCAACACTGCCTTGGTGGGTCATGAGTTGGAATATGCTTCATCTGAATGCCAATATGATGAGCATATTGATTTCTCTTCAAACACTTCCGATTCTGCATTTGTGAGTGTTGATAGTCAGTTTACTGGATGTAATAATGACAATCTATGCTTCATCATGGATGATCTCAAGGGGATTGCTGATGATGACTTAGAAGAGATGGATATTTTGAGCCAAATGGCCTTGATAAATATCAGATCTCAGAAGTTCTACAAAAGAACTGGAAGAAAGTTCCCAGGACTCTCTGGCAAAACCAAAGTTGGTTTTGACAAGAGTAAGTTGAAGTGTCACAAATGCCACAGGCTTGGACACTTTGCTAGAGAATGCAGATCATCTGGATCTAATTCCTCTACACCTTTTGTGACTTTCCCTGGCAATAGTCAACAACACAGAGGGAAACATCCTATCAATTCTAGTCATCATTCTCAACCACAATCTCCTGCATATTTTGTTCCTCAGGGTCAAATGCCATATCCTTACCCTTGTTATTACATGCCACAGTCAAATCAAGTTCAAGTTCCTATAGTACCACAACCTCATGCACTACCAGAACCTCAACCATCTCAATCTCATCAACCTCCTCAACCTCAACAACACAACTTCTTCACCCCTGGAGGTGTTGACCGGAGCAGTTTACCGGATGACATGTCTGGTCATGAACAACTGTTCACAGGTGCTGGTCAACATGGTGGTGACAGTCCTTTTGGGAATCTGGCTCTCATGGCCTTGGAGTCTACTGAGGGTTCCTGCTCAAATGCATCATCTTCACAGGTAACTCAGGTATCTTCAGAGGCTAAAGCCAAGTTATGTTCTGAATCATGCATTGTTGCCTTTGTCTCCATTAGAGAGGCAAATGTAGTATTAATAAATCAAAAACTTGAGTTTGAGAAAACCATTTCCAAAAGAAAAGCTGAGTTTGAGTCTGCTCTTAATAGTAAAAATGATGAGATGCCAATTAAATGATGAAAAGGCTAAGCTAGAGGTTATTCTGGATGACCAGAGAAGTCTCAAAGAAACCCTTGCAGTCACCCTGGTAGAGTGTGATCGATGGGTACAATCATGCAAAGGTTTTGAAATGCTTCTTAGTAAGCAATCTGCTTCCAATGTGAAGTTTGGTATTGGTTACAATCACACTGCTCCTCCTACAGATTTTGCTTCAAGAGCAGAAGTAAAATCTGATGGAGAAATGTTAGGACCTGGTATTTGACCGAAATACCTAGAGATTAACGTGTAAACCAGATCAAATAGTGCGGAATCCTATTTGATTGGCGATCCAATCAGTGAGAACACACGAAGAATCAATCAAGAATTGAAACTAACGTTAGAAATCTATTGGGAATCGATCTAATGTGTTCTATGAACTTGGAGAACGAATTGAGAGGTTTCTGGACGGCTAGGGTACGTCTGGAATCGTAATTAATCGAGAGTTTTTTCTTTTTCACGAATTGAGTTGTATTATAGGTTGGTATTATTCAATCGTGCGACTGAACCATTAGTTTGGTTCAGTCGTGCGATTGAACCATGCGGTTGATTCATTCGTACGACTGAGTGTTCAGTCGTGCGACTGAGCCAATCTTATGTTACAATCGTACGACTGATCCAGTCTCCTGGTTCAGTCGTGCGACTGAGTCATTCTTATGAAGGTGTTTATGCTTATGGTCCATTCGCATGGGCCATTCGCATGATAACTTCATTATATTATGTTTGAATGTATTAATTAGTAAACATTATATGTAATCAATCAAGCAATCACTAACCTAATTAAGCAATTCAATGTCGACACATTAATGAAACATTAAACATTATAACTAACAAACTATTAATATCATTTCATTAATCATACCAAACAAGATCTATTAGATCACATATCATGATCTAGGGACATACATGTATCAACAAACTCCCCCTTGGACCTAGATCTCTCTAATGTCTTGTTTTCTTCAGTACCTCCTCATATTTCTTGTACTTGTCCTCTTGTGTGACTCCCGCGTGAATATCAAACGCGAAGCAAAGTCTTATGACATTTTGGAACTGAAGTGCCTGTACAATATCTTGCGTATCATAGAACTGAGGCCACTTGTAAAGTGTATAGACATCATTTTCCGACAAGTTGGTAAGCCACATTGGATCGAATACTCTGATTGTATCCATTTGGCCCTCTTTATCTAGGACTATGACCGCTTCTGCTATTCTCCAATCGTAGTACCACCACTTAAAGTGTGGTGTGAAATCCTTTGTCATTTCCCGAAGTGGGATTCTTGACATTGTGCACGGAGGATTCCACTTCAACACTATCTTTGGTTTTCCAATAATGGCATCCATCTCAGACCTTCTAATATACCTTGTAGGTTGTTGAAGTCTGAAGTTAATCCACCTGGTGTGGTACTCTTTCTTTAGGGCAGCCTCAGACCAGCCTGACATCTTTCTCGGGTCAGCATACAACAACTTCAATTTGGCCAGCTGGTTGAGCTCAAAACCTGGTAGAGTCTTTAGATCATGTGGAAATCTAAAGTACTCTATGCCCTTCTCCCTCTTAATGGCATAACGTTAAGATCATCAAAATATTCCCATGCTATAATCCTGCCTGACACCTTAAGATGTTTCTTGACGCTGTAGAGCTTGGTGTAGGCATCCCTCTTCGGTGCAGCACGTTGGGCTCTAACTTCTTTAAAACATTCAGCCCATTCAGCCTTACGGATATCAACATCATCCTTTGCGGCTTGGGCCATTCCCTCTGTCTTCTCTGACTCTTGCTCCATTTTGTCTAACATCTCAAATGTATCACCGACAAGGGATTCACCCAAATTGGGAACCACATTACCCTCATTGTCAGCATACTGAGGATAGTGCTCTGCAGTGATATCTTCTATCTCTATTTAATCAACGTCATTTAGCTTGTCATCACAGGTAGCATTACATGTTGGAGCATCTTTCACTATTTCATCAGGATTGAGCTTGAAAATTTCTGCCAGTTGCTCGTTTGATAGATCGTGAATTATTTCCCCTTCTTCAGGGTTATAACTCACTGACCTTCTGACAATCCCTTGCAGATCAAGAATCATTGTGAGTTGAGACTTGACCTGTTGAAGGGGAGCAATATCAAACTCATCTCTTTTGTACTTTGGATCTGTTTGATTTACACATTTCACACTCAAATCATTAGTAATTTATCAAACAGAAAAGGCATTAAGGTAATATAAACATTAAGTACATTGTGTTCAATTACATGATTCAAATACAAAAGAAGATAAATACATAATCATCTAATCTTTACTTTTTTTCTTGTATCAAGGTTTCATCACTTGTAGGGGCAGAGGTAGATGAGATCCATATATATGTGCGGGATCAGATGAGGGTCCTGATTGGTGGCTAGTGGTGGTGGTGGTTGTGGTTAAGATAGGGTTGGGTCTGTGAGATATTGGAGGTGATGTAGGAGTGAAAGATATGGTGGTGGTTGGCATATTTATAGTGGTGGGAGGTGTGGTAGTGGTAGTGGTAGCTGTGGTGGCTGTGGTGGCTGTGGTGGTGGATGGTGTGTCTGAAGAGGTGGTAGTGGTGGTGGTAGTGGCTGTAGTGGCTGAGGTAGTAGTGATGAATGTCAACCGCCGCTTCTTCTTAGGTTTCTGCCCATGTGGTTGAGCCATCCGTTTTCTCCTCGTTCCCTTCGAGGTGGATGCTCCCCCTCCGACCCTGCCGATTGACCCTGGAACATAGGACGGGTCGGTCTCTGTCGCTCCAGAGTCTCTTGGGTGCTCACCAACCACCCGAAGCCCATGTATTGTGGGAACCACTTTACTACCCACAGTCCTGGTGAGGGGCTCCTCATCAGACTCTTCTTCTTATTCTATCTCAAGGACAAAATCGTGATGAAACCCAGCTGATTCGGTAACTTCTGCAGCCGGGGCGTATGCTGGAGGCACGACATCAGACGTAGTGCCGCTCTGTGGAATAGGCATATTGTCTTCGGCACTCCCACTATCGTCATCATCTGAATTATCAGTAGGTAGGACAATTGGCTCCACGTCGGAGTCACTGTCCTCGTGACGCCATTGGCGTCTCCCTGGCGCCACATAACTTTCATCTGCTAAATGGCCAATCAGCCTCTTTGCCTGGGGCTTAACTTGCTTGCCCCGGTACACCACCATCCTACCCAAAG
This sequence comes from Flaveria trinervia, assembly GCA_025506515.1. Lineage (NCBI taxonomy): Eukaryota > Viridiplantae > Streptophyta > Magnoliopsida > Asterales > Asteraceae > Flaveria > Flaveria trinervia. Next base: position 30,816,786 of record CM046442.1, read on the forward strand.
TAGTGTCATCCATAAGTTCCAAAGTCACTGCATCGTGACTTTCCTTGGGGAGCTGAGGCAACTTCTCATTGAATATCATCTGAAGAAATCTTGGATACATACAAAAACCTTCTTTCCCTTTTGTTTCAATGTTCTCTACCAAATAAGCAAAGATCATATTAGAGAAGCTGAAAGGGTGGTTCAGCACCAGAGCCACGAAGGCATTCTGTATCTGATCTGATAGGTCATCGAAACCACCCCTTCTCGAAGCGATGCACTTAAGAATCACATGTGCCAGATATTTGTATTGTGGGCACAGGTTGCTCTTATTTAGCACCCCCGAGTTAATGTCCCCCGCATACTTGATTCGGAGGAAACACCCTCTCACTGTCAAAGGATGTAACTTAGTGGGGTGAGTAGAGTCATCCCCAAACTCAAGGATTCTCTGGATGTCAGTAGCGGTAATGTCGATAGCTTGACCCAAAATGGTTCTTCTGATGCTGTATGGCTCACGAGAGCGATCCACTGAGGCATTCTCCCAGAATGCCTGGTGTAGTGATTTGTAAGGCGTGCACGGCGTAGATATAGCCTTATGTATCCGTGAGCGTTTGAGGAAGGCTATAATCTCGGAGAACTTGGCCCCGTTCCGAGTCATGTGGTCCAAATGGGCACATATGTTGTGCTTTGGATTAAGAGACCATCGGTTAGCCATTTTTCTTGAAATACAAAACACCTGATCATTAGTACATAATACATTGGAATTCAGTTCTAAGTGTAGTGTTTCACTTCCATTCTGATTCATTCATGCGAATGGATCATGCGACTGGAGTCATTCGGTTGTTCTTAAGTACGACTGAGTTCATTCGGTTAATTTAGACATGTGATTGAGTTCAATCGGCCGACTAGACTCATTCGGGTGGTTCATTCGGCCGAATGACCCAATCGTAAGGTTCAATCGTGCGATTGAGTTCATTCGAACGACCAGTCGCTTGCCCCACTGTTCGATCGCCTGTGGGTCGAATCTTGACCAATTTCAGTCATTTAACAGTGTTTAATGGTCCATTATCCTCGTCTACTTGTCACTAATAACCTATTAAACTCAATTTTAACATTTTGCTTAATTTACATAGGTGATTAGGTCATTTCACAGTTCGGTTCTTGATTCAATCGAGTGTCTCTATTGTAGGTTCGGTAATCTTCTGATTTTGGTAAGATTCAAGAGTAATGTACCTGTAAATCGTCACTCGAATGTAAGAAACTTAACAGCAATGTAAATCAGGATCTGTAGCAATTTTGACAGAGTAACAGGAAGAGTGCGATTTGGGTGCGATTTTGGTGTGATGAGGAACATGCGATCGACTGAGGCCCTTAAATACTGAACCTAGGTTCAATCGGCCGACTGGCCTCATTCACTCAGTTCATTCGGGCGACTGAGTCTCAGTCGTACGATTGGCCTAGTCAATCGCATTCAGTCGGCCGACTGAGTCTCAGTCGGTCGACTGCCTATTCGGTCTCTTCCATTCGCATCTTCAGTTGACCGACTGAGCCTCAGTCGATCTACTGCTTCATTCTCCCCCTTCTATTCGGTCGACTGGATCATTCTCATGTCCATTCGGCCGATTGGGAGCCATTCGCATAGTTGGTCCATAACCATGATCCAATCGTGCAAATGGGTCACACTTAGTGAGTTTACAGTCATTTTGAACATTTTACTTTTAAGACCCTTTTAACTTTTGACAATAACATTATAAGCTCTTAACCAATTCAGTCACCTCAGACGTGACTCTTTTAAAACACGTTGTCACCTCTGACGTGACTCTTTAAACTTTGAAAAACATGTGGCCATCTCAGACATGACCCTTTTAGGTGAGTTAATTCCATTTTGATTTTCTTGATGTAGTCCGACAGACACACAAACTAAAAGATTAAACTAGAAACTTAAACTAAATACACAAATAAAATTTATTTTTGGATTTTTTGTGAGAGATAAAACCCTAAGATGGAAATCTACGGGATTTGGTTCCGGAATCGAAAACTTCAACTTAGATTGACCACACCTGGACCAATTCAATTTTGGAATCATACAGGAACATCAAATCATTTGGGACTTGTTATCAAAATCTTTCGATGCTCAATTCTTGGTGTTATCCAGAGTCATCAGCAGCTTTAGGGAATCATACTGGAACTCTTAGATTACCACATTGATTTGAACTTTCAAGAATTGCAGCCACAATGATTGTCAATATGTTTGTCCACTTAAATCCATACACAGACTCTTGACTCAAACCGGTGATTGTTTTTGGTTTATTTAATTCAACGAACATTTGTGGATCCCACACTTATATGGTAATCAACATCCCTCAGGAGCTTTTGAGCGGTCTACGGGTATTGTTACAAAAGAGACTATTCTTAGAGCTTTCATAGAGAAACCAGTTCTCAGGTCAGTGCCATCACACAGCAAAGAGGCGGCAAACAACAATGAATTCTAGAATATCTAGGTTATGCTTATCCTCAGGTCAGTGCCATCGCACAGCAGAGAGGCACACAACCTATCTCCTTGTTAGAGCAGCTTTTATTTTGCACCAAATGCACCAACAACATAGGTCATTAGCTTCTTAGCATTTTTCTTTCATTTTTTTCGTGCTTTGCTCTATTTATGGTCATCCGCACACATTTGTGGCGTTTACATGCTCATTACCCCTTATTGGAATATTATTGATTGTGTTAACCAGTGATAAGATGGAAGCCCCCAGTCATTGAACAGTTAGTTTGATCTTGAGATCACCAGTCCGGTCTAATCATCTATTGTGTTGAATCTACCGACATATCAATTGTGGTCTAGCAACCTCTAGGTCTACTCTCATTGGTTACCTTAGGAGTTACCGGTTTTTCTATCATCTTCCCTTTTATATTGCTTAGACTACACAAACTTATACTTTGAATTTTTCCATATATTTCTAAATTAGGATTTTAAAGTCCCTCTTGACTTGTTCCTGTGTACTATCATATTCCAAAGGGTTTGAATCGGTATCACAGATACGATCTACCTTGTATCAGCTTTCCACTCCTTCTCCCTCGGTTTTTTTTTAATGTTGCTTGCTGACTTATTCTCCCCCTAAAATACTAAAATCAAACCTGGTTTAATTATTTTAGGATTTTAATAAACAGCAGAATAACATGAGTTTAATTTAAACAGACTAAAATAAACAAAAAAAGAAAATAAAAAAGAAATTTACTAAACTACATCGGACTACTCATGATCATCATTAGGAATAACATCACTTCTCTTTTTAATGCCGTTGACCTCTAGCAGATATTGAAAACGTGGTTTATCAAAGGCTTTAGTATAGAGGTCAGCACGTTGAAAATCAGTATTATTTTTACCACATCAATTAAGTTCTTTTCGAACAATCTCGTATGAAGTGATATTTAATACCGATATGTTTGGTCTTAGGATGTTGGACCGGATTTTTAGTTACTGCAATTGCAGCAGAGTTATCTACAAAAGTAGGAGTAGAATGGAACGTTAAACCGTAATCCCGCATTTGCTGTTGAATCCAGATGATTTGTGAACAGCAACTTGCAGCAGCAACATATTCGGCTTCACAGGTTGACAATGCAACCGATGTCTGCTTCTTACACTGCCAGTAATTAATCTTCTCCCAAAGAATTGACACCCTGCTGATGTAGACTTGTAGTTCATCTTGCAGCCTCCGTAGTCCGAGTCACTGTACGCCGTGAGCTCAAAATCATCATCATGAGGATACCACAACCCCAGTGTGGGTGTACCCTTTAGATAGCGAAAAATCCTTTTGACCCCGATCAGATTATTGACCTTAGGTTTAGCCTGATATCTAGAACATAAACATGTCGCATACATGATATCGTCTAGAGGCAGTGAGATACATGAGGATCCAATCATTCCTCGGTACATCGTGGCATCCACCAGATCTCCATTTTCGTAGCAGGGCGCCATGTGAGATCGTAGCCAGTGGAGTACCCCCATGCAGAGTGCATTCTCCACGTCAAAACGATTGTGTCGCGTACTTGTACTTGGTCGATGAGAAATCCCATTGGTGTTTGATCCACCTATAGCCCGAGAAAGAACTTCATCTCCCTCATAGCACTCATCTCAAACTCTTTCTGCATAACTGCTTCAAATTCTTTGCATAACTCTTCGTTCTTTGAACCAAATTATATCATCAACATAGATTTGTACGAGCAGTAGGTCGCCATCTTTTTCTTTAATGAACAGCGTGCAGTGAATGACTCCCCTGCGAAAGCCGTGTTTCACAAGATGAGTCGAGAGTTTCTCTCATACCAAGCTCTTGGAGCTTGATGAAGCCCGTATAAAGCCTTGTCGAGCTTGTAGACTCTATCCCGATGATAAGGATCTTCAAATCCCTCGGGTTGACTGACATAAACTGTTTCTCTAATTTCCCCATGAAGAAATTACGAATGGCTTTTATCTTCATGTACGATCAGGCAAGGAAGATACGAATGGCTTCCATCCTTGCCACGGGTACAAATACCTCATTGTAATCAATTCCCTCGACTTTGCGAAATCCCTGAACAACCAGTCGAGCCTTATTCCTTATAATGACCCCTTGGTCATCTTTCTTGCATTTCAAAACCCATTTGGTGCCAATGACCTTAGCACCTTTAGGTCTATCAACCAGAGACCATACACCTAACTTCTTGAACTAAGAACTTCTTCTTGCATTGCATTCACCCATGCCTCATCATTTAGTGCTTCACTGACATATTTTGGCTCAACCTGTGAGACAAAACACCGATAGGCACCATCATGAATATATCCCTTTTCCATAATAGAGGCATAGTCAGCTGAGTACAGCTGATTTCGGTTTGTACTCCTGATCGGACATGCCCAATGACATTGTCTAAGGGATGATAAACATTTAGACGTGATCCTGGAGTAGTAGGGACAGCTACCTCAGAGCCAAGATGATGAACATTAGGTTCTTCATCTGAGGTAGTTGGAGTTTGAGGCTCTAACGTCGAAGATGCACCACTGGTAGATGCTTGTGGACTTTCAGGAACTGGAACCTGTTCCTCCTGACTGTTCTGGGTATCTTCTTCAGCTTCATTTTCAGAGGAGGTGTCACTGTCGTTGATTACTCCCCCTGAATGAGTAGATGATCTCCCTGTGAGCTAGATGTTGGTGGATTCAAGCTATCATACATCATTCGTGTAGCTAATTCTTCATCCGAGGGAGAGAGAGAATGTTGAAGGACTTGAAGAATTCACCATAGTCAAAGAAGTAGGCAGGTCCTTTGGCAGTAGGCGGTGTTGTGAATCGCTGAACATCACATTACACCAAACTTCTACTAGACCTGTTGAGTTTTGTAACTCGCTTGTTAGGTATGTTGTATCCTAGAAAGATGCCTACATCTGCCTTCTCGCTGAATTTCCCCTCTTGTGTCTTCTTCAGAAGTGTGCACGGCGCTCCAAATGGTTCGAGATACTCCAAGTTCGGTTTGCGTCTTTGTAGTAGCTCGTAACATGTTTTTTCCATGGCGCTTGACTATTAGGACTCGATTCAGTGTATAACATGCATTTGCCACTGCCTCATTCCAGAATTGGATAGGCAGTTTCGAGTCTGCCAGCATAGTCTGTGCTGTCTCTATCAAGCTCCTGTTCTTTCTCTCAGCAACGCCATTCATCTGAGGTGTGTAAGCAGAAGTGAATTGATGCACAATCCCCTTTTCCTTGCAGTATTCCTCCATCCAATGGTTCTTGAATTCCGTTTCGTTGTCTGAGCATACTTGTCTAACTTTCAGCTTGTAGAGAGATTCCAGTATGGTTACCAACTCCTTGAATGATTCAAATGTTTCTGATTTGGATTTCAGAAACATTACCCAAGTGAACCTTGAGTAGTCATCGGTGACCACAAAACAGTACAGTCGCATGCAATGCTCTTTGTACTGACTGGACCGAACAGATCCATGTGTAGAAGTTCAAGAGGAAGTTCTATTGAATTTACTTTCTTTTCCTTATGAGACTTCTTCGTCTGTTTACCTTTCTTGCAAGCTATACAGAAATCAGGAAGCTGAAAGTTCTTGACATTTACACCTCTCACCAGATCCTTCTGAATCAAGTGATTCATCTTCCTTCTGATGTGTCCCATTCTCCTATGCCAGGAGATTGAGTCTTTTTCAGTAGCTTTGGATAGAAAGCACTGAACCTCATGATCCATTGTAGAAGCTGTTGACAGATCTAAGACATAAAGATCTTTATATCTTGAAGCAGTCATCAAAACTTGGTCCTCTGGGATCACGTAGTCTTTCTTCAGTACGTAACCTCTTGTTGTCGAAGATGACTTTAAATTCCTTATCACATATTTGTGAAGAAACAGAAAGTAAGTGTTTGAAGTTGCTGGACGTAGTTCACCCTATCAAACTTAACTTTCTGATTTCCAACTTCTCCCTGAGCAGTGATATATCCTCCCTTGTTTCCAGCAAACGAAACATGCCCTCCTTTTATTTGTTTGACATTTGATAAAAGGCTCTGTTTCCTGTCATGTGCCTGGATGCTCCGCTGTCTACTATCCACGTGTTAGTTTCAGCACTGTATTGAACAACCTGCACATACAAGGTAAAGGATTAGTTTAGATTAGGAACCCAGCCTTTACTGGCTTGGTTTCCCAGAGGCATCACACATCAGAAATTCAACCCATTGACCCTTAGAAGGTGAGGGTAGCTCAGGTTCCTTCTTGTCATCATTATCAGTCCACAGGTTGACTTTTCTTTCTATAGCCAGATTTGTGCAAAGCCTGTTTGTGATACACAGTCGACTGGCTAACGGATTGAACTTTCTGTTCACTAGTTCTTCTAGGTGGAGTTAAAGAGCTCCTCTTAGAAGACTTAGGTTTTGAGTCCTGAAGTTCAATCTTCTTCCTAGGTGTCTGATAATAAGTACAGTAGGAAGCAATGTGTCCACATTCTCCATAGTTGTAGCACGCCCTGCTATCAACTTTATGATTAAACTTTCTTTGTGGAGACGTGTGTGAACTCTAGTAATATCACTCACTTTAGGTTTTGACTCTGGTTCTTTTGATGTGTTTACTGGTTTAACAAATTAACTGATTTAACCTGTTTGACATCCTTTTCTTTTTGGTTAATTGGTCTTTGACTTGAGTATGTGAAAGATTATCCTTAGAAGCCTTTTTTGGTTTGATTTGACTTTGTTAGACCTTGACTTTAAGTTAACCTTTTCAATTTCTTTTCCAGATTAACACAAGGCAATTTACCCTTTGCCTTTGAAGTGGTCTCCTTTTGTTTGTTTCCAGTGTCAATAGATGAACATAAGGAATCTGGATCACTAACAAGAGGAGTACACTACATGATCCTTGATGGGATTACTACTTAAAGGTCTAGTTTTAGTGTTCATCAAAGTCTCAGGTGGTGGCGGAACCACTTTATAACCCAGTCCCTCCCCGTTGTTCCTTTCTTTTACTAAGTGTTGGACTATGTGCGACGAACTAGTCCAACTATGCAGTTTCTGTTTTAGTGAATTTACTTCTACTTCTAGAACTGCCTTTTTTTCTTAGTGTCTTCTAGGGAGTTTAGATAATACCTAATGTCATTAGCTTGATTAAAGGCAACTACTTCGGTTTCCCTAAGCTGTTTAGTCAAAAGGTCTATCTTTTCTTTATAACTGAGCTCATTTTGTTTTAGTACCCTATTAGCCTCAGTGCATAGATGCAAATCTTTTATCAAGTTATCATTATGATCTAATAACCTAGCAATTTAGCATCTATGCTATTCCTAAAGGCATCACAATCAGAACAAGCATGATTATTAAACATTGTGTCAGTAGTACTTACCTGAGCAGATTCAGAAGCGTTTGCCATCAATGCAGTATCAGATGATTCTGATTCTTTTGCTTCTGTCTTTTCTGTCTCTGACATGGTAGTCTCCACTCTTGGCTTGTAACTGACCTCGGTTGCAGTTGCTTCTTCACTATGTGACATTGCTATCTCAACTGCTAGATCTCTTTCACTAGCGGAATCACTGTCAATATCTTCTACATTTGCAATGTTTGATTCCCCTGGTGAGACAAACCTAAAACTCCAATCCTGTCCTTCATCATCATGAGCAGTCAAGGCTTTTGAGTCCTTGTTTGAGGAAGTAGAACTGGTAGTTTGTTTGTCTAGAGAGTGAAGGATGAGAACGGGTTCCTGTCCCAGTCTTCTTTGGCTTCACACTTCTCTCTTGAAGTGCCCCTTCTCACCACAGTTAAAGCAGGTCACTTTACTCTTGTCGAAGCCAAAGGTGGTATCCTTAGTAGCAACCAGGTTCTGTCCAGCCTTTTTCACAAACTTCTTCGCCCTCCGGACAGCACTTGCTAAGGCCCCATTATATCCATTCTCTCAAGCTCCATTTCGTCCACCTGCTCGTAGTCCTCGTCTGCCAGATGGCAGTTTCCAATCTTTCCAGCAACAAGTTCATCATAGGATGGACCATTGCTGCCAATAGATCCATGTGCTCTCGAGCTACTTCCACAGTCACATTACCGAGGTTCTCGGTCTTCAGTCTAGTAGCATTCGCTTCAGATCCAATGTATTGGGTACAAGAAGACCCTGATGTTTCTGAACCTGGAGCAGGTGCATGTGTAGGACTCGATGAGCTAGACACGAATGCAGTCTGGAGGGGTGCTCCAGATGTCTTAGCTTGAGGAGTGGCATTGTATAAAGCTGGATTTTGATTGTACGTAGACTTCTGAGCTCTGTACTTCATTCTAAGTGATTCTTCTCGCAACTTCAGAATGAAGTCATTAATATCCAGTTTTGACAGCATTCCATTCTGTCTAAGATTAGACACGAATGAACCCATTTTTCAGGCAATCCGTCTGCAAAATTATTAACTTTCTCTTCCATGGTAGTAGCCACTCCATGTGTATGCAGTTCACTCATCAGATGGTAGAATCTATCTATAACATCATCCAAACTCTCGTTTCCCATCGATGAGAAGTTGTCGAATTTCTTTTCTAACTCCTTAGCCTTGATTGCCTTCAACGAGGCATTCCCGTCGTACCTCTTCTCTAGCTCATCCCATAGTTTCTTGGACTGCTTATTTTCTGAGTACTGGTGGAATATCTCTTTAGGGATAGACTGTGTAATCAATGCATAGACCCTCTTCTCTGCATTATATTTGACTTCTGCGCGTCTGTCATCCCTCATAAGGTTAACTTTACTCCATCGGCTCCCACCGGTGTACTATATCCAATCTCGATGGCCTCCTAGATTCGGATCCACTCCATTGAGGTAGATCTCAAAACGTTGTTTCCAGTGGGGAAACTCATCTAACGTTAAAAGCTTTGGTGGTTTATTATGATTACCCACCTCACTCTCAAGTAACAGCAGGTTCTGGATCCTAGAGTCCTTACCAGCAGTAAAGGCTGACATTTGATCTTCCATTGTAAATAACTTTAAGTCTAATAAGCATTTTGAGTCGGCCGACTGAAGGGTGCGAATGGACTAGGCGTGCGTATGACACTCAGTCGTGCGTATGAACTCTACGACTGGTTCAATCGTGCGGCTGAACTAAGTGATTAGCTCAGTCGTGCGAATGAATCTGATGCGTATGAACCGTGCGACCGAACGGTTCAATCGTACGAATGGAGATACGAACTATGTCCAATCGTGCGACTAAGCAATGCGAATGAGTCCAGTCGTGCGAATGGCTCACTCGTGCGACTGAAGCTGCTGTTATGCGAAAATTTCTAGGTTAAGCGTGTTTTAGCCGTAAAAATTCGAACTTTCGCAAGGTTGAATTGCCTAAGTCCGTAGAAACCAAACTTTGATGAGCAGGGAACGTCCAAGATCACTTTTGACACAAAATATTGCGTTTTAGTGCAAAAACACAAACTTTTTATCAATCTTGATTGAATAACACGTAATCAAGAGCCAATAGCTCTGATACCACTTGTTAGGACCTGGTATTTGACCGAAATACCTAGAGATTAATGTTAAACCAGATCAAATAGTGCGGAATCCTATTTGATTGGCGATCCAATCAGTGAGAACACACGAAGAATCAATCAAGAATTGAAACTAACGTTAGAAATCGATTGGGAATCGATCTAATGTGTTCTATGAACTTGGAGAACGAATTGAGAGGTTTCTGGACGGCTAGGGTACGTCTGGAATCGTAATTAATCGAGAGTTTTTTCTTTTTCACGAATTGAGTTGTATTTATAGGTTGGTATTATTCAATCGTGCGACTGAACCATTAGTTTGGTTCAGTCGTGCGATTGAACCATGCGGTTGATTCATTCGTACGACTGAGTGTTCAGTCGTGCGACTGAGCCAATCTTATGTTACAATCATACGACTGATCCAGTCTCCTGGTTCAGTCGTGCGACGAGTCATTCGTATGAAGGGTTTATGCTTATGGTCCATTCGCATGGGCCATTCGCATATAACTTCATATATTATGTTTGAATGTATTAATTAGTAAACATTATATGTAATCAATCAAGCAATCACTAACCTAATTAAGCAATTCAATGTCGATACATTAATGAAACATTAAACATTATAACTAACAAACTATTAATATCATTTCATTAATCATACCAAACAAGATCTATTACATCACATATCATGATCTAGGGACATACATGTATCAACAAGAAAGCAATAACCAATCCACCTCATCATGTGATTCACTTTTTGATAGAGCATCATCAAAAGTTGAAGTCAGCACTAAGCCCTCTCAGAAACCATCAGCTGATATTGATGGTTCTTGCTGACACTCACATGATAAAAGAGATGATCAACTCAGGAGTTATTTCTGAAAGTCCTAAAAGGACTGGAGAGCAAGATTTAACACCTGAAGTTCAAACTCCAACTACTATCAGCACTGAAGAGAAGAAAACTGTCAGTAGAAAGAGTTTGAAGACTACTAAAGAGGAAGTCAAGAAAGCAAAATCATAAGATGAAGAAGAAACCATGTGAAGTATGTGGTTTGTTCAATCATCTTACAGATGATTGTTGGTACAAAAGGGGATCCAAACTCAAACATAAAGAAGAAATTCAAGAGAAAATGGTTAAAATGAAAACTGAGTTTGGAGCCACATTTGTACCAGCAACATAAAATCCTGTAACCCTCAAGTCCAAACAGAAATCCAAAAAGGAAGGGGTTAAACAGGTAACAGCTGAGATTGCTCAAAAGAAGAAGGTGCAACATAGGAACTTATCAAACTCCAATGCCAATGTGTCTGAAGAGCTGAAAGCCTTATCCCAAAATCAGACACAGCTGGTTATGATGGTTCAACATCTATTGGGAAGAGTTAACCAATTAGATGTTCCTATGTTGAAACCACAGAAAAGGGGGTCCAAGCCAAAGGATTCCTTTTCTTCACCAGCTTCTTCCTCTCAGGCTGTTGTTTCCAACAAACATGTTAGTTTACCATCTGTTGATGAGAACAGGCCAAGACCAAAAAGGTTTGGGTCTCAAAATCTAACTAATTTGTTGTATTTTGCAGGCTTCTTCAACATACCTCAGAGGCATCTGGTATGTAGACAGTGGAGGATCCATGCATATGACAGGAAACAGATCACTTCTTAATGACTACTCTCAAGGAAGGAAGGGGTTTGTGTCATTTGGCAATGATGCAAAGGGTTACATCATCGGCAAAGGCTTTGTTTCCAATGGGGAAATAAAGTTTGATGATGTTAACCATGTGGAAAATCTCAAGTACAACCTCTTGAGTGTCAGTCAAATGTGTGACAAAGGCCATGTTGCTCTTTTCACCAGTCAGAACTGTCGGATTTTGTCATCCAAAGTTCTAAGTTTGATTGATAACGTGTTGGATGAACACACTCTCCTAAAGGCCAACAGGACAGGAAGAGTGTATGCCTTAGATCTTTCCAAGAAAATAGATCTTAAAGGCCATCCTTGCCTATTTTCCAAGGCTTGCCCCCAAGAATCTATTCTATGGCATAGAAGGCTGGGTCATGTTAATCTCAAAAACATGAATCAGCTGATAAACCATGGTTTAGTAAGGGGACTGCCTATGAAGGAGTTTAAGTGTGAAGATAACTGCACTGCTTGTTTAAAAGGAAAACAACACAAAGCTTCATTCCCTCCATAGAAGAACCTAAGTCCACTGCCTGCTTACAGCTTCTTCACATGGATCTCTTTGGTCCAGTGAAAGTGAAGAGTATGGCTAAGAAGAAACACTGTCTGGTAATTGTGGATGATTACTCCAGATTTGTATGGACTTTCTTCTTGCATTCAAAGGATGAGGCTGCACAGTCTATTATGAACTTTGTGTTACACGTTGAGAAGCAGTATTCCCTACCAGTTAAGTGTGTGAGGAGTGACAATGGTACTGAATTCAGAAACCACACACTTGATGAGTTTTACTTATCAAAGGGAATCAAGAGGCAATATAGCATCCCAAGAACTCCTGAGCAAAATGGAGTAGTGGGGAGAAAGAACAGGACCCTTATTGAAGCTGCAAGGTCCATGTTGGCTGACTCTGGACTGCCAATGACTTTTTGGGCTGAAGCTATCAATACAGCTTGCTATGTACAGAATAGAGTTCTAGTAAATCAGAGGTTGATGAAGACTCCATATGAAGTTCTTCATCATTTGGCCCCTCTAATTTCATTCTTCAGAGCATTTTGGTGTCCTTGTTTCATTCTCAACACACGGGATCAACTCCAAAAATTTGATCCTAAGGTGGATGCAGGGTACTTTGTTGGTTATTCATCAACTTGCAAAGCATACAGAGTCTTCAACTGCAGAACAAAGATGGTTGAAGAGACTCTACATGTTAAGTTTAATGAATCTCCTAAGGACAAGATTCCACAAAGCCCTGTGGAGCTATTTGATTTGGACATACTGCAATATGTTCCTTATCAAACTCCTGCTGTTGCTCCTGTCAACAGTTCACCACCTGGTGGTACTGCTGGTGCTGATGATGATGATTATAGCAGTACTCACCTCTTCAGGTTTAGTGATCAACTGCCTGATTCAGCTAGACATGATGTTCCTGTAGCTCCAGTAGCACCATCCACAACAAATGCTGATGAGATTTCTTCAAATTCAACTTCCTTTGAATTACCATCCACTGAGTGGTTTCAAGGAAATGATTCACCATCACCATCTGTTGCTGCTGAACATGCTACAAACACTTGCATAGATCTCATTGTGTATCAATATCTGAAGAATCACCCTATGTCTCAAATCATTGGTGATATCACTGCTGGCGTATCAACAAGAAGTCAATTGTCAAATTTCTGCTTCTATGCTCTCTTCATCAGTCAGCAAGAGCCAAAGAATTATCACATTGCTTTAAAGGACAATGGATGGGTTGATGCCATGCAGCTTGAGCTTCTTCAGTTCAAGAAACAGCAAGTGTGGGAACTGGTTCCTCTACCTCCAGGTAAGTGTGCAATAGGCACTAAATGGGTGTTTAGGAACAAAACTGATGAAAATGGGCTTATTGTTAAGAACAAGGCCAGACTGGTTGTTCAGGGGTTTGCACAAGAAGAAGGTATTGATTACGATGAAACCTTTGCCCCTGTAGCCAGACTGGAAGCAATTCGATTGTTTTTAGCTTATGCTGCTTATCAAAAACTCAATTTTTTTCAAATGGATGTCAAAAGTGCATTTTTGTATGGGAAAATTAAAGAAGAGGTTTATGTATGTCAACCATCAGGCTTTGAGGACAATAAACATCCTAATTGGGTGTATAAGTTTGATAAGGCTCTTTATTGGTTGAAACAAGCTCCTAGAGCCTGGTATGAGACATTATCAAACTTTCTTCTGGAAAATGATTTCACTAGAGGCTCTATTGATAAGACTTTATTCATTAAGAAAGCTGGGCAGCATAATCTACTTGTTCAAATTTATGTAGATGATATTATTTTTGCATCCTCTGATCCTCAGTTGTGTGATGCCTTTACAAAGTTGATGCAACAGAAGTTTGAAATGAGTGCCATGGGAGAATTACAGTTCTTTCTGGGTTTGCAAATCAAACAAAAGGCTGATGGAATTTTCATTCATCAGTCCAAATACACAAAAGATCTTTTGGAAAAGTTTGATTTACAAAACTGTAAGCCCTGTTCTACCCCCATGTGCAACACCACACAACTGGATACAGATCAGAAAGGTAAAGTGGTTGATGAAACACTTTACAGATGTATGATTGGGTCCTTCATGTACTTAACAGCTTCTAGACCAGATATTATGTTTGCTACATGTGTTTGTGCTAGATTTCAGGCTGCACCTAAAGAGTCTCATCTGATTGCAGTCAAGAGGATCTTTAGGTATTTGCAAGGTACACAATCTGTAGGTTTATGGTATTCCACTGGGCACTCTTGTAAATTAGTTGCTTTCTCTGATAGTGACTATGCAGGGTGTAAGTTGACCAGGAAATCAACTTCTGGTGGATGTCAATTCCTAGGCAACTGTTTGATTTCTTGGCAGAGTAAGAAACAAACATTTGTTGCTACATCCACTACTGAAGCCGAGTACATTACTGCTGCAAGTTGTACATCCCAAGTACTCTGGCTTCAGAATCAACTTTTGGACTATGGCATTACAGAGACTAAGACTCCGTTATTAATGGATAGTGCTTCAGCTCTTTGCATTGTCAAAAATCCAGTCCAACACTCTAGGACCAAACATATAGAAATTAGACATCATTTTATAAGAGATTGTTTTGAAAAGGGTCTAATTAATCCTATGTTTGTGCCTAGTGCTGATGAGCTTGCAGACATTTTTACTAAGCCTTTGGATAGTTCAACTTTCCACAACCTGGTGTTAAGGCTTGGTATGCTGCAGCTAGAATAAGTGACAACTACTGATGATCTCAGTAATAAGTACTGGTGATCATTGGTAACCATGTCACATATAAGTACTTATGAGTTCTTTCACCCTTAGTAGTTTTAATAACTACTGAAGGCTAAATGCCTCATAAGTACTGAAGTATTTATCTGTACTAAACTACTGATGTAGTTACAACTACTGATGTAGTTACAACTAAAATCAGTACAAACAGATAAGTACTGACGTCCTATGAAACACCTGAAAAGCAGATGCAAAGTCTGATGAGTAAGTGTTGAGGACAGTATGAAACAGCTGAAAAGCTAAGAATTGACGAAAACAGCTGATGAGTAATTTCTCTTTAGTTGTTTCTACAACTGCTGTTTCAAAACAACTGAAGCCAAAACCATGTCTTCAGTAGTTTACAACTACTGAAGACTAACACCAAGTCTTCAGCTGTTTACAACAACTGCTGACAAAACCACTGTCTTCAGTAGTTTCACAACTACTGATGACTAATACCAAGTCTTCAGTTGTTTCATCACCTGAAGTCAAAACTGTCTTCAGTAGTTTTATAACTATTGATGACTAAATCAGAGACTTCAGCTGTTTCAACGTCTGACAGTTAATACCACGTCATCAGTAGTTTCAACAACTGATGACTCACACCAAAACCTTCAGTCGTTTTCTAACCCGACCCTTTTATCCCACCTTCAGAGTTTTTATCTTCTCTTCTCAAACCTAACGTTCAAAAACTCTCTACCCTCTCTTCATCAATGGCGACCATGCAACTAAAACCACGACACAACTGTGTCACACATCTTACCAAATCGCCATACTAGACCAAGTTTCACAACACCATTGATTTAATGGTTCAATCACCCTACAAAACGGCGTTTCTGGTAAATCCCACCATATATGCCGCATCCCTTAACCAATTCTAGACAAACGTCACTTTGGTCTCTGAGGAGAACGACACAGAGTCTCTTCAATCGTCTGTCCATGGCCAAAAAGTGGTCATCACTCCAGACACTCTTCGCCAAACCCTTAATCTGGATGATGCCACTTTCCCAACTGGTTATCGAAAGGGCACAACAGATCAATCATTTGCCCACCATGGATACCAGGGTAAACTGAGTGCATCTACCTTACTGAAGAAACATTTCCTGGATGCCGAACGTCTCATATTTCATATGGTAAATGTATGCCTTGCCTCCAAGACTTCATCATGGGATCAAATGTCCACAAGGTGGCAACAGGTAATGTACTCCATCCTTGAGCAACAACCTTTAAATTTTTCTGAAATACTATTTTTAGAGCTCAAGGATATGGCCCCAAAACAAATGCTAACCGTTGGATATTATATCCTCGGTTCATAATGGCCATAATTGAAAACCAGCTTCAAGCTGAGGGACTTGTTGGCCTGGGAGTCCCTACTCTGGCTATATTGCCTGAAGTATACTCCGGCACACACTCTGACCAATCACTCAAAATGGCTGCCAAGCTGCGCAAACCCACGCAGCTGGAACCCACAGCCGCCACCTCTAAATCCAAAGTCCCAACCAAACCCACTAAAAAGAAGACCAAAAAGGCTACTCAGGGAAATGAGTCCCCTGAGGATGCCCCTGCAACACAAACGCAGGCTATATCCACTGGTTATAACCCCCTAGTGATACAAGGACTCCCCAGCCACAGCCGCTCAGGATTCCTCTCAAAAGGAGCCTGCACCAACCACAAAAGGGGTACCCACAAATCTGGGATCTTCCTCATTTGAGGAGATTGCCATTGAAGAGCACCATTCTCCCCAGGTGCACACTGCTTTTACCCCATCTCCCCATGCAACCGCCCCCCAAAGTCCAACCATTATCATTGCAAACGTGCTGACTCAGCTGCATGCCTCTCCTCTCCCAAAAACCACCAACAAAGGGGAGAACCACATCTATTGAGGATGGGGATCACCATGCTTCTGACAACCCACAGCACCGGGGTTTACACGTTCTATCTCCTGGTGTGGATATGGAGATTAGAACATCTAGTGAGGCTGCCACATCTTCTGAATCAACACATGATCAGAATGAGGCTGGTAACATAACTAAGACCTCACTAGAGGCAACAATTGATGAAGGACATAGTCCTGAGGCTGGAAGTCCCCAGTTCTAAGAAAAAGGGGCACATGCTAAAACTGGTCTACACCCAGTGCATGTACATCCTGCTACAAGCAGGAGGTCAGGTGATTCAGCATCTGCTGATGATGACCTGGGCTTCTTTTATGATGTTCTGGCCCAGAACACATTCTTGAGGAAGAAGCCAGTAGACTACAAAGACTACTTGACCAATTCTCTCAAGAAGCAAGTCCATCTGCCACCAACATAAACCCACAGAGGGCACCTTCACCTGAAGGTCTCCCATACACTCAGCCACTCAAAACTACCAAGCCACCAGCTTCTGCTTCTGGCACTGCTTCTCAGGGATAGAACCCCTCTGAGCAAACAGTGGCTATCTTTTAGTAAACTCTGCCTCTCATCACCCCAATGATCACAGACATTGTGATCAAAACCATGGATGAGAGGCTTCCCTCAATCATACAACCCCTGGTGGAGGAGATTGTGAGCACAAGGCTTTCTATACTCAAACCCTTGCAACCAATGCAACCAAAAGGGGGAGAGTCAGTCAGTGAAAGCAAAGAGGGGAGCAAACTGAATGAAAAGGAAACTGAGAAGGAAGAGGAGTCTGTGAAGGGAACCAAAAATGATCAAGTGAGTGAAAGTCACAAAGACTTTCATGTCACATATAAGAAGAGGAAGGGTGAAGGAAAGAGAAAGAGCTCCAACTCGATGAGATGATCAAAATGGCAGATGCTACTCATAGTAAATCAATGGATGCCATTATTGATCAACTCTATAGACAAGGTTCGATACTGCACAACTTGACTCAGAGATCAGGAGACTTGAAGTTGAAGAAATTAACTCAAGATGGGCAAGTTATGATGCACTAGAAAGAGAGAGACTAGAGATCATGATCAGATTCATTGCAAAATATCTTGGGAGATCATTGATCGAGATTAAATCATGGACCAGGGACAGTATCTTGGCCATAACCTCCAGATATTTTCGTTTGAGGCATACACTAAGGGGTTAGTAGTCGAAGCTTTGAATGAAGCAGGAGCAGGGAGCAGGACTGAGCTAGCCAAAACTCAAAAGCAACACTCACCTCCAAAATGCTAATTCAGCCTGTCAACATTCCCTCTCCAAAACAACCACAATCACAACCCACAAAACTAACTCCCTTACCCTCTAAACCAACATCCGATGATGCACCTAAGAAGAAGAAGAGAAGGTGTTGAGGCTAGAAGAAGAAAAGAAGAGGATGATGTGGAAGAAGATAGGCTGCCTCTGTCTGCAGTCCTAACATTGGCTAAAGCCAAACCCATGCTCATCACTCCCACCTCACAGATGGAAGCTGTGAGAGTAAAGATTGAAGAAGAACAGCAGCAAAGGCTTCATGATGATGAAATGTTGAAAAGCATCGACAAAAACTTATGTTGCTTCGTCATCAATAATAAGTATGAAGAAAGAAGCTCTGAGGTTGTACACCCTTGCCAACACATTTCAATATCAGAAGGAAAAGGTGAGAGTATGGCCTGATCCTAGGGTGGCTCACAGGATTGTAAAGAAAGACATTCCTTCGAGATACAAGGGCCAAGTAAAAAGGATCGTAGATGAAGAGATCACAGTGGTCCTTGTAGTATCACCCTGGGAGATTGTAGAAGATTTCAAGAAGGCTTATGAGACTAAACAGCCACCCCAAAAGATGTTAGAGAACAGAATTATTAAAAAGGGGTTAGTCTACAAGAGGCTTGAGAACTTCAAACAAAATGAGCTCAGTCTGTTAATTTAAGGGACTCATCCTGATGAGTTTGCATACAGACAGATTACAACAGTTGAGCTCAAAAATGGTAAACAGGCCAAGTACATCTCAGAGCTGTATGGGCGTGAAGGATTGTTTGATGGTGAAGCCGAGAACCTGACCATGGAAGAACAAATTATGTTTCTCAGAGCATACACCAAAGAATCCTACAGGCTTATACATGGGAAGTGAGTCTCATGGATGGGGGAACAGCTCAGTGTCCAATTCCCCAATACAGAGCTCCCATCCATACATTGCCAACCAAATCATCAGAGACTCATTTCCAGGCCAGTGCTTATATGGGTCATCTTCTCAACTGATCAAGAAGGAAAAAGACCAACCATTCTTCCAACAATAAGTGGGACCTCAATAAAGTTAAAGGTTTTGGCTGCATTGGTTCAGGGGAGTTTGTTGGACCAAAAGAACCAATGAGCCAGATCAGAAAAACCTTTAAGTCCCACAGACGTCACAACAACTACTGAAGACCACAACAGCTGAAGACAACAGCTGATTACAAAGTCTAAAGACAAGTGCTGAAGACAAAGTCTGAAGACACAAGTGCTGAAGACAAAGTCTGAAGACAAAGTGCTGAAGACAAAGTCTGAAGACACAAGTGCTGAAGACAAAGTCTGAGACACAAGTGCTGAAGACAAAGTCTGAAGACACAAGTGCTGAAGACAAAGTCTGAAGACACAAGTGCTGAAGACAAAGTCTGAAGACACAAGTGCTGAAGACCAAAGTATCAGACGTTGTCACAACAGCTGAAGAGGTCTTCTTCAGTAGTTGTGACGGTTTACCTTTTAGTAGTTTTATGTTTTATCTTTTCAGTAGTTTGACACAACAGCTGAAGATACTTCTTCAGTTGTTGTGCTCATCAGTAGTTTTATATTTATCAGTAGTTTTGTAAAACGACTGAAGAGCTTGTTCTTCAGTCGTTGTAGTTTCAGTAGTTTCTTATGAGTAGTTTCTTATTTTGTACTTAACACTCTGATATGTTCTCAGTAGTTGTGAACATTTCAGTAGTTTGTTAAGAGTTAGTTATTTTTGTAATAGATCTGCCAGTTGTCACTTTCCCGTGATAACAGCAGCGATTGCACTCTATATAAGGAGTGTCAACCTATTTTAATAAATGAATGATTTGATCAGAAATATTCGATATTATTGAAACATTCCTTGTTACAGAAATATATTCTCTCGTTATAACCGTATTTGTTCTTAATGCATACGAGTATCAAATTCTTGCTACAATTTGTCTAATTCTTGTTCTTATTCCGCTGTGTTACACTCCATTACATCAAACTTGTGATCACTGATCCTGACAGGACAGCACTAGCTAAGGCCCACATTATGTCCATCCTCTCAAGCTCCATTTCGTCCACCTGCTCGGTGTCCTCGTCGGCCTGATGGCAGTTTCCAATCTTCCCAGCAACAAGTTCATCATAAGAATGGACCATTGCAGCCAAAAGATCCATGTGTTCTTGAGCTACTTCCACAGTCACATTTCCGAGATTCTCGGTCTTCAATTTAGTAGCACTTGTTTCGGATCCAATATAGTGGGTGCAAGAGAGTCCCGACGTGTCTGATCCTGAAGGAGACGCATGTGCAAGACCCGATGAGCTAGACACAAATACAGTCTGAGAGGTGCTCCAGATGTCTTAGCTTGAGGCGTGGCGTTGTATAAGGCTGGATTTTGATTGTAAGAAGACTTCTGAGCTCTGTACTTCATCGTAAGTGACTCTTCTCGCAACTTAAAAATGAAGTCATTAATATCCAGTTTTGCCAGCATTCCATTCTGTCTAAGGTTAGACACGAATGAGGTCCACTTTTCAGGCAATCCGTCTACAAAGTTAGTAACTTTCTCTTCCATGGTAGTTGCCACCCCATGTGTATGCAGTTCACTCATCAGATGGTAAAATCTATCTATAACGTCGTCTAAACTCTCGTTTCCCATTGATGAGAAGTTATCGAATTCCTTCTTTAACTCCTTAGCTTTGATTGCCTTCAATGAAGCATTCCTGTCATACCTCTTCTCTAGCTCATCCCAAAGTTTCTTGGACTGCTTATTCTCTGAATACTGGTGGAATATGTCTTTAGGAATAGACTGTGTAATCAATGCATAAACTCTTTTCTCTGCATTGTATTTAACTTTTTGCACATTGTCATCCCTCCTAACGTTAGCTTAACTCCACCAGCTCCAACCGGTGTACTATATCCAATCTCGATGGCTTCCCACAGATTCGAATCCACTCCATTGAGGTAGATCTCAAAACGTTGTTTCCAGTGGGAAAACTCATCTAACGTCAAAAGCTTTGGTGGTTTATTATGATTACCCACTTCACTCATAAGCAACAGCAGGTTCTGTATCCTAGAGTCCTTTCCAGTAGTAAAGGCTGACATTTGATCTTCCATGGCGAATAACTTTAAGTCTAATAAACCAAACTATCAATGGTGCAACTGAAGGATGCGAATGGCCTAGTCGTGCGTACGAACTCTGCGACTGGTTCAATCGTGCGGCTAAACTAAGCGATTAGCTCAGTCGTGCGAATGAATCTGATGAGTATGAGCAATGCGAACGAATGGTTCAGTCGTACGAAAGGAGATACGACTAGGTCCACTCGTGCGTCTGGACTATGCGAATGAAGTCCAGTCGTGAGAATGGCACACTCGTGCGACTGTGGCTGCTGTTTTGCGAAAATTCCTAGGTTAAACGTGTTTTAGCCGTAAAAATTCAAAATTTCGCAAGGTCTAATCGCCTAAGTCCGTAGAAACCAAACTTTGATGAGCAGGAACGTCCAAGATCACTTTTGACGCAAAAGATTGCGTTTTTAGTGCAAAAACACAAACTTTTCATCAATCTTGATTGAATCACACATAATCAAGAGCCAATGCTCTGATACCACTTGTTAGGACCTGGTATTTGAACGAAATACCTAGTGATTAGCGTGTAAACTAGATCAAATAATGCGGAAGCCTATTTGATTGGCGATCCAATCAGTGAGAACACACGAAGAATCAATCAAGAATTGAAACTCATGTTAGAAATCGATTGGGAATCGATCTAATGTGCTCTATGAACTTGGAGAACAAATTGTGAGGCTTCTGGATGGCTAGGGTACGTCTGGAATCGTAAGTAATCAAAGCTCTCTATTTTTCACGAATTGGGTTGTATTTATAGGTTAGTATTATTCATTCGTGTGACTGAACCATTAGTATGGTTCACTCGTGCGATTGAACCATGTGGTTGATTCATTCGCACGATTGAGTATTCAGTCGTGCGACTGAGTCAATCTCATGTTATAATCATACAACTGATCCAGTCTCCTGGTTCCGTCGTGCGACTGAGTCATTCGTATGAAGTTATTCATACGTATGGTCCATTCGCATGGGCCACTCGCATGAGAACTTCATTCTGTTAAGTTTGAATGCATTAATTAATTAATATAACATTATGTATAACACTTCAAACAACCACAAATCTAATTAACCAATTCAATGTCGACTCATTAGTGAAATATGAAACATTATAAATATCAAACAAGCAATATCATTTCATTAATCATTTCAAGCATTACCTTAGAATCAGACAAACAAGATCTATTACATTCATATCATGATCTAGGGACATACATGTATCAACACATATGGAGCAGGAATCTCCATTGGGATGAGACCTTCCATTTCCTAAAGGTCTTTACAGAGAAATCTCCCTCATATCCCATCTGCTCAAAGGAATGATTGACAACTTCCTTTGGGAAGAACACCTCACCTTCTTCATCATCCAGCTAAAGATGCCTATTGATGATGGCCAGAGTGATGAAGATTGTTCTCCCCTGCACTGTGGCAGACAGTGCCTTCTCCCCATCCATAATGACCTCTTGGGGGGTCTTCCAGAATTCAAACAGCTGATCCTCATAGAGTGTAGGATCAATGGTTAGGGAGGTGAAGTATTTTGACAGAGTTAGGAAATGGCAAACCTCTGAGAAATGAGGATCTTTCTCAAAGCTTAATAGAGCAACTTGATTATGTTGTCTGTGTAGCTACATAGTAAAGTTAGGATCATTTCTGTGAGCAAGGTTGGCCATTTTGAAGTAGCTTAAGGACGAAGAAAGAAGAGAAAGAAATTTCAGAGAGAAATTTGGGGTTTTAGGTTTGGAGGAAGAACAGATGATAGAAAGAGGGGGAAACCGTTAGGTTTATATGTGAGAAGGATTTCATATAAAGTTTAATGAAAAAGGATAAACTTTAAAATCCGGATGTCGGTCCCACCTCTGAAAAAGTAGTTTACTTTTGCTCAAAAAGTAGTTTTGTTGGAAGTCAAAAAGCTTCCGAAGGTTAATTATCTTCGGAAGTTTTAATTAAAAAGCTTCCGAAGCTAAAATGACTTCGGAAGAATTTCCTTAGAGTTTTGAGAATTTTGCTTCGGAAGAGAAATTAAAACTTGAGTACTTTGTATATAAAACAACAAAGCTTCTTAGAGTTAATTTTGCTTCGGAAGTAAATGGTCCTTGAAAACAAGTAAGTGTCTGAGATAAGTATTTAAGCTTCGGAAGATAAATCTAAAGACTCTTCCGAAGGTAAATTTCTTAGACAGTTATTTATTTTGAAGGCATGATTTGCTTCCGAAGTTAAAAGCATAACTTCCGAAGTATCAGAAATTTTTCAAAAATCTAAGGAAAGTCTTCAAATAGAAATTTTCATCCAAAGAAAACATGAGCTTATGAAAGTGATGAACTAAACAACTTAGGACACACATATTTTGAGAAATAATAAGAATTAGTTTTAAGAAAAGCTTACTCAAAGTTTATCATCCTAATAGCTGATATTAGATATTTAAATCTCTGTTCATCAAAAGTCTTTGTAAACAGATCAGCGTATTGTTCATTTATGTGAACTTTGACTAGTTTGATTAATCCCTTTTCATAGTTATCTCTTACTAAATGATACCTGATATTGATGTGCTTTGTCCTTGAATGCTGCACAGGGTTCTCTGTGATTGAGATAGCACTGTTGTGTCTATATGAATGGGAGTCTCCTTGAAGTTTAACCCATAGTCAGCATCTGATTTTGAATCCAAAGTACTTGAGCACAGCAGCTTGCAGCAGTAATGTATTCAGCTTCAGCAGTTGATGCAGAGACACAGGATTGTTTCTTGCATTGCCATGAGACAACCCTTCCACTAAAGAATTGACATCCCCCAGATGTAGACTTTGCAGTCATGTTGCAACCACCATAATCACTATCTATATAAGCATACAGATTGAAGTCAGGATTCTTAGGGTACCATAAACCAAGTGTTGAAGCATCTTTGAAGTATCTTAGAATCCTCTTGACAGTGATAAGGTAAGACATCTTAGGGTTGGCTTGATATCTTGCACAGATGCAAGTAGCAAACATGATATCAGGCCTGCTAGTAGTAAGATACATAAGAGACCCAATCATAGCCTTGTATAAGTTCTCATCTACACACTCCCCCTCAATATCAGGTCCAAGGGAGTGGTTCCTAGCTATGGGTGTCATAGCAATCTTACAGTCAGTCATGTTGAACCTCTTAAGTATATCCTGAACATACTTTGACTGACTTATAAAGATGCCATCTTCAACTTGCTTCACTTGAATTCCAAGAAAGAAATTGAGTTCCCTCATGGCATTCATTTCAAATCTGTCTTTCATCAGCTTCTCAAAGTCTTTGTAGAGGTTTGGATTAGTTGAACCAAAGATGATGTCATCCACATACACTGGAACTAGCAGTATGTCACTTCCTTGTCCTTTGATGAAGAGAGTTCCATCTATAGTACCTCTCCTGTATCCATGATTACAAGGATACTCAGATAGTGTCTCATACCATTTCCTGGGTGCCTGATGCAGCCCATAGAGAGCTTTGTCAAGCTTGCAGACATAATCAGGATGATCAGGGTCTACAAAACCAGGTGGCTGTTTGAAAAAAACCTCTTCATCAATCACTCCATATAAAAAGGCACACTTCACATCAAGCTGAAAGACCTTGAAGTTCTTGGATGCAACAAATGCCAGGAATATCGTAACAGCTTCTAATCTTGCCACTGGACCAAAGACATCAGTGTAGTCAATCCCTTCTTCTTGTGTGTATCCTTGAACAACAAGTCTAGCTTTGTTCTTGATGATGATGCCTCTATCATATTTCTTATTCCTAAACACCTATTTGGTTCCAATGGTAGTCTTTCCAGAAGGAAGAGGAGAAAGGTTCCAAACTTTCTGCCTTTTGAATTGAAGCAGCTCTTGTTGCATAGCTTCAACTCAACTTCCATCCTTTAGAGCTTCATCAACTTTCTTTGGCTCTATCTGGGATAAGAAACAAGAGTGAAGACAAAAACTTGCTTCATGGGTTTGTCCTCTTGTCCTTACCCCTGAGACAACATCTCCAATGATGTTTGTGGTGGGGTGAGACTTGTGGATCATAAGCTGAGGGATCACATCAAGTTGCTGAGAGAGATCTAAATTAGAGAAATTTAGATCTAGCATGGATGTTTCTCCCACCATATCAGCACACTTATCAAGAGAGACTTGATCCAAGCAGTGTGTGACATCATTAATGTTCTCATATATGGTGTGGTTAGTGGCATCAATAAATTCTTGGTCACTATCACCACCACCATTGTTATCTTCCATAATTGAGGTGTTCTTATTTGGTAGTAGGGTCTCTAAGCTGGAATTTGAAGGCATCCTAGATGTATCAGCTGAAGTTGTCATTGTTGTGCTGATAGAAACCTTATTTGCAGAAGTAGTTCCAACTGGAGCTGAAGATGTATGACTTGATGGTCTTCCTAGCTCAAATCTTGGATCAGAATCACCTGTTTTTGAATTTTTTGCAGATCCTGAAACATTCTCACAAGGTTTGTTAAAACAGTTGGTAACCAAATCAAAGATCAAATAACCAATCCGGACCAGAACTAGCAACATAGGGTGTGTGTTCATTAAAAGTCACATTGGCTGACTCCTCAACAATTCTAGTTCTAAGATTGTATACTCTGTAAGCCTTAGCTTGAGTAGAGTATCCAATAAAGTGTCCATCATCTGGTTTCTCAGAAAACTTGGCAATTTGATCTTTGGTATTCAAGATGGTGCAAGGACATCCAAATGTCTTGAGAAAACCAATGAAAGGTTTCCTCTTGTGCCAAAGTTCATAAGGAGTCTTGCCATGAGTCTTAACTACTAAAACTTTGTTCTGCACATAGCAGGCAGTGTTGACTGCCTCTGCCCAGAAGGTGATGGGCAGCATAGAGTCAGACAACATGGTTCTTGCAGCTTCAATCAGTGTCTTGTTTTTCCTCTCAACAACACCATTTTGCTGAGGAGTCATGGGAGCACTGTATTGTCTTGTAATACCCTTTTCATCACAAAATGTATCAAGGATTTGGTTCTTAAATTCAGTTCCTTGATCACATCTTATGATCTTGACCTTGTGATCAGATTGATTCTCAATCTTTAAGATGAAATTCTTCAGAATCTCAGGAGTCTCATCCTTAATTCTAAGGAAGAAGACCCAAGTGAATCTTGTAAAGTCATCTGTGATCACTAAACAGTATAAGGTCCTTCCTAAACTCATTACATTGGTGGAGCCAAAGAGATCCATATGTAACAAGTGTAGGGGTGTAGTGATGGAGTTTCTTTCCTTAGGCTTGTGAGATACCTTATGTTGCTTCCCTTTCAGGCATGCAACACAGTGGTAATCACTTGTAAACTCTTTCTTTGGTATTCTAATTACCAAATCATTCTTAATCAATTTGTTCATGTTCTTAAAGTTTACATGGAATATTCTTTTATGCCATAGGAAAGACTCATCACTATTGCTTTAGACAGAAAGCATAAAACTTCTCCATGAGGAATGACCACACCAGGCTTAAGAACGATGCACTCATGCTCAGAAAAAAGCATGTTAAGACTCTGATCACAAAATTGAGATACACTCAGAAGATTGTATCCAAGCTCCTTGACAAAGATTACCTTTTCTATGCTGAGCTTACCATTTGTGACCTTGCCCCTTCCAGAAATGTAACAACCTTCATCTCCTCCAAAAGCAACTGGTCCTCCATCAATCCTTTCAAAGTTCTAGAGTAGTGACCTATTGCCTGTCATGTGCCTGGAACAGCCACTATCAATGATCCAGACATTTTGTTAGTCTTCAGCAGTCCCTGCACAAAGTAAATGATTAGTTGCATTTGGAAACCAAGCCTTGCTTGTCTTGGGCTCATTAACAAAAGGTAATTCAACAGTACTAGATCCAATGGTTGTACTAGGAGGATCTTGAGTTGTTGTTGATGGAGAATTTTCAGTCACTTGGTCTTTCTTAGACTTCCATACCACCATTGGAGTCTTGGACTTGACCTTCAAAACTTCGGAAGCTTTTGGAACTTCAGAAGTTTTGATGACTGGACCTTTAGAAGATTCTGCAGACACTGCAACGAACTTCAGTGCTTCAGAAGAACTCCTTTCTTCTGAGACCAACTTTTCTTCCGAAGGTAATTTTCCACTTGCCTTCTTCTTAGATTTGGAGCTTTCGAGGGAAACAGATTTTCCTTCCGAAGCATGAATCTTCTTGAGAGCCTTTGAAGTCTTTGTTTTGGTCATTTTGATAGTACCTTTAGGATTGTATGGACAATCCTTAGCAATATGAATGGTGCTGTCACACATGACACAGTTCATCTTCTTCTTCACAAGAGCCTTTTCCTGAGAACAAGACTATCTTTGGTCACATCCCTTCTCCACCTTCATCTTTGCAGATGCTGAGACAATCCTCTTGGGCTAAGGACTGTGCTTGGAGTTTGATGGTCCAGGCTGTGCGGCAGTGGTACACAGCAGACCATTCTTCTTCTTGCTACTAAGATGAGTTGAACAAGAACCAGAACTCTTAGCAGAAGAGTTTTGGTTGATGTCTTTAGTCCCTACCACTTTAAATCCTGCAGAGATAAAAACTTGTTTCTGCTTAGAATCAAAAGTAGCCTTGATCTCTTAAGCCTTCCTTACCTTTCTTTTGCTCTTTCTGATCAAGTTCTTTCTCATGGACTTGGTCATCACAGTCTCCTTTTTCTCCTCAGAAGGATAGTGACCCTTCTTGGAATCCTCCTTGTTAGGATCAGTGATCTACGCTTGATTGATTAGAGAGTATAGCAGCGGAATTCTAACAATGAATTAGCCAATTCACAAGAACCAAGAGATATTCAATGTAAGAACAAAAACGGTTATTGACAGAGAATTCTGCAAATAATATTTCATCCAATATTCGCTTTCGTGGTAACGGAATGTCACAATTAGAATTAGGTCAACACCTCTTATATAAGAGATGTGACGTCTGCTGATGTCACTTGATAATGACATCTAACAGAATTTATTACAAACTACTGATAGTTAACACAACTACTGAAGATGTCAAACAGCTGACATCTTCTTACAAAAATGCTAAGTGTTAACTATTATTACAACTACTGAAAAGAAACTACTGAAACTATAACAACTGAAGAACATACTCTTCAGTTGTTTTACAAATACTGAAACAAAGAAAACTACTGAAAGGTAAACCATCACAACAACTGAAGAATGCTTCTTCAGCTGTTGTAACAAACTCTGAAGGCTTCAGTACTTGTACTTGAGCTTCAGCTGTTGTCATCAGCTGATGTCTTCAGTCTTTATACTTCAGCTGTTGAACTTCAGTACTTTAGTCTTCAGCTGTTGAAGTCTTCAGCACTTTAGATCTTCAGCTGTTGTTCTCAGTAATATAGTTCTTCAGCTGTTGTTCTTCAGTACTTTAGTTCTTCAGCTGTTGTTCTTCAGTACTTTAGTTCTTCAGTTGTTGTTCTTCAGTACTTTAGTTCTTCAGCTGTTTTTCTTCAGTACTTTAGTTCTTCAGCTGTTGTTCTTCAGTACTTTAGTTTTTCAGTTGTTGCAGTCTTCAGACTTTGTCAAACAGCTGATCAAGTCTTCAGCAGTTGTTGTGATGTCTGTGGGACTTAGACGTTTTTCTGATCAGCTCATTGGTTCTTTTGGTCCAACAAACTCCCCCTGAACCAATGCAGCCAAAACCTCTAAACTTATTAGAGTTGTCCCACTTATTATGGCAGAAATGTTGGTCTTTTTGTCTTCTAGATCAGCTCACAAGCGACCCCTTTTTAAGCACCGGCCAGGGAAGAAGTCTCAAAGATTTGTTTGGCAAAGTATGAATGGGAACTCTGTTTTGGGGAATTGGACATAGAGTTATTACCCCATTCATGAGATCTATTTCCCCATGATGAGTCTGTACGACTCTCTTGTGTAGGCCTCAAGGAAGGTGATTTGTTCCTCCATGGTTAGCTCTTCAGCACCATAATACTCAGACAGGTATTTGGCATGTTTCCCATTCTTTAGCTCCATAGTTGTTATTATTCTGTAAGCAAACTCATCCGGGTGATTACCCTCTAGGAACAACTGGAGCTCATTTTTCCTGACTTCCTCAAGCCTCTTGTAAACTAACCCCTTTTTCACTATTTTGTTTTCCAGCATCTTCTGAGGGGTTAGATTAGCTTTATAGGCTTTCTTGAAGTCCTCTAGGATTTCCCAAGGTGAAACTACAAAGACCAGAGAGATCACTTCATCTACGATCTTTTTCACCTGGCCAATGTATCTCTGAGGTATGTTTTTCTTATGAATTCTGTGAGACACCCTGGGATCAGGCCAAATCCTCACTCTTTCCTTTTGATATTGAAAGGTATGCTTGAGAGTGTAAAGTCTGAGGGCTTGTTTCTTCATATTGATGATAGAAGATGTGGCTGCATAAGCTTTGTCAACTCTCTTTAGCAATTCCTCATCATGCTGTTTATGAAGCTCTTCTTCTTCTAGCTTCACTTTAACCATTTGTCTTTGGAATTCAGGAGTAATTGCTGAGGAGTGACTTGTGGCCTTAGGCAACTGAATCACAGCTGAGAGTGGCAGCCTATCTTCATCATCTTCTTCATCATCTTCTAGCCTCAATACCCTCTCTTCTTCTTCAAGGTATATCATTGGCTATGGGTTTTGAGGGTAAGGGAGTTGGTTTGGTGGGTTGTGTTTTGGGTGGTTTTGGTGTGGGAATGTTGACAGGCTGTTCTAGCATTTTTGAGGTGAATGTGGCTTTTGATTGCTTGGCTAGCTCAGTCCTGCTCCCAGCACCGCTTCATTCAAAGCTTCAATAACAAGTCCCTTAGTATATGCTTCAGACGAACAGATCTTGGTGGTGATTGCCAAGATACTGTCCCTGGACCAAGCTTTGATTTCGATCATTGATCTTCCAAGATATTTTGCAATAAATCTAATCATGATCTCAAGCCTTTCTCTTTCTAACACTTCATAACTTGCCCATCTATTCTGGATTTATTCAATCTCTAATCGTCGAATCTCAGAGTCAAGTTTATCGGTGTCATGGCCTTGCCTAAATAGCTGATCAATGATGTTGTCCATTGATCTGCTGTGTTCGGCATCAGCCTCTTTTATCAGTAGCTCCAAGGCTTTCTCTTTTTCCTTCTCTTTATCGGTCTCCACATTCAACTCCAACTCCTTTTCCACTACTATCCCTTCTGTTTCTTTCTCCTTTTCTTTCTCCTCTGTACTCCTCTTTCTTTTTGCTTTCACTGACTTAATCTCCCCCTTTTTGGTTGCATTGGCTGCAAGGGGTTGATTGCCAGAAAGCTGTTTGCCCACAACCTCCTCTATCAATGGTTGTATTACTGAGGAAAGCCTCTCATCAATGGCTTTGATCACTATGTCAGTGATTATGGGTGTGATGAGAGGGAGGGAATTTTGAAGGATAGCAACTATTTGCTCAGGAGGGTTCTATTCCTGAGAAATAGTGCCAGAAGCAGAGGTAGGTGGCTGAGTTGTTGGGAGTGGCTTAGTGTTTGTGAGACCTTCAGATGAAGGTGCCATCTGTGAGGTGGTAGAGGCAGATGGTCTTTGTTCCTTAGAAGTTTTGGCAAGCAGCTCTTTGAGTCTGCTCACTCCTCTTCCAGGATGGTGTTTTGGGCGATTACATCGTAAAAGAAGCCCAGGTCATCATCAGTGGTTACTGAATCACCTGACCTCCTGATAGGATCAGGATGAACATGCACTGAGTGTAGCTCAGTTGTAGCATGTGCCCCTTTGTCTTGGAACTGGGGACTTCCTGCCTCAGGACTTTGTCCTTCGTCAGCAGTTGCCTCTGGTAAGGTCTTAGTAATGGTACCAACTACAACCTCATCATATGCTGAAACAGGAGAAGTGGCAGCCTCACCAGAAGTTCCAATCTCCATTGCTACACTAGGAGAAGGAACATTGTAACCCCTATGCTGTGGGTTCTCAGCTGCACTTTGGTCCTCCCCCTCAATGGTAGAAGTATTCCCAGTTGTAATTGGTATCTGGGGAGGAGGTGAGGAGTGCAACTGAGTCAGCACTTGTGCAACAAGTAATATAGGACTTTGGGGGGCGATTCCATGTGGTGATTGGGTGGAAGCAGATTGCACCCGGGGAGAATGGTGCGCTTCAATGGTAACCCTCTCAAGGGAGATAGGTTCTAGCAGTGTAGGTTCCCCAATGTTGGTTGCAACAGGATCCTGTTGAGAGGATACCTGTGCGGCTGTGGCTGGTTGAGTCAGTGTCACAACTGGGGGGTTAAGACCAGTGTGTGGTTCCTGTGTTTGTGGTACAGGGGCATCCTCATGGGACTCATCTCCCTGAGTAGCCTTTTTTGGCTTTTTGGATTTGGGTGTAGTGGGGACTTTGGTTCTAGAGGTGATGGCTGTGGGTTCCAACTGCGTGGGTTTTCGCAGCCTAGCAGCCTGTTTCAACGTTTGGTCAGAGTTGTGCCTGGAGTATACTTCAGGCAATACAGCCGTTGCAGGGACTCCGAGACCAACAAGTCCCTCACCTTTTAGTTGATTCTCTATTATGGCCATTATGAACCGAGGATATAATATCCAGCGGTTAGAAATAGATTTTGAGGCCATGTCCTTAAGTTCCAGAAAAATGATTTCAGAGAAGTTTAGGTTCTGTTGCTCAAGGATAGAGAATAGTACCTGCTGCCACCTTGTAGACATTTGATCCCAAGAGGAAGTCTTAGGAGCCAAACAGGCATTTACCATGTGAAATATGAGACGTTCAGCATCATGGAAATGTTTCTTCAGTATGGTGGAGGCACGAAGGTTTCCCTGATATCCATGGTGGGCAAAGGATAAATCAGTTGTGCCCTTTGGATATCCAGCAGGAAAAGTGGCATCATCCAGGTGTAGGGTTTGACGAAGTATATCGGGAGTGATGACCACTTGGTGGTTGTTGACGACCGACCGGAGAGACTCTGTGTTGTTCTCCTCAGTGGTGAGGGTGACGTTCATCCAAAACTGGTTAAGGGATTCGGCATGAAGGATTGGATTGAGAAGAAAGGCCGTTTTGTAGGGTGACTGGACCATAAGATCAATAGCATTATCGAACTTAGCCCAGAATGGCGATTTGGTGAGGTAAGCTACACAGTTGTGTCGCGGTTTGAGCTGCATGGTCGCCATTAATGAGAGAGAAGTTTTGGAGATATGAACGTTAGGTTTGAAGAAGATGAGGCTCTGAAGGATTAGGTCGGGGATATTTATAGGGTACGGGTTAGAAAATGACTTAAGGGTTTGGTGTTAGTCATCAGTAGTTTTAAAATGACTGTTGACATGGTATTACCCTTTCAGACGTTGAAACAGCTGAAGTCGTGGTTTTAGGCATCAATAGTTATAAAACTACTGAAGACCATGGTTTTGACTTCAGATGTTTGAAAACAACTGATAACTTGGTATTAGTCATCAGTAGTTGTGAAACTACTGAAGACATGGTTTTGTCATCAGTTGTTGTAAACAGCTGATGACTTGGTATTAGTCATCAGTAGTTGTGAAACTACTGAAGACATGGTTTTGTCATCAGTTGTTTAGGATGAAACAGCAGTTGTAGAAACAACTGAAGAGAAAGTTCTCATCAGTAGTTTTCGTCAATTCATAGCCTTTCAGCTGTTTCATACTGTCCTCAACACTTACTCATCAGCCTTTTTGTTGTTTTCAGTTGTTTCAAAGGACATTAGTACGTATCTGTTTTGACAACATCAGTAGTTACAACTACATCACGTTACTTTATCAGTTGTTGTAACAGAAGAAATACAATATGTGATATGGTCACTAATGATCATTAGTACTTGTTTACTGAGATCATCAGTAGTTATCACTTATTCTAGCTGCAGCATACCAAGCCTTAACACAAGGTTTTGGAAAGTAGAACTATCCAAAGGCTTAGTAAAAATATTTGCAAGCTCATCAGCACT
Source organism: Flaveria trinervia (assembly GCA_025506515.1). Lineage (NCBI taxonomy): Eukaryota > Viridiplantae > Streptophyta > Magnoliopsida > Asterales > Asteraceae > Flaveria > Flaveria trinervia. The sequence goes on from CM046442.1 coordinate 30,849,777, forward strand.
AGGCACAAACTTAGGATCAATCAGACCTTTTTCAAAACAATCCCGAATAAAGTGATGTCTGATCTCTATATATTTGGTCCTAGAGTGCTGGACTGGATTTTTGACAATACACAGAGCTGAAGCACTATCCATTAATAATGGCGTCTTAGTCTCTGTAATGCCATAATCCAGAAGTTGGTTCTGAAGCCAGAGTACCTGAGAAGTACAACTTGCAGCAGCAATGTACTCGGCTTCAGCAGTTGATGTAGCAATAGATGTTTGTTTCTTACTCTGCCAAGAAATCAAACAGTTGCCTAGGAATTGACAGCCACCAGAAGTTGACTTTCTAGTTAACTTGCACCCTGCATAGTCACTATCTGAAAAAGCAACTAATTTGCAAGAGTGTCTAGTGGAATACCATAAACCTAGAGATTGTGTACCTTGCAAATATCTAAAGATCCTCTTGACTGCAATCAAATGAGACTCTTTAGGTGTAGCCTGAAATCTAGCACAAACACATGTAGCAAACATAATATCTGGTCTAGAAGCTGTTAAATACATCAAGGACCCAATCATACATCTGTAAAGTGTTTCATCAACAGCTTTACCTTTCTGATCTGCATCCAGTTGTATGCAGTAATCTACGTTTGATTGATTAGAGAGTATAGCAGCGGAATTCTAACAATGAATTAGCCAATCACAAGAACCAAGAGATATTCAATGTAAGAACAAAAACGGTTATAGACAGAGAATTCTGCAAATAATATTTCATCCAATATTCGCTTTCGTGGTAACGGAATGTCACAATTACAATTAGGTCAACATCTCTTATATAAGAGATGTGACGTCTGCTGATGTCACTTGATAGTGACATCTAACAGAATTTATTACAAACTACTGATAGTTAACACAACTACTGAAGATGTCAAACAGCTGACATCTTCTTACAAAAATGCTAAGTGTTAACTATTATTACAACTACTGAAAAGAAACTACTGAAACTATAACAACTGAAGAACATACTCTTCAATTGTTTTACAAATACTGAAACAAAGAAAACTACTGAAAGGTAAACCATCACAACAACTGAAGAATGCTTCTTCAGCTGTTGTAACAAACTCTAAAGGCTTCAGTACTTGTACTTGAGCTTCAGCTGTTGTCATCAGCTGATGTCTTCAGTCTTTATACTTCAGCTGTTGAACTTCAGTACTTTAGTCTTCAGCTGTTGAAGTCTTCAGCACTTTAGATCTTCACTTTTGTTCTTCAGTACTTTAGTCTTCAGCTGTTGAAGTCTTCAGCACTTTAGATCTTCAACTTTTGTTCTTCAGTACTTTAGTTCTTCAGCTGTTGTTCTTCAGTACTTTAGTTCTTCAGCTGTTGTTCTTCAGTACTTTAGTTCTTCAGCTGTTGTTCTTCAGTACTTTAGTTTTTCAGCTGTTGTAGTCTTCACACTTTGTCAAACAGCTGATCAAGTCTTCAGCAGTTGTTGTGATGTCTGTGGGACTTAGAGGTTTTTCTGATCAGGCTCATTGGTTCTTTTGGTCCAACACTCCTCTTCACTCTTCTCAAAGGAATTCATCACTATCTCTTCTTTATCCTCTTCACTCATAGGATCTATGAGAGGAAGCTCATCTTCACAAGTTCCACACCTAGGAGATCTTACAGACAAGATTGTGTGTGGAGGAGCTATCTCATTAGATCCTAGTCCCTGCCTGTTTTGATAGCACACTTTCTTATGTAGGGATGAGGATATCATGTTCTTGAAGGTCTCTTCTTCAAGAACACTCTTTTCTTCCCTGGCTTTGCTGGTCACAAGCTCAGCCTGGCACTCAGTTACTTGGTTATGAGATCTTTGATTTGAGTCCTAAAATCTATGTGTTCATGTTTTAGAACTAAAATGGTTTTCTCAAGGTCCTCTATCTTCAGTTTATAATCATTTTCAGACTTTCTAAAATCAGATTTTAAAATGTTTAAGGACTCAAGGTCAGATCTCATCTCCAGGTTATAGGACCTATATCTATTAACTTTAGCAATGCATTCAGGAGTATAGAGATGTTCTAATACCTTGGCTTCATCATGATCTGCCATCAATGCTTGGTTAGGAGAAGCATCTTCCACCTGAAAGCTCCAGTCAAAGCGTCCTTCTTCAACAGCAAAAACAACCTGCTGCTTTGACTTCTCATTTTGGAGAGCTTGTCAGTGTAGTTTGGTATGGATTGTGTTTGGCCACCATTTGTTCTAGGTGTCTTACACTCTCTAGCAAAGTGGCCCATCAAGTTACAGTTGTAACACTTGACTTTGCCTTATTCCAGTCCAAACGTTCCACTGGTTGCATTGCTTGGAAACTTCCTTCCTGTCCTCTTGTAGAACTTCTTGGCTCTGTGAGTGAGAGAGCCATCTGCTGGACTATTTCCATGTATTCCAGATCATCTGGGTGAATACAGTCCAGGTCTTCAAGAGTGAAAAGAGAGTTGCCACAACTTTCATCAGAAGACACAAAAGCTTGAGAAGAGCTTGTCTCTTGGAATGGGCTTCCTTGAGTGTAGTTCTCCCTTGGTGTCTCTGGGAAGATGATGAAAGTACCCTTTGATGAATTGTCAGGGTAGCATAAGAGATGATGTTTGGGGTTCTATGCTATCCCTTTCAACCACATGTAGGGCTGAACCCATTTGATTGTTGGAGTTGTCAGATGAACCTTGCATGTTCATCTCTATCTGGTAGCCACTGAGAATCCCATATAACTCTGTCAGAGTAAGCGTTTTGAGATTTTCAGTTCTCTTGATCACCATGCAGTAGTGTGTCCATTGCCTATGAAGTGAGGACATGAACTTCCTTACAATGTCTCTGTCTTCAAGAGAAACTCCTCCATCCACTAGGGTATCCACAATCTCAACATACCTGAAATACTGTTGAGTCATGGTTTCACCTGTTTTGAAGGTGAAGTTTTCAAACTGTAGCTTCAGGAGATCCTTCTTGTTCTCCTTGGCTTCAGAGGAACCCTCATACATCAGTTTCAGTGCATCCCACAGCTGTTTGGCTGTTTTGCACTTCTTGAAACCTCTGTACATAGAGTGTGGAAGGGCAGTTTGAAGGGCTGTCATGGCTTTTCTGTCTATCTCTACTCTCTTCCTATCTTCATCAGAGTAGTTAGCCACATCTTTAGGGATCATACCAGCACCAGTAGCAGAAGGAGTGCTGGGTATGAAAGGTCCATTCTCAATAGACTCCCACATTCTTGAATCAAGAGACCTGATGAAACCTTCCATTCTCAAACACCAGGTATCAAACTCATCAAGAGTGATCAGTGGGGACTTGTTCATGGTTCTAGTTTCCATATCAGTCTTGGAGATGGCTGCCATTTGAAAAGTTTAGTATTTTGTGTGTGTGAGGGATCTTTAAGATGGTATGATCTTATAGCAAGAGCCTGAAAAGCTCCGATACCAAATGCAGGATCGTTGAAGGGTATAGAGTTACAACACAACAACACAAAGAGGAGATTAACTAAACTTTAATCAAACAGTAAACTGGATTAACCAAGTAGAGATACTAAAAACACAGGTAATGCAAGAGAGACAGAACACAAAGAACACAAGTGTATGGTTTTCAAGAATGCAGTATATTGCCTTCTCTATGTTCTATTACAAGTGTTACAAAGCATATTAAAAGATACAAGAACATGAGATACTTATACTACATCCTACAGCCGGCTATACTTTGAAAGCCAGTTGGATACAATTGACTAGACACAAACAAAATCAATTGTAGAGTCAAAAGGCAGATTGCCTTTTGACTTGTGACTATGACATGCCATAGCTCACATCCTTATCTATTATAAAAAGGATAAAGTACATTAAGTAGAAAGTTACAAACTCAAGACCTCAATGTACAGTTACCAAAAGCATGGACCTTTTCACCAACTCATGTAAGTTGGTGACATTACAGAGGTGCAGCGGAAAGGTGTCCAGCTTTATGGAAAAGTACATCAGATAAAGCATGTATTAAAAGTCTTCAGAAGAAATCTATCTTCATGAGTTGAAGCTTCGGAAGACTTTGTCTCTGAGGCTTCGGAAGACTTTATATTTGGCTTCAGAAGATATTGGTCTTGGCTTTGGAAGATTTTACACTTAAAGTATTTTTCTATTGCATGTGTAATACTTCCTAAGCATTCTTCTTCAATGCACTTGTGCAGCATGTAGGAAAGACATTGGGTTTTAGGTTGCATCAGCCTCTTCATTTATCTCTACATCTTCATATCCATTTGCTTCTCTAACATCTTCATCAAAAAATACAGCAACATTGTGCTTTGGCTCAAACTTTAACTGATTCATCTGTCAATCATAAGAAACATGAATTAGTATGAAGGTTTTCAACTTAGTTACAATTTAATCAAATAAAAATTGAATAAGTCCTTTACTGTTTTTTAATTTTTCTAAACAAAATTATATATTTTATAATTTAATTAATTTTAATAAAATTCAATGATTTGAACTTATTATTTAATGATTTAATCAAAATTTAAGATATATAATCAATTAAGAATTTTGTTTCTGGTTGATTTAGATTCATATTTGAATTTTTAGGAATTTATAAGTTAAGTTTGTATTTTTTAAATATTTTGTCGATTCCATTTTCTTATTTTATTTTATTATTATTTTGAGTCTGAAATTTTTCAGATCATCAGAAAATTTTATGATGAAAATCATGTTTTGATGATTATAACATGTTCGCAATGCATAAGCATTAACCATTTTTATGTTTAACTTGTCACAAACAAACATCAGTAATAGATCATTTCAGATTTATTCAAGTTATTAGGGTTCAAACACCCAAATAAGATTCAAACGTCAGATTGAATATGATGTTATTATACACTGATTTGATGATGTACACTCATGATGTGAATCACATTCTCTTATATTACCTTATTATACTATTGAACTAACCGGGTAATCAGATGAAATTTGAGTGAGTTCTAACATAGAGAGTATGAACAGAGTGTAGAATATGAAAATTTTGAATGAAATGAATTTCTGTGCAAGTGTTGAAATTTATACAAGTGTAAAATCCCTTAGACGCATTACAACTGTTTAGGCGTATGACCACTGTTTGGACACATGAGGTATAGGTGCTTTGGCACTCTTCAGGTGTTTTACCCTTGTTCAGGTGTATGAACCTTAGACACATGATTACACTTGGTCAATTTTGTTTGAAAGACTTATGGGAGCATGTGCACTGTACAGAGCACTGCTTAGGCGCATGAGCATGTTTAGGCGCATGAGCATTGTTCAGGCGCATGACCTATTGTGAAACTCCTAACACTTTGAATTATTTTATGAGATGTCTGGTACTGTTTAGGTGTAATTGTGAAGTCGCTGGATCGGTAACATCCGAGCGTGTTCTTGACGGAAGGATAAACAACAGCAAAAACCAAGAGACAATCAATAACACGAACTATATTTAATGGTTTCATTGATAAAACCTAACGATTACAAGCTCATTACAACATAATAATCAAGACTCTTGGCAAGGGGAGATCAAGCATGATCTCCCCTCTCATCCGGCAGTCCTAGGCTGCGGGCAGACTCCTCTCAAAACCCTTAATCTCTCTACACATTGAAACTGGTAGATATAGGCCTCGGCCCATATTAAATTTGAATGGGCCCATTTGTGAGATTGGACCATGCGTATGGTCTAATCGTACGCGTGGACCATACGTATGGTTCAATCGTATGACTGGACCATACTTATGGTTCAGTCTTACGAATGTCCTAATCGCATCTCTCAGTCGCACGGCTGGTCCATTAGCATGGCTTAGTCGTACGACTGAGTCTCATTCGCATATGCTCCTGCGAATGACACAGTTTCATGTGTTTTACAACATATCAGGTGTATTACATTAAGCCTAGACTATTCGACAAGCGGCGGACACACTATATATGACAATATATGCTCCAGCAATTTTGTAAAACGCCCAACACTTGACCCAGAATTTCAGACTTATGACTACTGTTTAGGCGCATGAGGATTACTCAAAACGTCTAACACTTAACATAAAACTAAAATTTCATCATACGGCTAAACAAAGACTTATGAACACTATTTAGGCGCATGAGACATCCATACGTCTAACACTTGTATTATTTTTCACCAAGTTCATTCAAATCACAATTTTCAAACTTTGGTCAAACTTTGAACAATTTAATAATGCTTTAACAATTTGACCAATACTTTGACTTTTTGATAGATCTTGACTTTTTTACTAAACTTTGACTTTTTGATCAAAACTTTGACTTTTAACAAAAAAAAATTTAATTTATTTCCTGTCATTTTAGTCTCAAAAATTTCATAAAATGACAAACATCTCAATTCTTTGCAAGAAGCTTTTCATATTTTTAAATCTTTTTTGGTTCATGTTTAAACATCTCAAACACATACTACTTTGAATATTTTTGCATCATCTTTTTTCATCCAAACATTTATTTTGATAAACTCTTTATCATCTTTACTTCCCCCTAAACTTTTAAGTTTCCAAACTTAAAAGTTTATAAAAGTTGATATTGAAGTAAAACCAATCATTATTAACATGCCTGCACTTAACAAAAATCATGCAAAAATCAAAATAAAGTAGAATAAAATTCTACACCTTGAATTATATTGCCTGCAGTGAGATCATATTAGATAATCATTAGCACATTGAAGTAAAAAAAATGTGAATAGTCATAGACAATGATTAAATCCTGATCAAGTGTGTTCCAGGTCAGTGTTTCAAGTCAGTGTTCCTACAGCAAAGGAGACATAAGATCTAAGGACAAACAATGACTGCTCTGGCAAAAGAACCAATACACTTACTTTTTCAATTCTTGGATTTATTAAGGTTGAATTAGATAAGATCTAAGGACAAACAACCCTCATCAAGGTATGCTAGAAAGCACTTGTACTCAACTTTAAAACATGTCATATATGTATACCAGATCTCATGTTTAGGTCAATGAGAGAATCATCATGGTTAAACCAGTTGATAAACTCTAAGAAAACCACCATGGACAAGCCATTAGGCAATCCCCGAATCCATTTCATAAAGAAATAGATAGAGATGATTCATAAGAATCATAGGGCATCCATTTTGTACTTTTGAAAGGATTATGCACATTGGCATCTTTTTGCATCAGGTGAGAGTATCCAGGTCTGTAATGACTTACAACAGAGGATATCTCGTCACTTTAGGTCTATGATGAGTCATAACAAAAAAGTGAACAGATTTAGTAAACAGATCTCATGGTACCACATATTAAGTCAAGGTATGAGATTATGACTTTACAAGCAATCAATTAGAAAAGTCAAGACATCTCTGTAGTACTAAGATAGACACACACAAATGCATAGATGATTTAGTTCAATCATACGAATCTACTTTTTTAGTATAATTACATGATCTTACCTCCAAATCATATATGATCATGTCAGACTTTATTGCCGAGTGAAGTGTGCCACTGATGAAACTGATGTACTATCATTTCCCACAAATGGCAAAGGCATATATAATTCTAAATTTTGTAACTACTAAACTATTATGCTTGTATTTTCATTTTATAATTTTGTCTTTGTTTTTGCATTTTTTGATGTTGTATTTTCTTTTTCATTTAACACACACACACAATATATATAATCAGGCAATTAACATTAACAGTTTAACTTTAATTTGATTAAGAAAAATAAGGGATGGTCATTTTCATTTTGAAAGAGAAAAATCAATTTTCAATATGATTAATAAGACCAATTGAATCAAGTAAATACTCAAACCTTCCTGGTAGAAAAGATTTGGTAAACAAGTCAGCCAATTGTTTTTCTGTTGAAATCTAAACCAAAATGATTAAACCTTTTTCAGAGTTGTCTCTTTGAAAATGATATCGAATTTTGGTATGTTTTGTTTTAGAATGTTGGAAAAGATTAGAAGTAATAAACATAGCAACAGTATTATCAATGTAAATGAGAGTTTTAAGAAAATTGAATCCGTAATCCAGTAGTTGATTTTGCAACCAGAGGATTTGAGAACATCCTGCTGAGGCAGCAATGTACTTAGCTTCTGCAGTTGAGACTGACACGTTCGTATATTTCTTACATTGCTATGAGACTAATCGAGGACCTAAAAGCTGACAACCACCCGTGGTAGATTTTCTATCTTGACTACATCCCCCATAATCATTGTCAGTATATCCATGTAACTCAAAGTTTCCTTCATAAGGATACCATAACCCTAGGGATGGTTTTTCTTTGAGATATTTGAATATGCGTTTGATAGCAATAAGGTGAGATTCCTTCAGGTCTGATTGATACCTGGCACAAACACAAACAACATACATTATGTAAGATCTAGATGAAGTTAAGTACATTAAGATCTAATCATAGATCTGTATAATGTTTGGTCTATTGATTTTCCTTTAGGATCAGGGTCAATCTTGGTGTTTATGTTAGTTGGAGTTCTAATGGATTGACAATCTTGCAGCTTGAATTTCTTCAAAAACTTATCTACAAACTTCACTTGATTAATAAAGATGTCGTCTACAGATTCTGTAACTTGTAATCCAAGAAGAAATTGATTTCTCCCATAGAACTCATCTGAAAACGAGATTTCATTATTTCTTCAAATTCTGAATAGAGTTTCTGACTGGTTGATCCAAAGTTGATATCATCCACATACACTTGTACACAAAGAAGATCAGATGCATCCTTCTTGATGAATAAAGTAGAATCAATATTCCCTCGTGTATATCCATGTTGGAGCAAGTGTTGTGACAATGTTTCATACCAGATTCTTGGGGCTTGATGAAGACCATATAGAGCTTTGCTGAGCTTGTACACACGATGAGGAAATTCAGCATCTTAAAACCTTGAGGTTGCTTAACATACATATCATTGATGATTGGTCCACACAAAAATGCACCTTTAACATCCATTTGATACACCTTGAATTTCATATAAGAAGCATATGCTAGAAAGACACGAATTGCTTCAAGTCTTGTAACTGGAGCAAATACTTCATCATAATCTATTCCTTCCTCTTGGGTGTATCCTTGAGCTACTTGCAGGACCGGTGAAGGGTGGTCACTTACAACACAACAAAACAAAGAGGAGAGAAACTTAACTTAATCAACAGTGAACTGGATTAACCACAAGTAAAGACACTAAGAACACAAGTAAGTAAGAGACAAAACAAGAGAATAAGATACACAAGGAGATGGTTTTCAAGATTGCAGTATATTGCTTTCTCAAGTTCTATTACAAGTGTTACAAAGCATAAAAGAAAGTTACAAGAACATGACATACTTATACTACATCCTACAACCAGCCATACTATGAAGGCTAACTGGATACAATTGACTAGACACAAAACAAAATCAATTGTAGTGTCAAAAGGCAGATTGCCTTTTGACTAGTGACTATGACATGCCATAACTCACATCCTTATCTATTACAAAAAGAATAAAGTACATGAAGTAGAAAGTTTCAGACTCAAGACCTCAATGTACAATTACCAAAAGCATGGACCTTTTCACCAACTCATGCAAGTTGGTGACTTTACAGAGTTGCAGTAGAAAGGGGTCCAGCTTTATGGAAAAGTATATCAGACAAAGCATGTTGTTAAAAGTCTTCAGAAGAAATCTATCTTCAAGTGTTAGCTTCGGAAGACTTCATCTTTGGCTTTGGAAGATATTGGTCTTGGCTTCGGAAGATTTTACACTTAGAAGATTTCTATTGCATCTGTGAAACTTCCAAAGCATTCTTCTTCAGTGTACTTATGCAGCATGCAGTAAAGACTTTAGGTGTCTGGGTTGCTTCAGCCTCTTCATTCAATCTCTACAAACTCCCCCTAGGCTAATGCTATCAAAACACTAGTAGACTTTGGATATTAATTGTCCTCATCAGAATAATGACCATCCTTTCTTCATGAGATGATCAGGATCCCTCAGACTGTCAAAGTGTCTCCTCATGTCAAAGAGATCATGTAGAGGCAACTGAAACATGTCTTCCCATGTGTAGATGTTCTCAGTGCCTTGATCTCTAATGACATGCCATCTTTCTGGATTTGTGGTGTATGTGCTGGACAAGATGAGTCTTTCTGATGCTAGAGGAGCTGTTTGAATGGGAGTTGATGTAGCATCCTCTAGCTGCACATCCTTAGGATGTTCTGACTCATCTTGAGATTTAGAAAAGGATGCAGTCTTCTTCTTCTTTGGCTTTGGCTTTGAAGCCATCCTTTTCTTTCTCTTATCACTTTTAACTAAGAAGACTGGCCTGCAACACCTTATTGATCTTCATTGTCTTTCTCAGTTGGGTTTTCTCTCTCACAGGTTCAGAAGGAGAGGGAGGTTGACCCTGCTGTGGATCAGAAGTTAAAGCTTGCTAAGATTCAGCAGGAGGTCTAGATTGTGTTGTCTCTAGTTGTTCAACCTTAACCTCCACTTTAGGTGAGGCTTGACTTGGAGGGGAGTGTAAGTCAATCAGCTCTCGACTCCTTATCTTCTGCTTGATCACCTGATATGCTCATCCATAGTGGATAAAGACATGGGACCAAGTCTCCTTCCGGAGAATCCATACAACTTCAAAAAGCTCATCATCCTATGCTTGTGTGTAGACTTCTTTATGCTCTTCTAGATGAGGGCTCTTGATTTAGCAGCTTCTTCTCTTAGCTTCCTTTTGGTTGCCTTTCTTTTCCTTGACTATCTCAAGTTCAAGTTGTTTGAGATACTCAAACTCAACATAGTCATAGGATAAGGGAAGAAGTGCTTCGGCCTGATAGAGGCATGTTGCACTTAGGTAGTTGATCATTTTGATCTTCTCTTCTTCTTTATCTACCTGAGGTTCTTATTGAACCACATCCTCATGTGCAGGATTTTCTTGAACTGGGGAGAGAGTAGGCACATGCTTGCACAATCTTTTCTTTATTCTGTCTTCTTTGATTTGTACCAGTAGCTCTGCATCTTCTGTCTCTTTCTTCTCCTTTGACCTTTCCATGTCAACCAGTTTATTCAATTCTTCAAAGGGGAGAGTTCAAAGGGGAGAGAATGATATTGTCAATACATAGTTCCTGGTCTGCAAGCAATTGATCCTGACTGGCCTCAACTCATCATCTTAAGTGTTTGGTTCAGGGGCAGCCCTGATTGCACTTTCCATAATTCTTGCCCTAGAAGAGGAACTTTCTCCCCTCAGCTTCCTTTTCCACACTCTCTCTCCTCCTCCTCAATCTCCTTAGATATCATCTTTCTTTTCCTTTTGTCACTCACAGACCTTTGTGACTCAGGGTGGAGAGAGCTTCGACCTTCATTGATTGATGTAGCTTCTGAGCTCCGGCCAGAGAGAGGTTGAGAAGCACCTTCACTAGCAGGTGTCTCGAAAAGGGTATGGATCTCTGCAGCAGTTGATGTTGATGAGACAAGGCTCCCAGGTTCTGCCATTGGGCCTTCAGTCAAGGTTTCCCCTATGAAACTAATCTTCAGGTCTGCCTCAACATCTAGTTGACCGATGGCATTGCCTGCTTTCCTTATCTTCTTTGAAGCTGAACTATGCAATGATCTGGTCCTGGAATCTTTGAGCCATCCTATTAGCTTGTCTTGATTGGCTTGGATTAACAAGTGGCATGTTGACTAGATCCAGACTTTCATAGAAGTTCAAGGTCTAAAAGTTGAAGATCTCTTGCTGCCCTTGAACTCTAAGAATGATGAGGGCTCTTTTGTTGCTGTTTACCTCCTCCAATGATGTGATTTGAAGTTGGTGGAGATGACATAGCCCTTGGTTTCCCTTCCTCAAACAGACTCTGTATTAAGGAGTCTGTAGAGTCCACATCATTGTGAACTTGAGGAAGTTGCTGAGTATGCACAATTACAAGTGAGGATGGTGGGTCCTCACTGTCCATACTCCCTAAAGAACTCCGGTTATATGACTGTAATGAGTTTCTCCCCTTTTTTGGTAGCATCACCCACTTGCATAGGTGAGCTAGGAGTTAGATCAATCACATTCATAGGTTCTTGGTTCCTGTTGAGCTCCTCTTAAAGGTCTCCTAGCTAGTTTGTCCTTAAGATTTGAAATCCCAAGTTGTTGATCATTGACATGTTTTGCAAGGTAGTCACTTGAGATTCAAGATGACTAACCTTCGAGACTAAATAGGTGCATGTTTTAGAAAGTTTTTGCACCTTTAGTCTTAAATTCCCTTCATCTTCGTCAGAAGAATCATGGGGGATGAGATGATTGGAGCAGAGTCCTCTCTCTTATCACCAGCTTCAGTTCTTGTTGCTGGATTCCCTCTGCTCACTGGCAGCCTCAGTTGAGGAGTCAGTGGACTGAGTTGCCATGGTTGAGGTCTTAATGATGTAATCACTTGCAAAAGTGAGAGCCTCTTTCATATGGACATCCTGAACAGCTTCAAAAGTGTCCACCTCAGTAGTAGGTTACTGGTGTGGGATAGAAATAGGAGACTCAAGAGCATTCATCTCTCTTTGAGTAAGGGAAAAGAAGAGAGAGTCATGATACTTACTGAAACCTAGATCTTCATCAGTATAGAAGTCAAGGTTGGAATTGGATAGTTTAAGTCCAAAGGTTGTGGATGGTAACTGTCCCCTGAAGGTTGATCACTTGAGTGTTGAGACTTAGAGTGATGGCTTAAGGCATTTGGGCTTATAAGCTCATCAGGCTAAGCATGAGGAACCTCAACACCGATCATAAAAGGAATGGGAGTGGTTTGCTCCTTAGGAGAAGTGGAAGCTCTAGTGTCCACTTCTTCCTGCATAAGTGAGTATATAGGGCCTGCATAGACTAATAGTCTAAGTAGGGGTTCGTTATTTGTTTTCTTGGTAGGTGAGGGTGATTGTGGCTATTGAGGTAGTTGGGAAGTAGAAGGTGTGGGTTCAACACTAGCTGGTGCTGCTAGGTTATCACCTTGAGCAATGAGCTCTAACATTTTTGGGATCAAGGATGTTTCTACCCTAGAGAAGCCAACAGTGGGCTTTCTTAGTATTTTAAAGATATCGGGCTTCATCTGTCCCAATTTAAGAATATTACATGTTCCCCTTAACTGTGAGCCCAGTTCATAGTTAAGAATGTATTGAACATATCTAGGGAACATGTAATACTCTAACGAGTCCAAGTTTGCAAGCAGATTTGTGTAAACAAATTGAGAGTACCTGAACTTGACTCCCTGAACCATCTCATGGACAATAAAAGAGAGATCTTTAGGAATCTGGTCCCATCCATCATGCTTCTTTGATAAGTGTAGATAACCACATGGAGCAGGAATTTCCATTGGGATGAGACCTTCCCTTTCCTGAAGGTCTTGACAGAATAATCTCCCTCATATCCTAACTACGCAAAGGACTGGTTTACAGCTTCCTTGGAAAAGAACACCTCACCTTCTTCATCATCTAGCTAAAGGTGTATGTTGATGATGGTCGGAGTGATGAAGACTATTGTCCCTTATACTTTGGCAGACAGTGCCTTCTCCCCATCCATGACGACCTCTTGGCAGGTCTTCCAGAATTCTAGCAAAAGATCCTTATAAAGTGGAGGATCAATGGTTAGGGAAGTGAAATAGTTCGACAGAGCTAAGAAACGGCAAACCTTTGAGAAATGTGGATCTCTCTTAGAGCTTAATAGAGCAACCTGATTATGTTGTCTATGTAACTGCATGGAAAATTTGGGATCATTTTTGTGATGACGGTTGGCCATTTTGAGATAGCTTAAGGATGAAGAAAGAAGGAAGAAAGAAATTTCAGAGAGAGATTTGGGGTTTTAGGTCTGGAGGAAGAAGGAGATGATAGAAAGAGGGGGAAAGCATTGAGTTTATATATGAAAAAGGATTTTAGATAAAGTTTAATGAAAGAGGATAAATTTGAAATCCGGATGTCGATCCCACCTCTGAAAAAATAGTTTTCTTTGCTCAAAAAGTAGTTTTTTGGAAGTCAAAAAGCTTCTGAAGGTAAATTATCTTTGAAAGTTATAATGAAAAAGCTTCCGTAGCTAAAATGACTTCGAATGATTTTCCTAAGAGTTGTGAAAATTTTGCTTCGAAAGAAAATTAAGGCTTGAATGCTTTGTCCAGATGAACAAAGCTTCGAGAGTTAATTTGCTTCGGAAGAGAATGGTCCATGAAAGCATTTAAGTGTCTGAGACAAGTATTTAAGCTTCGGAAGATATTTCAGAAATTCTTCCGAAGGTAAATTTCTTAGACAGTTATTTGTTTTGAAGGCATGATTTTCTTCCGAAGATAAAAGCATATCTTCCGAAGGATCAAAAAAATTTCAAAAATCTAATGAGAGTCTTTAAATATTTATCCAAAGAAAACATGAGCTTATAAAAGTGATGAACTAGACAACTTAGGACACACAGATTTTAAGAAATAATAAGAATTAGTTTTAAGAAAAACCTACTCAAAGTTCATCATCCCAATAGCTGATATTAGATATTTAAATCTTAGTTCATCAAAAGCTTTTGTAAGCAGATCAGCATATTGTTCATTTGTGTGAACTTTGACTAGTTTAATTAATCCTTTTTCATAATTATCTCTTAATAAATGATACCTGATGTTGATGTGTTTAGTCCATAAGTGCTGCACAGGATTCCCTGTGATAGAAATTTTATTGTTGTTGTCTATGTGAATGGGAGTCTCCTTGAAGTTTAACCCATAGTCCAGCATCTGATTCTGAATCTAAAGCACTTGAGCACAGCAGCTTGCAGCAGCAATGTATTCAGCTTCAGCAGTTAATGCAGAGACACAGGATTGTTTCCTGCATTGCCATGAGACAACCCTTCCACCAAGAAACTGACATCCCCCAGATGTAGACTTTCCAGTCATGTTGCAACAACCATAATCACTATCTGTATATGCATACAGATTAAAGTCGGAATTCTTAAGATACCATAGACCAAGTGTTGAAGAACCTTTAAGGTATCTTAGAATCCTTTTGATAGTGATAAGGTGAGACATCTTGGGGTGGCTTGATATCTTGCATAAATGCAAGTTGCAAACATAATATTAGGCCTTCTAGCGGTAAGATACATAAGAGACCCTTCATAGCCCTATATAAATGTTCATCTACACACTCCCCCTCAAGATCAGGTTGAAGAGCGTGTTTCTAGCTATAGGTGTCTTAGAAATCTTACAGTTAGTTATATGGAACCTTTTGAGTATGTCTTGAACATATTTTGACTGACTAATGAAGATGTCATCTTCAACTTGCTTCACTTGAATTCCCAGAAAGAAATTGAGTTCCCCCATGGCACTCATTTCAAATCTATCCTTCATCAGCTTCTCAAAGTCTTTGTAGAGCTTTGGATTAGTTGATCCAAAAATGATGTCATCTACATATACTTGAACTAGCAATATGTCATTTCCCTGTCCTTTGATGAAGAGTGGTCCATCTATAGTACCTTTTTTGTATCCATGCTTGCAGAGATACGGAGACAGAGTCTCATACCACTTCTTGGGTGCCTGATGCAGCCCATAAAAAGCTTTGTCAAGCTTGCAGACATAATCAGGATCTGCAAAACCAGGTGGCTGTTTGAAATACACCTCTTCATCAATCACTCCATACAAAAAAACACACTTTACATTAAGTTGATAGACCTTGAAGTTCTTGGATGCAGCAAATACGAGGAATATCCTAACCGCTTCCAGTCTTGCTATAGGAGAGATGACATCAGTGTAGTCAATCCCTTCTTCTTGTGTGTATCCTTGAACAACTAGTCTAGCTTTGTTCTTGATGATAATGCCTCTATCATCCTTCTTGTTCCTAAACACCCATTTGGTTCCAATGGTAGTCTTCCCATGAGGAAGAGGACAAAGGTTCCAAAATTTCTGCCTTTTGAATTGAAGCAGCTCCTCTTACATAGCTTCAACCCAACTTCCATCCTTTAAAGCCTCATCAACTTTCTTTGGCTCTATCTAGGATAAGAAATGCAGGATCGGTGTTTGTCACTTAAACACAAATGTTTTCTCTCAAACTCACCTAGAATCACACTTGGGTAAGAATCAAGAAGAGTTGATCACAATATGAAAAGTAACTAACAACACGGAAAGATAATTTTCAAGATACTTTTATATATTGATTCTCAACTCAAGATACAAAGACTCTTACAAGCAGATGATAATCTTACCTCTATGAGTTACAAAGAGAACCTATATATAATACTATCTACAACCGGATATACTTTGATACCAGTTGAGATCCTTTAGCTAAAGCCTATACTACAAGATTAAAGTTAAGGTATCTCGGATAAAGTCTTATCTGAGATTTGGTCGTCAGGACATGTCCCTGACTTACCTTTTATCACCAACTAAAGATGGCAACTGTACTATCATGAAAAGGTAAACAGTGGAATAAAGTATGGTCAACAACATGGTTCTTTAGGAAGAAGTCATGTAGTATCAGAAGTCTGTAGCGGAGTGTCAGAGACCATACTTGTGTCCACTGGTTATAATAGTGTCTTCCGAAGGTTAAATGGCTTCGGAAGAGTAAGTACTTCCGAAGCCACTTTATACTTCGGAAGAGGCTGCTTCTTCCAAGACTTGGAGACTTCTTCATCATACTTTGGAAGTGGTCTTCACTTTCTTCTTCTAAGTCTTGAACTTCGGAAATATGCATTTGTCCTCAGAAGTAGAGTTCTGTCTTCGGAAGTTGGACTTTTCCTTTGTCTTCGGAAGAACTCTACAACCTTTAGAAGTTCCAAGAAGAGCTTTGGAAGCCTTTGCATGCAGCATCAAAATAACTTAAGTGATCTAGTTTTGGTTGCATTAGCCTTCTTCTTGATCCAACAAACTCCTCCTAGGCTGATGCTACCAAAACTTCACTTACCTCGACTTCTCAAAACTTTCAGCACCAAGGAGAGCAAATATTTGTCTGTCTCCTTGTTCTTCCCTGATGTGGTGCTGAGAAGTTTGTACAGATCCTGGTAGACAGGAAATTCAGTCTGTCACCTTGGATAACATGTACCCTTTGTTGTTGCCCTCTGAAAAGAGTTAGTTGATGGGAACTGTAATCATATCCCCATCGAACTATAGGTTCCAATTCAGGACCTTTCACCATCTATAGAAAGGTAGCACCTTTGGTGGGAGATCTTTCCTTGTCTTCCTATCTTCTCAACTTCAACTCTTCTTCAATCTTTGCTTTTGCAGTTAGCTCGGCCAAATGAAGACTGCTGAGATGATTTCTGACGAGTGCAACAGTTTCAGAGTTGGAGGGGTTGGAGAATGGTTTCTCTGCTAACTCAGCAATGTCAAATCTGCTGGAGTGTAACAGAGAGGTTGCATTGAGTCTGTTGACTTCACCATTCTCTCTTCCACAACAAAGT
The DNA here is from genome assembly GCA_025506515.1 of Flaveria trinervia. Classification (NCBI taxonomy): domain Eukaryota; kingdom Viridiplantae; phylum Streptophyta; class Magnoliopsida; order Asterales; family Asteraceae; genus Flaveria; species Flaveria trinervia. The sequence goes on from CM046442.1 coordinate 30,867,093, forward strand.
TGTGAGAAGGTTCATCGAACCTCCACTGATTATCTTCCTTCTAGGCACAAGAGGCTGACTAGGAATCTTGTCCTCTTTTCATGTATCCAGCAGAGTCACCAGTTTCCTTCTGAGCTTCTTTTCTTCCTCATTTAAAGAGTCTGAATTGAGGCCCAAAATCTTGCAGCCTGGTCCAAAGTTCCTCTAGGCAAATCAAGGAATCTGTCTCTTGTGAGGGAACTTGAAGATCCGTCTACATAGGTAATGTTAAAGAGTCTTCTACACAGGAAACTTCGCTCAAAGTGGTGCAATTAGTGAGCTTCGTCTTGACTGCCTTAACTCCTCAAGGGAGAGATGTTGAGAAGGCTGAAGGGATGTGGTTTGGATGGTAATTAGGTAGGTTTAGGTTTAGAGGTTCTGGCTAGTGTTTCGGGTTGGATGATGGGAAGTTTACGAGGTTGAGGTGAGGGAGTAGTAGTGGGTAGTGATGTGGGTTCAGGGGTGAAGGGTTCAGGTTTAATGGCGAATGGTAGGGATGAGGGTTCAAGTTGTGGTTAGGTAGAAGCAGTGAAGTCATCCCTTTTACCCTTCTGTACATCTCTTTCCTTTTCCCAACCGGATGTCAGCCTTAATTTCACTGACAATCCGTTGGAGTGTCCTTTCAGACATAGGACCCACCTGCCTACCGGAGAAGCCATGAGCCCGAAGATAGTCCTTCATCCAAGTTTTCTCAGTAAGCTTTTGCGGTAGTGACCCTAGCCTCTTCTTCTTTCTTCTTCTTCTCTCTTTCCTTTTCTTTTGCAGCCTTCTTCCATTCTTCTCCATTTGATCCTGCTCTTTGTTGAAGAGCCAGAGGATCGTGTCATCATTGTATGGAGAGAGTTCTTGAAGATCAAAACCTCTAGAGAGTAGGAAGTTTATCATGTCTTTCCTCACTGCAATTCATCCTCCTTTTGTTTCTTTTCCTTTTCCTCCAAGGCCAACCTGGCTTCTTCTTCAAGCTTCAGCCTGGTTGCCTTCTCCAAATCCACCAACTCCTCTAATGGTAGCAGGAGTGTTTCTTTATTGGCAGCTCCTATTTCAATGAGCTGGTCAATGATCTGCTCTCTTCTTTTATTGATGACAACCTCCTGATTGGAAGCAGTTGCTTTTGTGCTAGCAGCTAGCAACTTCTCAGTCTAAAGTCTTCCTTTCTTCTTAAGTTTTTCAATCTTCTCCTCTTCCTGAATCTCTTCCGTAGTCATCTTCCTTTTACCTTTATCCTTTGAAGATCCTGACTGTGGTGGTTCTTGAGAGAGGTTTCTGATTGTGAGAGAGTCAGAGATGGAGTCTGTGATGGAGGTACAATCGGAAAGTCCTCACTGCTCATTTCAGATTCCATTTCCAAGATAGCATATGTGATGATCAGTTCCTTGGACATCTTAAACAGTCCTTCCGCAGCTTCCATTTCAGCTTCGGAAGATTCGACTTGTTCTTCCGAGGCTTTAACTTCAGCTTCAGAAGTTAAAGGAGATGCAGATCCCAACTGTTTTAGTTGCTGGGCCATCAGTTCCCATTTCCCCTTCGAATTGAATCTTAGGTTCCATGGGAACCTTAGGTTGACCAACTTCTTCCACAGTGGTAGAAGGTGTAGTCAGCCTTTGAAGTTCTTCTGCTCCAAAGTAGATCATTGCAGCATCATGACTTGGCTGCTCAAAGGAAGATCTTAACAGAAACTTGGTGAAGAGTCAGTAGAGATCATTAAGCATCCTTGGATCAATCTGAAGAGTGACCTGAGATGTTTCAGGTGCAGAAATGATGGGAGAGGAAGATGTTGAAGTGGAAGGAAGGCTCTATGGTTCCTTGTGTGTTTGTCTTTGAACATTCTCCCCCTTTTTGGTAGCATCATCTTGAGAGCTAGATGAGCTGGAGGAGGAAGTCAGGGAGACCTGAATAGGTACATGCCTAACAGATCTCTCTATCTGTTTCTCAGCTAGTTGAGCCTTGAGATTGTCAATCTCAAGTTGCTGAGTGGCAGATCTTGCCTCTAAAGTCCTAACCTAGATTCCAGGTTTTGAGACTTTGGAAAGAAGATCTTGAATGAGGAGTTGCATGCTTCCTCATCTTCTTTCGAAGAATCACGGGGAGATGAGGTAACATACCTAGTATGTTCAGCCTCACCACCAGATGTGGTTTCTTGGCACCCTGGTTTCCCATGCTCAATGATGTCTCTTTCAGAGTCATCAAAGGGCTCGGTTGCCGTAGATTCAGTCTGAGAAATGTTACCACTTGCCATAAGTCCATTGAGGCACCTTCTGTAGTGGCAGCTGAATCTACATGAGTCCCCTCCATATCAGTGGGACTCACCTCAGTTGGTTGCTGATGGGGCTAGAGATAAGAGATTTCTCCGGACTCTGTTGATCTTGGAGAGGGTGTTGTAGATCAACTTCATTGCCATGGAGATATGTTATCTCTCATCATTTTAAATAAAAGGTCAGTAAAAGATAGGATGGTTAAACCTACTGACCCGGGACTTTGGTCAATGTCTACAGGCATTGAGCCTCTGGTGGGGTTGTCCTTGTTGGCTGCTCAGGGGAGTATAGAGACTCACTTGAGGGCTTTCAGCTTGGGTTGTGGGCTCATGGGTCTGAGACTGAGGAGACTCAGGACCCAATTAAGGTCAATTGAGGATGGTTAGACCTCAAGCTGAGTGGGAGCCCTTTGTTCCACTCTAGCCTTTTGGATTGAACAGGAGGAGCTTGTTCAATCAGAGTAGATTGAACAGGTTCATTTGGGACGTCTCTGATAAATGATGGTGATGGGTAGTGTTGGCATAGTGGGGGTAGTTGCTGGTGTGGGTTCATCACCTGTGGGGTTAACAGGGATGTCACCAGGAGCCGTTGGCTCAGTCATACCTGGAAGAAGTGCAGTATCTCTTCTTGTGAAGTTGGTGGACACTCTCTTCAAAGTCTTGAAGATGGTCGGCCTCATCTGGGGAGCAGTCAGAGCAGCTGCACAAACAAGCGTGCTCTGGTCTAGCTCACAGTTGATTATATGCTGGAGAAACCTGGGATACATGAAGAAGGTGTCTTTCTGAAGATTTCCATGAGGTTAGTCAGCATAAATCTTGAGTAGTTGAAGCGGAGGCCTTTTACCAACCCATGAACAAGGCACCCAAGTTCAAATGGGATTTGATCCCATCCGCCGGATTTATTCGACAAGCAGTGAAGGACCACGTGTTGTAGGAACTTCCATTTGTACGAGAAGTTAAATTTGTAGACAGTTGACCTGCTAACGTCTCCTCCATATCCATTTGGAGATAAGAATGGTCCAGGTTGCTTTGGGAAATTCCGTTGGAGCGCCCTCATCATGAAGCTCTAAATGCTCCCTGATGAGCTGTTCAGAAATGACCAACTACTGGCCACAGATGCTTGATCGAATGACACGGACCCCGTTTAGGGTTTCAATCTGACCATTTGCTCAAAATTCAGACATTGGTTTGAGAAAATCATGGGGTTAACGGTCAGAGCGGTGTAGTAGGAAGATTGGGTTAGGAAGGAGATGATATCTGAGAAGTCAACATCTCTTGATGAATCAAGAAGTGCGACTTGATTGTGCTGTGGGTGAAGGCCATTTGGAAAGGTGAATGGGAATGATTGAGCTGGGTAAAGATGAGTAGAAGAAATTTCTAAGGCTGTAAAGTTTGCAAGTAAGAGAGTGAAAGTGAATAGTCGAGATAATTTAAGCAGATTGTGGAGGGCGGTAAGGGGGTTAGGAAGGTGATGTGATGGTTAGTGGATGAAATGATAGTGGCTCGGTAAGGTTAAAAATCAGTTAATTATCCGACATCATTAACAAAATCTTTGCTTTTTACAGTGTGGGGCCCAAGAAATTTACGTTACACGGTGAGATCTCTCTCCGAGTGTAAAACATTTCGAAGGTAACTTGTCTTCCGAAGGCAATTCTTACTTCCGAAGCCAATTATGTGCTTCCGAAGGTTAGAGTTGCTTCCAAATAGAGAATTTGTAAGTTTCGAAGTAGATCTGATATGCAATCAATCTTCTTCCGAGACCAAAAATTCTTTCGAGTAGAAAGTTATCCTTTGAGAAATATGCTTCGGAAGATATAATAATGTCTTCCGAAGGTTAATTTCTCTTCGGAAGGAATTTACACTTAGAAAATTTTAGAGAGAATCCTTGTAACATGGCTTAAATTGTATGACACAAGACTTACATATTAAAAAGGTTTTCAAAAGAGATCAGATTAATCAATGTTTATCATCCCAATAGCTGCTATGAGATACTAAACCTTTGTTCATCAAAAGCTTTGGTAAACAGATCAGCATATTATTCATTTGAATCAACTTTGATTACCTGATTAGATTTTCTCATGAATGTCTCTAATGAAAGATACCTGATGTCAATGTGCTTAGTCTTGGAGTGCTTCACCGATTTTCAGTAATGGAGATAGCACTGTGTTGTCAATATGGATAGGAGTACTATAAAGTTGAATCCATAGTCTAACATCTGATTTTGAATCCATAGCAGTTGAGCACAGTAGCTAGCAGCAGCAATGTACTCAGCTTCAGCAGTTGATGTAGAGACACAGGATTGTTTCTAGCATTGCCATGAGATGATCCTTCCACCAAGAAATTAACATCCTCCTTATGTTGATTTCTTGTCAGCATTGCAGCCGCCGTAGTCACTGTCAGAGTATCCATAAAGATTGAAATCCTTGTTTTTGGGATACCAGAGACCTCGTTTAGGTGCTCCTTTGAGGTATCTGAGGATTCTCTTAACAGCAGCTAAGTGAGACACCTTAGGAGCAGCTTGATATCTTGCACAGATTCAGTAGCAAAGATGATATCAGGTCTACTTGTTGTAAGATACATCAGAGAACCAATAATTGCCCTATACTGATGTTGATCAGTATCCTCCCCCTCAAGGTCAGGACAAAGATTATGGTTTCTGGGTATGGGTGTCTTGGCAGGCTTGCAATCCTTCATCTCAAATCTTTCTAAGATGTTAGAGACATATTTAGATAGATTAATGAAGGACCCCTCCTTCAGTTGCTTTACCTGAATTCCAAGGAAAAAGTCCATTTTTCCCATGGAGCTCATCTCAAACTTCTTCTTCATAATGCTCTCAAAGTTCTTGCACATTTGGTCATTTGAGGAACCAAATATGATGTCATCGACATAGACTTGTACAAGCAAAATGTCATTTCCAGACTTTCTAATGAAGAGAGTCTTGTCAATGGTACCTCTCGTATAGCCATTCTTCAGAAGAACTGAGACAGAGTCTCATACCACAACCTAGGTGCTTGGTGCAGCCCATATAGAGCTTTATCCAATTTGCACACATAGTTGGGGTGTGTGTGGATCTCAAACCCTGGAGGTTGGCATACGTACACTTCCTGTATATATCCGTATAGAAAAGCACACTTGACAAAGTTGGTATACTATGAAGTCCTTGGATGCAGCATAAGCAAGAAGATCCTAACTGCCTGAAGTCTTGCAACTGGTGCGAAGACATCAGTATAATCGATTCCTTCCTCTTGAGTGTATCTTGAACCACAAGTCTTGCCTTATTCTTGATGATCAAGCCTCTATCATCTCTTGTTTCGGAAAACCCATTTGGTGCCTATGGGTACTTGACCAGATGGTAGCGGACATAGGTTCCATACCTTCTGTCTCTTGAATTGAAGCAGCTCCTCTTGCATCGATTCAATCCAGCCTATCTTTTAAGGCATCTTCTACCTTCTTGGGTTCCATCTGAGATAGAGAAAGCATGAGTACAAGAAGACATTCCTTGATGAGTCTTCCTCTTGTTCTCACACCCTCAGAGAAATTCCTATGATGTTCTCAGTTGGATGAGTGTTATGGAATTTGAAGCCAAGGAATCACTTCAAGTTGCAAGAGATAGATCCAAGTTGGACATATTTGCTCAGGAACTAGAACACTCTGTCCAGTGTTGTTTCAAAGTCATTCAATGAGGACTGATTGATGAATGAGAAACATCATCAATAGTTGGTTTGAGGTAGCATTAACAGTTGCTGTTCCTTCAAAATACTACTCCTTCTGCTGGTGTTGTGGTGGATCACGTGATGAGTTTTGAGGCTCAGTAGGTGACTCACTTGTTGAAGCTTCACTATCCTTGATATAGTTAAACTATCGGATCTGTGAATAATGGAAGCTGATGTATTGCAGTACTTGGAGAATTTGGTCTAGGCCTGGGAAGCTCAAACAGTTGAATTAGCAGCAGCATCAGCATCAGTTGAGCACCTATTCCAACTGAAACATTCTCACAAGAAGTTTAGAATAGTTTGGAAACAATTCTAAATCAAAGATGTGATCGGTCCATTCCCCCTAACACAAGGAGTGTGCTCATTAAAAACTATATGGATGACTCCTCAAATTGTTGATTCTTAATGTTGTATACTCTTAAGCTTTGGAGCTAGAAGAGTATCCAACAAAGATAGCATCATCCAACTTTTCAGCAAATTTTGCTAAATTGTCCTTTGTGTTAAGTATGGTACACTGCTGCCAAAGGACCTTAGAAAGCCAATGAACGGTGGCCTCTTGTTCCATAGCTCATAAGGGGTTTTTCCATGGGCTTAACTACAAGAACTCTGTTCTACGTAGCATGCAGTGCTGACTGCCTCTGCCCAGAATGTTAGAGGTAGCTTTGAATCAGCTAACATAGTTCGAGCAGCCTCAATAAGTGTCCTATTCCTCCTCTCAGCAACACCGTTTTGTTGAGGAGTTCTGAGAACTATATTGTCTGGCAATCCCTTTTGAGTTACAGAATGAGTCAAGAACGAAGTTCTAAACTCAGTCCCTTGATCACATCTAATTATTTTAACCTTGTGATCAATTTGATTTTCTATTTTAAGAATAAAAGATTTTAATGTTTCAGCAGTTTCATCTTTAGTTCTTAAAAAGAATACCCATGTGAATCTTGTAAAATCATCAACTATCACAAGGCAGTATGATTTCCTTCCAATGCTCATTATACTGTGGGACCAAAAAGATCCATGTGCAATAAGTGCAATGGAGTAGTGATAGAGTTAACACACTGGATTTATGAGATGTCCTGTGTTGTTCCTTTCAAGCAGCAACACAGTTGTCTTTGCAGAAAAACTCCTTTTTAGGCAAACCATGTACCAAGGTATTTTTAGCCAATTTATTCATTGTCTTAAAATTTACATGACACATACGTTTATGCCATAGTGTTGACTCATCACTATCAGCTTTGGAAAGAAAGCATGATACTTCACCCTTGGGGAAGCATTGTTCATATCAAGCTTGTACATATCCCCTTTCCTGGGAGATCTAAGAAGCACCAATTCCGGAGGAATTGTCATCCCTGGTTTGAGGATATGCCCTCATGTTCTGTGAAAAGCATTTGGTGCTTTTGATCACAGAATTGAGAAACACTTAACAGATTGTGTTCAAGCTGTTTGACAAAGTTAACTTTGTCAACGGTTAACATACCATTGGATATACTCCCTCTGCCAGAAATATCCTCCGGCCTTACCTCCAAACTGGACAGGACCTCCATCATAATGTTGAAATTGTTGAAGGAGATGTATGTTCCCTGTCATGTGCCTGGAGCATCCAGTATCTACAATCCATACATTGTTGTTCTTGTCAAATGGATGTTCCTGCATATAAGATGAGATTTCAGTTTTGTTTGGAAACCCAAGCTTCATTGGTCTTGGGTTCTTCCAAATATAAAGACATGAGTGAACCAAATGATATGCATGGGGGTTCAACAGAGGTCATTGAGGAAGAGGTTTGGGCTGCAGCATCTTCCTTGATCTTCCAGTCCCCTTTGGCTGATCTTGGAGGATGAGCTTGATGAAGCTTTTGCAGCATGGTCTTCTTCCGAAGCTTCTTTCTTTTCGGAAGAAGTCCTCACCACCTTTTCTTGCAAAGCAGTCTTCTTCTGGGATGGTTTCAAGGGAGCTTTCTTGTTCTTCCGAACCTTAGTAGCTTTTGCTTCCGAAGCCATTTTCCCTTCGGAAGGAGTTTCTTCCGAAAGCAACTTGGCTTTGGAAACTAGCTTTCCCTTCTTCAACTCTTGAACGTATGGAAGGGTCCAAATGTGAAACCTTCCCTGACTCCTTCTTTCCTAACATTATTTGCATAATGTGTGCTTGCAGGATTGTAGTAACAATCTTTTCCATATGATTTTGCAGGCCACACATGATGCATGCAATGTTAGTCTTTTCGGGAAGTGAGGGTTGCTGTTTCTTGGTTTTCTTTTCTTCGTCAGCAACTTTTCCCTTTAACTTCTGATCCTTTGGTAGGACAGGGATGCTGGTATTACATTCCTTCCTGAATCAAAAGTACCCAACACTTGGAAACCAGCTGAAACAAAGACACCCTTTTGTTTGGGGTCAATTTTCAGTTTGGATTCAGCCACTTTCTTAGCAGTTCTCCTAGCAGCTTTAGCTCTGCTTCTTCTGGCTTTGTGGTTAGGATTTGATCATCACAAGAGGCGATAGCTGTATTCCCTGTTCCTTCCCTGTGGTGGCCACTATTGGTGCCTCATCCTTTAACTCTGGAAAGAAAGGGTCAGCAGTTGGAACCTCTTGCTCTTCAGTACCACATCTAGGCTGTCTGATAGACTCATAGGAATGTGGTGGAGCAATTCATTGGTTCCCAACCTTCTTTGTTCTGAGAACAGAGTTTGGAATGGGAGGATGATGCAAGAATAGCTTGGAAGTTTTGCTCAGAGATAGCATGCTTCCTGGCCTGAGCCTCAGTAGTGACAAGCTGGGCTTGAGCCTCAAACAATTTGGATATCAGATCCTTGATTTGAATCTTGTAGTTGGTGTGTTCATGTTTCAAAAGAGATACAGTTTTCTCCAACTCATCAATTTCTTTGATAGTCAGATTCAGCTCTTTTAAAATCAGATTTTAGATATTTAAAGACTCAATGTCAGATCTGATTTCTTATTGTAATCTTGATAGAGTTTAACTTTAGCTATACAGGCTGGAGTGCAGAGATGTTCATATACATGGGCATCATCTGTTCCGGCCATGAGAGCTTGAGCAGGAGTCACAACCTGTACCATGAAGCTCCAGTCAACTTCTTGAGCCATTGCGGCCTCTCAGTTGACTTCTCAGTGGGCTTTGAGGTTGAGGGATGTGTGGAGGCCTGTGGGGTTCCGGATTGGTCTTGGGAGCCTTGCATTCCCTTGCAAAATGACCCAGTTGGTTACAGTTGTAACACTTTGCCTAGTCGTGTCAAACCCGAACTTGCTGGTATTGGGTTCTGAGGGAAATGCCTTCCAGTTCTCTTAAAGAACTTCTTTGATCTGTAAGTTAAGAGAGCCATTTGCTGGACAATGTCCACGTACTCTACGTTATCTGGGCTGAAACACTCAAGATCATCAAAGCAGTATTGAAAATTCCTAAGTGTCACCTCCTGAGACAAAGGCACAACTTTCCTGGAAGGAATTGTGTTGAGCCTGTTGAGACCTTGGAGTCTAGGATAAGTGATGTAGGGACCAGATGAGCAGGATGGTTGTGATAAGTCAGGAAGTGCTGAGGTTGAGGGGTTAATGAGCCTTCAGCAACCATTAAAGCTTGCTAGCAGGAAGACTCATAGATCTGCTTGTTTGGGGCCCTTCTTACTCTCCATCTCTAGAGATGGTATCCATCAAGGATGCCATAGAGCTCAGTCATGGAAAGAGTGTTCAAGTTTTCTGTTCTCTTGATAGAGACACAGTAGAATGTCCACTCATTTGGAAGAGCACTCATGAACTTCTCGTGAGATCTCTAAGTTCAGGAGTGATCTTATAGACTGGAGGGAAGAGATAAGATCCATGTACCTGAAGTACTGCTGGCTGAGGGTCTCTCCAGCAATATGAGTGAAGTTCTCAAAACTCTGCTTCAGTGAGTCCTTCTTTGGGTCGTTGGAGCAAGAATACATCTGAGCAAGTGCATCAAACAATTCTTTGGCAGTCTTGCAATGCTCGAACCCCACCATAATAGAGTTCGGTATTACAGTCATGAGTATAATCATAGCATTGCTGTCGATGTCCATCTTCTTTCTGTCTTCATCAGAATAGTCCATGACACTTTTTCTATCATGGCACCGTTTCCACCAGGTGAAGCACCTTTGGCTTGTATGGTCCATTGACAATCGAGTTCCACATTTGTTCTTGGTATCTAATGAAGCCTTCCATTCTTCTACTCCAAGACCTGAAGTTTTCAGGGGTGATATTGGCGCTTTGGTCATCGTCCCCATTTCTACTTCAGATTTGTTGAGGGCCATTTGAGGGAGTGGGTGGTAGGGAGGAGTGAAAACAGGTGATTTGGATGGTTAAATCACGCAATCAAGAGCCTGAAAAGCTCTGATACCAATTGCAGGATCGGTGTTGTCACTTAAACACAAATGTTTTCTCAAACTCACCTAGAATCACACTCGGGTGAGAATCAAGAAGAGTTGATCACAATAGGAAAAGTAACTAAGAACACAGAAAGATAATTTTCAAGATACTTTTATATATTGATTCTCAATTCAAGATACAAAGACTCTTACAAGCAGATGATAATCTTACCTCTATGAGTTACAAAGGAAACCTATATATAATACTATCTACAGCCGGATATACTTTGATACTAGCTAGGATCCTTAGTTAAAGCCTATACTACAAGACTATAGTTAAGGTATCTTAGATAAAGTCTTATCTGAGATTTGGTAGTCAGGACATGTCCCTGACTTACCTTTTGTCACTAACTAAAGATGGCAACTGTACTATCATGAAAAGGTAAACAATGGAATAAAGTATGGTCAACAACATGGTTCTTTAGGAAGAAGTCATGCTGTATCAGAAGTCTGCAGCGGGGTGTCAGAGACCATACTTGTGTCCACTGGTTATAACAGTGTCTTCCGAAGGTTAAATGGCTTCGGAAGAGTAAGTACTTCCGAAGCCACTTTATACTTCGGAAGAGGCTGCTTCTTCTTCAAGACTTGGAGACTTCTTCATCATACTTCGGAAATGGTCTTCACTTTATTCTTCTAAGTCTTGAACTTCGGAAGTATGCATTTGTCCTCAGAAGTAGAGTTCTGTCTTCGGAAGTTGGACTTTTCCTTTGTCTTCGGAAGAACTCTACAACCTTCGGAAGTTCCATGAAGAGCTTCAAAAGCCTTTGCATGCAGCATCAAAATAACTTAAGTAATCTAGTTTTGGTTGCATTAGCCTTCTTCTTGATCCAACAAGAAACATGAGTGAAGACAACATTTACTTCATGGGTTTGTCATCTTGTTCTACCCCTGTGATAACATCTCCAATGATGATTGTGGTGGGGTGAGACTTGTGGATCCTTAGCTGAGGGATCACAACAAGTTGTTGAGAGAGATTCAAATTTGAAAATTTTAGATCTGGCAAAGATTTTTCTCCCACTACATCAGCACACTTATCAAGAGAAACTTGATTTGATGAGTGTGTGACATCATTGATGTTGTCATCTATGGAGTGGTTATCAGCATCAAGAAATTCCTGATCACTATCACCACCTCCATTATTTTCTTCTATGTTTAAAACATCTTTATCTAGTTGTAAAGCCTCTGAGCTAGAGTTTGAAGGCATCCCAGATGTATCAGCTGAGTTTGTCATTGCGGTGCTGATAGAAACCTTATGTGCAGAAGTAGTTCTAGCAGGAGCTAAAGATGTGTTACTTGAAGGTCTTCTTAGCTCAAATCTTGGATCGGATCACCCGTTGATAAGATGTCTGCGGGTCCTGAAATAGTCTCACAAGATGTGCTAAAACAGTTGGTAACCAAATCAAGATCAAACAGCCAATCAGGACCAGAACCAGCCACACAGAGTGTGTGTTCATTGAAAGTCACATTGGCTGACTCTTCAACAATTCTAGTTCTAAGATTGTATACTCTATAAACCTTAGCTTGGGAAGAGTATCCAATAAATTTTCCATCATCTGATTTCTCAGAAATTTGACAATTTGATCTTTGGTATTCAAGATGGTGCAAGCACATCCAAATGACCTGAGAAAACCAATAAAAGGTTTCCTCTTGTGCCAAAGTTCATAAGGAGTCTTGCCATGAGTCTTAACCACTAAAAATCTATTATGCACATAGCATGCAGTGTTGATTGCCTCTGCCTAGAAGGTGATGGGCAGCTTAGAGTCAGACAACATGATTCTTGCAACTTCAATAAATGTCATGTTTCTCGTCTCAGCAACACCATTTTGCTAAGGAGTCCTGGGAGCATTGTATTGTCTTGTAATACCCTTTTCATCACAAAATGTATCAAGGGTATTTGAATTTAGTTCCTTGACCACATCTTATGATTTTGACATTGTGATCAGTTTGATTCTCAATCTTTAGGATGAAATTATTCAGAATCTCAAGAGTCTCATCCTTAGTTCTAAGGAAGAAGACCCAAGTGAACCTTGTAAAGTCATCTGTGATCACGAGACAGTAAGAGGTCCTTTCTAGACTCATTACATTGGTGGGGCCAAAGAGCTCCATATGTAACAAGTGTAGGGGTGTAGTGATGGATTTTCTTTCCTTAGGCTTGTGAGATACCTTATGTTGCTTCCCTTTCAGGCATGCAACACAATGATCATCACTTGTAAACTCTTTATTTGGCATTCCAGTTACCAAATCATTCTTAATCACTATTGGCTTTAGACAGAAAGTATGAAACTTCTCCAGAGGGAGAGGTTTCTTACAAGTCCATCTTGTACATGTTCCCTTTCCTGGGGGCTCTAAGTAGAATATGCTCATGAGGAATGACCACCCCGGGTTTGAGAACAATGCACTCATGCTTAGTAAAGAGCATGTTATGACTATGATCACAAAATTGAGATACACTCAGAAGATTGTACCCAAGCTCCTTCACAAATTTTACCTTTTCAATGCTAAGCTTACCAATTGTGACCTTGCCCCTTCCTGAAATGTAACTTACTTCATCTCCTCCAAAAGCAACCGGCCCTCCATAAATCCTTTCAAAGTTCTGGAGTAGTGACCTATTGCCTGTCATGTGCCTGGAACGGCCATTGTCAATGCACTCATGCTTAGTAAAGAGCATGTTATGACTCTGATCACAAAATTGGGATACACTCAGAAGATTGTACCCAAGCTTCTTGACAAAGATTACCTTTTCAATGCTGAGCTTGCCATTTGCGACCTTGCCCCTTCCAGAAATGTAACCACCTTCATCTCCTCCAAAAGCAACTGGCCCTCCATCAATCCTTTCAAAGTTCTGGAGTAGTGACTTATTGCCTGTCATGTGCCTGGAACAGCCACTGTCAATGATCCAGATATTTTTGTTTGTCTTGAGTTGTCCCTGCACAAAGAAAATGATTAGCTATATTTGGAAACCCAAGCCTTACTTGTCTTGGGCTCACAAAGTGAAAAGAAGGTAATGCAACAGTAATAGATCCTATGGTTGTGCTAAGAGGATCTTGAGCTGTTGTTGATGGAGAATTTTCAGTCACTTGGTGTTCTTAGACTTCCACTCCTTGACAAAGTTTACCTTTGGAAGTTTTGAAGATTGATCCTTCAGAAGATTTTGCAGACACTGCAGCAGACTTTAGTGCTTCAGAAGTATTCCTTTCTTCTGAGACCAAATTTTGTTCCGAAGACAATTTTCTACTTTCCTTCTTCTTAGATTTGGAGCTTCCGAACGAAACAAATGTTCCTTCCAAAGCTTGAATCTTCTTGGAACTCTTGGAAGTCCTTGGTTTTGTCATCTGAAGAGTACCCTTAGGATTGTATGGACAATCCTTAGCAAGATGAGTAGTACTCTCACACATAACAACTCCATTTTCTTCTTCCCAAGTGCCTTATGCTAGGAATAAGACTGACTTTTGTCACATCCCTTCTCCTCTTTCATCTTTGCAGATGCTGAAACAATCCTTTTGGGCTTGGAACTGTTGTTGGAGTTTGATGGTTCAGGCTGTGCAGTAGTGGTACATAGCAGATCAGAGCTTCTTCTTGGTATTGAGATGATATGAACAAGAACCAGAACTCTTAGTAGAAGAGTTTAGGTTGATGTTTTCAATCTTTACTACTTCTAAACTTGTAGAGATAAAAACTTGCTTATGCTTGAAGTCAAAAGTAGCCTTGATCTCTTGAGCCTTCCTTGCTTTTCCTTTGCTCTTCCTGATCAAGTTCTTTCTTATTGACTTGGTCATCACAGTCTTCTTCTTCTCCTCAGAAGGATAGTGGCCCTTCTTAGAATTCTCCTCTTCACTCTTCTCAGATGAATTCTTCACTATCACTTCTTCATCCTCTTCACTCAAAGGATCTATGAGGGGAATCTCACCTTCACAAGTTCCATACCTAGGAGATCTTACTTACAAGATTGTGTGTGGAGGAGCTATCTCATTTGATCCTAGTCCCTATTTGTTTTGATAGCACACCTTGTTGTTCAAGGATGAGGATATCATGTTCTTGAAGGTATCTTCTTCAAGAACACATTTGTCTGCCCTGGCTTGCTGATCACAAGCTCAGCCTGGCACTCAGTAAGTTTGGTTATGAGATCCTTGATCTGAGTCCTAATGTCTGTGTGCTCATGTTTTAGAACTGAAATAGTTTTCTCTAAGTCCTCTATCTTTAGTTTATAATCATGTTCAGACTTTCTAAAATTAGCTTTTAAATTGTTTAGGGACTCAAGATCAGATCTCATTTCCAAGTTATAGGACCTGTTTCTATTAACTTTAGCAATGCATTTAGGAGTACAGAGATGTTCCAATACCTTGGCTTCATCATGATTTTCCATCAGTGCTTGGTTTGGAGAAGCATCTTCCACCTGAAAGCTCAGTCAAAGCCTCCGTCTTCAACAGCAATAGCAGCTTGCTGCTTTGGCTTCTCATTCTAGGAAGCTTTATCAGTGTAGTTGGGTCTGGACTATGTTTGGCCACCATTTGTTCTAGGTGCCTTACACTCCCTAGCAAAGTGGCCCATCAAGTTACAGTTGTAACACTTGACTTTGCCTTTGTACAGGCCAACTTTCCACTGGTTACATTGCTTGGAAACTTCCTTCCTGTCCTCTTGTAGAACTTCTTGGCTCTGTGAGTGAGAAGAGCCATCTGCTGAACTATTCCATCTACTCCAGACCATCTGGATGGATACAGTCCAGGTCTTCAAGAGTGAAAAGAAAGATGTCACAACTTTCATCAGAACACACAAAGGCTTGAGAAGAGCTTGTCTCTTAGAATGGGCTTCTTGAGTGTAGTTCTCTGTTGGACCAAAAGAACCAATGAGCCGGATCAGAAAAACCTTAAGTCCCACAGACGTCACAACAACTGCTGCAGTCCACAACAGCTGCTGAAGACAAAGTCTGAAGACAAGTGCTGAAGACAAAGTCTGAAGACACAAGTGCTGAAGACAAAGTCTGAAGACACAAGTGCTGTAGACAAAGTCTGAAGACAAGTGCTGAAGACAAAGTCTGAAGACACAAGTGCTGAAGACAAAGTCTGAAAACACAAGTGCTGAAGACAAAGTCTGAAGACAAGTGCTGAAGACAAAGTCTGAAGACACAAGTGCTGAAGACCAAGTATCAGACGTTGTCACAACAACTGAAGAGGTCTTCTTCAGTAGTTGTGACGGTTTTCTTTTCAGTAGTTTTATGTTTTTCTTTTCAGTAGTTTTGTAAAACGACTGAAGGGCTTGTTCTTCAGTCGTTGTAGTTTCAGTAGTTTCGTATCAGTATTTTTATGTTTTATACTTAGCACTCTGATATGTTCTCAGTAGTTGTGAACATTTCAGTAGTTTGTTAAGTTTTAGTTATTTTTGTAATAAATCTGCCAGATGTCACTATCCCATGATATCAGCAGTGATTGCACTCTATATAAGGAGTGTCAACCTAATTGTAATCGGGGAATGATTGAGCAGAAACATTTGATATTATTGAAACATTCCTTTTCACAGAAATATATTCTCTCGTTACAACCGTATTTGTTCTTAATGCATACGTATATCAAATTCTTGCTATAATTTGTCTAATTCTTGTTCTTATTCCGCTGCGTTACACTCTAATCCATCAAACTAGAGATCACTGATCCTGTCAAATGGTATCAGAGCTGGTTCATCATTGATCGATCTAATAATTGATCATTGAAACTACTATCCAAGATCCAAGTTTGATTGAATTAACATTTTTGCAAGAAACGGTTATAGAGATTGAATTTTCTGTGTTTTTGGTCATTCATCCTAAGATTTATTCTTAGTTTTCATTGAGTCTGTTGTGGTCTGTGTAAAATCTTTAAAAGCTTGAATTAAATTGTATTTGGACCTAAAATGACTACTCCTTCCAATGATCCTCACAATACTGGTTCCTCAACCAAGCCTCCAATGCTGGTTAGGAGTGAGTATAACATATGGCAACGACGAATGCTCCATCACCTGTCTGCTAACAGCTCAGGTTGTTGGACATCAGTGGTACATGGTCCACACAAGCCTATGGTGAATAACCCGGAAACCAATCAAATGGTTCCAAAGAGGAGGGAGCAATACTCAGATGAGGATAAGAAGTTGTTTGAGATTGATGCAAAAGCCCATGGAATTCTGGCCATGGCACTGCCCAATGAAATCTATTCTGGGCTAATGCATTATGAAACTGCCCATGACCTCTGGAATGCCTTGAAAGAACAATTGGAGGAACAGATGAGGTCTTGGCAAATAATAGAGAAATCCTTGCCCAACAATATGAGACATTCTCTCATAGGAAGGGTGAGACACTGACTCAACAGTTTGAGCGGTTCTCTTGTTTGATCTCTGAATTAAAAATGGTCAAACATGAGTACACAAATAGCCAGATGAATAACAGATTTCTCAGATCACTGCCTGAGAGATGGGACACATATACTATTGTCCTACGCTCCAGTGCAAATTTGGACAAACTATCTCTCACCCAACTCCATGGGAAATTGCTCACATTTGAGAGAGAGATAGAACGGAAACACAAACTGTCATCATCTGGAAAGCTCACTGATGATTTTGTACCAGGAAACACTGCCTTGGTAAGTCATGAGTCAGAGTATGCAGGATCAGAATGCCACTATGATGAGCATATTGATTTCACCTCAAACAATTCTAATCATGCCTTTGTGAGTGTTGATTGTCATTCTGGTAATAATAGTGACAATCTATGCTTTATCATGGATGATTTGAAGGGCATTACTGATGATGATTTAGAAGAGATGGATATTTTGAGCCAAATGGCCTTGATCAATATCAGTTCTCAGAAATTCTACAAGAGAACTGGCAGGAAATTTCCTGGACTCTCTGACAAAACCAAATTCGGTTTTGACAAGAGCAAGTTGAAGTGTCACAAATGCCACAGGCTTGGACACTTTGCAAGAGAGTGTAGATCAACTGGATCTAACACTTCTGCACCCTTTTTGACTTTTCCAAATAACAATTCACAATCCAAAGGGCAACATTCTGCTGGTTCTAGTCATTCATCACACCCTCAATCTCCTGCATATTTTTTTCCTCAGGGTCAAATGCCATATCCTTATCCCTGCTATTATATGCCACAGTCAAATCAAGTTCAAGCTCCTATAGTATCACAATCTCATGCACTACCAGAACCTCAACCATCTCCATCTCAATCACAACCTCATCATAGCTTCTTCGCACCTGGACTCGTTGACTGGAGTAGCTTACCTGATAACTTGTCTAGTCACACTGAGCAATACTATGCTGGTGCTAGTCAACATGGTGGTGAACACCCTTTTGGAAATCTTGCTCTCATGGCCCTGGAGTCTACCGAGGGTTCCTGTTCAAATGCATCATCTTCACAGGTAACTCAGGTATCTTCAGAGGCTAAAGCCAAGTTATGTTCTGAATCATGCATAGATGCCTTTGTCTCTATTAGAGAGGCAAATGTAGCATTAATAAATCAAAAACTTGAGTTTGAGAAAACCATTTTCAAAAGAAAAGCTGAGTATGAGTCTGCTCTTAACAGTAAAAGTGATGAGATTTATAAGCTTAAATGCCAATTAAATGATGAAAAGGCCAAGCTAGAGGTTATTCTGGAAGACCACAGGAGTCTCAAAGAAAAACTTGCAGTGACCCAAGTTGAGTGTGAACGCTGGGTCTCATCATGCAAGGGATTTGAAATGCTTCTTAGCAAGCAAACTGCTTCAAATGTGAAGTTTGGCATTGGTTACAACCATACTGCTCCAGCAACAGACTTTACTCCTAACTCCATAGTTAAGTATGAAAGTGAAAGCAATCTCCAAACAACATTATCGTGTGAGTCATTCTCCAATGATAATCTAAGATCAGAGAATGAAACCAGTGTTAAGATCTCAACAAATAAATTGACTGATGGTCTAACTACTGAGACTCATATGAAGCTGAGTACTTCAGATGTTGTTCCTCAATGTACCCCAAGTACTTAAAGAGACCCAACATCTAAAAAGCATTTCAAATCAGTTGAAATACAAGACTAACAACTGCTGAGGAATCCATCAAACAGTCTATTAGGACGGATGGAAAACAGTTCAATTACCAGTCTTCAGCTGTTACAAATCCTTTAGTACCTAGTACTGATAGGAGGAAAGTACTAAAGATCACACCTTCAGTAGTTTCCACTTCAGCAGTAAAGATGTCCAAGATGAAGAATAAACCATGTGAAATTTGTGGTAAATTCAATCATCTATCTGATGAATGTTGGTACAAAAAGGGTTTAAAGCTCCAAAGGGATGAGCTCATTAAACTAGAAATAAATAAAATGAAAACTGAGTTTGAGACCAAGTTTGTACCACAATCATCTCAACCTGATAAACCCAAGGCCTTACCCAAATCCACTAAGAAGGATACGGTTATCAGAAGACAGCTGATATTGTTCCTCATGATAAACATAAGACTAAGTCTGTGAAATAAGAAGGAGGAAATAGTGGGTCACAGGAACTCATCAAAAACAAGCTCTGGAGTGTCAAATGAACTGAAAGCTCGAGCTTCAAATCAGGCACAGCTTGTTATGATGGTTCAGCATCTGTTGGGGAGAGTTAACCAACTTGAAGCCACTGTGACCAAACCACTGGAGAGGAATTCCAGGTCCAAATCTATTTCAGCACCATCTCCATCTTCATCAGCTGTTAATCATGAGAAACCAGCTATGGTTAAATCTGTTGATAAAGTCAGTCCCAAAACCAAAAAGGTTTGGGTCTCCAAAGCTAACTAGTTTCTTATGATTGTGCAGGGTTCTTCAGCATGCCAAAGAAGCATCTGGTATGTGGACAGTGGAGGATCCATGCACATGACTGGGAGCAGCTCTCTTCTTCATGATTACTCTCAGGAAAAGAAGGGATTGTCTCATTTGGAAATGATGCTAAAGGTTACATCATTGGAAAGGGATTTGTGTCTAATGGAGATATTAGATTTGATGATGTCAACCATGTGGAGAATCTTAAATACAATCTGTTGAGTGTCAGTCAGATGTGTGACAAAGGACATGTTGCTCTTTTCACAAGCCAGAACTGTAGGATTCTGTCTTCCAAGGTTCTGAGCCTGATTGACAAAGTACTGGATGATAATACTCTCCTGAAGGCCAATAGGATAGGAAGAGTATATGCCTTGGATCTGTCAAAGAAAATTGAGTTAAGAGGCCATCCATGCTTGTTCTCCAAGGCCTCTCTCCAAGAATCTAAACTGTGGCATAGAAGGCTAGGTCATGTTAATCTCAAAAACATGAATCAGCTGATCCACAAGAGTTTAGTGAGAGGTCTTCCAATAAAGGAGTTCAATTGTGATGAAATCTGCACTGCATACTTAAAAGGGAAACAACATAAAGTTTCATTCCCAACCATAGAAGAATCCAAGTCTAATGCCTGCTTACAACTACTGCACATGGATCTTTTTGGTCCTGTGAAGGTAATGAGTATGGCAAAGAAGAATACTGTCTGGTAATTATGGATGATTACTCTAGATATGTATGGACCTTCTTCTTGCATTCAAAGGATGAGGCTGCTCAGTCCATTATGAACTTTGTGTTACACGTTGAGAAGCAGTATTCCCTACCAGTTAAGTGTGTGAGGAGTGACAATGGTACTGAATTCAGAAACCACATTGTTGATGAGTTTTACTTGTCAAAGGGAATCAAGAGGCAGTATAGCATCCCAAGGACTCCAGAGCAAAATGGAGTAGTGGAGAGAAAGAACAGGACCCTCATTGAAGCTGCAAGGTCCATGTTAGCTGATTCTGGTCTGCCATGACTTTTTGGGCTGAAGCTGTCAATACAGCTGCTATGTACAGAATAGAGTTCTAGTAAATCAGAGGTTGATGAAGACTCCATATGAGTTCTTCATTATTGGCCCCTTTGATTTCATTCTTTAGAGCATTTGGGTGTCCCTGTTACATTCTCAACACAAAGGATCAACTCCAAAAGTTTGATTCTAAGGTGGATGCAGGGTATTTTGTTGGGTATTCATCCACTTGCAAGGCTTATAGAGTATTCAACTGTCGGACAAAGATATTTGAAGAAACCTTGCATGTGAAGTTCAATGAATCCCCTAAGGATACAATTCCACAAAACCCTGTGGAGTTGTTTGATCTGGACATTCTGCAATATGTTCCTTATCAAACCTGCTGTTGCAGATCATATGAATCCATCATCTTCTGTAGCTAGTCATCCATCTGGTGTTACTGATGATGATGATATCAGTAATCACCTTTTCAAGTTTAGTGATCAACTGCCTGATTCTGCTAGACCTGATGTTCCTGTAGCTTCAGTAGCACAATCCACAACAATGCTGATGAGATTTCTACAACTTCAACTTCCTTTGAATTACCATCTACTGATTGGTTTCAAGGAAATGCTTCACCATCACCATCTGTTGCTGCTGAGCCTGCTACAAACACTTGCACAGATCTTATTGTGTACCAAGATCTGAAGAATCACCCTATGTATCAAATCATTGGTGATATCAATGCTGGCGTTTCAACAAGAAGTCAATTGTCAAATTTCTGCTTCTATGCTCTCTTCATTAGTCAGCAAGAGCCAAAGAACTATCACATTGCTTTAAGGGACAATGGATGGGTTGAAGCCATGCAGCTTGAGCTTCTTCAGTTCAAGAAATAGCAAGTGTGGGAACTGGTTCTCTACCTCCAGGTAAGTGTGCAATAGGCACTAAATGGGTGTTTAGGAACAAAACTGATGAAAATGGGCTTATTGTTAAGAACAAGGCCAGATGGTTGTACAGGGATTTTCACAAGAGGAAGGTATTGATTATAATGAAACATTTGCCCCTGTAGCCATACTAGAAGCAATTCGATTGTTTTTAGCTTATGCTGCTTATCACAACTTAAAGTTTTTCAAATGGATGTCAAAAGTGCATTTTGTATGGGAAAATTAAAGAAGAGGTTTATGTATGTCAACCACCAGGTTTTGAGGACAATAAACATCCTAATTGGGTGTATAAGCTTGATAAGGCTCTCTATGGGTGAAACAAGCTCTAGAGCATGGTATGAGACATTATCAAACTTTCTTCTGGAAAATAATTTCACTAGAGGCTCCATAGATAAGACTTTATTCATTAAGAAAGCTGGGCAGCATAATCTACTTGTTCAAATTTATGTAGATGATATTATTTTTGCATCCTCTGATCCACAGTTGTGTGATGCCTTTACAAAGTTGATGCAACAGAAGTTTGAATGAGTGCCATGGGAGAAAATTACAGTTCTTTCTGGGTTTGCAAATCAAACAAAAGGCTGATGGAATTTTCATTCACAGTCCAAATACACAAAAGATCTTTTGGAAAAGTTTGATTTACAAAAATGTAAGCCCTGTTCTACTCATGTGCAACACCACACAACTGGATACAGATCAGAAAGGTAAAGTGGTTGATGAAACACTTTACAGATGTATGATTGGGTCCTTGATGTACTTAACAGCTGTGACATCTGTCACCTCAAGGTTCGTCGAACGCCATAAATAACATAGAAATATTTTAATTATTCTTCCTTTTCTTCATGAACTCCTGCTTTAAGGAATCATGTCTGCTTATTTTTCTTTGTGCCTGTACTTCCTTCGAGAACGTGTGTTAAGCATCAAACTTTTATAAATTTCATCACCATTACCACCAAAATATCATTTTTTTCTTTTATTTCGACCATTGTCATAATAAAACCATTTTAGACTATCAAATGCCATTAAACACGCTTTTAACCTTATATAACGAACATTTTAAGGTCGTAATCAACCGAAACAAATTTTGGGAAACTCGAGGGTTAAGTGCAGGGACTAAACTTGTAATTTTGCAAACTTGGGCTGGGTATATAAACCCCATTCCCAGCCATTCCTCACTCACTTCATCTTCTTCACCTCTTCACTCCCTACACACACATTTTCTTCATTCTAGCACCAAAATCTACCCGTGTGGTCTCGTTTTCGTCGTCTAGTCTTCATCTACAGCTTCATCTACTCATTTCTAGCTGGTAGACGACTTTGGTTGTCTCTCTTCTTGTCTTTTTACTGCTGTGATTTCTAGGGTTTCGGGTGCTCGGGTTCATCCGAGCACATGAGGTCGTGTGGGTGCGTGTGAGGTCTTTCTGCTTGTGTTTCATGTTTGTGTATGTTTGTTGAGTGTTTCTGGAATTCCTCGTGGTATAAAACTCGCGTTAGAGCAGCTCGGGGGCTGCTCAGCCCGACCACAGTCGCGATTCTACAGTTCAGGCGACTGGGTCTGTCATGCGATTGAGCCGTGCGACTGAGTGAGTCGTGCGACTGAATCATGCGTCTAAGTCAATCGTGCGACTGAGTTGTGCGACTAGGCATGTTGTGCGACTGAGTCGTGCGACTGGGTGTTTGTATGCGACTGAATCATGCGTCTAAGTCAATCGTGCGACTTTGTGCGACTAGGCATGTCGTGCGACTGGGTGTTTGTATGCGATTGAGTCATGCGTGCGAATGAGTGTAACGATTGAGTCATGCGTAGAATGAGTTGTGTGCGATTGAGTCAGGTGACCGACTGAGTGTATGCGATTGTGCGTGTTTCGCACGACTAGAGTCCAATCTCACGAATGAAGGTTCAATCGCACGAAGTAGCTAATTCGCACGATTGAGGGTTGATTCGTGCGCATGGAGGTTGGGTCGTGCGAATGTGTGTTGTGTGGTGCGACTGAGTCCAATCGCACGAATGAAGGTTGAATCGCACGAAAGTAGCTAATTCGCACGATTGAAGGTTGATTCGTACGAATGGAACGTGGGTCGAGCGTCTAGTCCTGTTGTGTGACTGATGTTGAGTGTGAATTTCCCTTGAACGTCTGATGATGATAAGGCAACATCAGTAAAAGTGTCATTGCTTGACCCCAAAGATTAAAGTCAACGCTATCAACATGCACATACTATTTCAATTGAAATAAACCTAACATTTTACAATTACCGACAACCCATTTGAAACTACAAATACATAACAAGTGTCATCTTTCATAACAATGAGATCTTTACAAGGATGTCATAAGCAATGACGACTACTCGTAGTACTTGGATCTACATAAGATCTGATACGTGTGTCCGCTTGTGTGTGAGTGCCACCCACGACCAAACCGATACAACCCGAACCGACCAAGCATTACTATACGCTTTATACATGTCATTAACGCTTGACAATAACTGTCAATAGGTGTTTGACCGATCATTGCATTCAACAGTTGGAAATCTCGACCTTTCATACTTACCACTTAACATGTGAGTTTCATGGCCCCTTTTATAATTATACTATTTTACAAACATTTACAAACATGGGGGAAAAGTATGCTCGCCCGTTTTCTATGCTGTACAACATACATACAATTTTCATACAAGGAATCAACGTGATACTGTGTTGCAAGTACTTATCTGATACATGCTTGGGTCTATGCTGTGTGGTTCTAGTTTGCAACTATTTAATTCCAGTGTGGGAACCGACGGTTAGGTATTGGTAGTACTACTGGGTTGACACCCCCACCCTCGTGTTGGTATACTAGTTAGTACCAACAATAGCCAGGTACGGGCCTTGGGTGAATATATGCCGACAATTTCTTTGTGTACGTCGCTAGGTTTGGTTGCAAAGCTCATGTCATGTGATTTTACTTGTATATATAACTGTATTCACGGTATTCCATATCATTTACTTTATACAGCATCACTTACACTTTTATTACTTAAACCTGCGAGCTCACCAACAATTTTGTTGACCATTTTGAGCATATCTTTTCAGGTGATCATGCTAGCTGAGGTTCTAGGTGTGCTGCCTTAGTGGAGACCCTAGGATGCATTTTTTGGGCCAAACTTGTCTTTTGAAAACAATTGTTGTAACTATTTCAAACAATATTATACTTTGTAACTTGTTCCCGGGTTGTGGGATGTATTGCATACAATGTTATTACCTATGTTTATCTTATATCATGTTTATGCTTATGGCTATGTTGTCGTGAATACTGACTAAACACGACACAAGTCCCCTTGTTGTCGGGTGTCGTCATGACACGCATGTCATCATTATTATTATTGCATCTCTATCGCTTACCATGTGTTTGACGATTCCCGTCTCGTCGCAACCCCGTGTTTCCGCTCTTAGCGGGGGTGTGACAGACTGGTATCAGAGCCATGGTTATAGAGAATTAGGCAATACGCTTGACCTAGACTATAACCTAGGAACCTTCATGTAGATTGCATGCCAGGGTTGTGTGCATTTTGTATCTCATACGTGTTCCTCGTTACTTGTTCGTTATCTATCTATTTCGTGATCTTTCCACCCTATGAGAGAGCCTTGTGCTCACTCTTTTATGGGATGCTCCTATTAGATCTTCCGTTCCCTCTGCGCGCCAAGTTATCATAACCAAATTCGGGTATTAAGACCCGAAGAGATCTTCACAGATCATATACTGCGCTTAACCTTGGATACTGAGACCGACCCGAGGAGGCTATGTCTGAGCTTTAAGGATGCGAGATAGGCAACCTCCACCAGACTATACGTGATTACATGCTTGGGCTCTCAGTTGACCTGATGGATTATTATGGAGATGTAAAGGAAAGTCGGATGTCATGTAACCGGATCGGGCATCATTCTCGGTACATCGTGGGTGTGGTGGGAACGCTGCGGGGAACCCTATATATAAACATCACCGGTATACCGAGAATATGCTTGAATGGGCTGCATGGTGATCTTGACCGACCGGAACATGAACATTGGAACTTGATAAACGGAATACTTGTGTATCTTATGGTGACTAAAGCTTACATGTTACCTCTTTTATGAATAGAACATGCCGCCTCGAAGATCTACTCGCAGTAATAGTAGCGGAATTGAAGCCCCAAGGGGCAGAGGCAGAGGCATAGGCAGGGGAAGAACCCAAGAACAAGTGATGCTCCAACCAGTAGCAATCAAGGAACAGGGAACGCGGATATGGCAGCCCTGATCGCTCAACAGCTGGCCGCACTAATTCCGACTATCGTGGCCCAAGTGAGCGATGCTCTTAGAATTCTCACCCCCACGGGGACGGTGGCAATGAAAATGAGGATAACGGTAACCCGACTGGGAACGAAAGCAATCAGGAGACCGGAAATGGTGGTACAGCCGGTAACGAAACTGGAATTGTTAATGAGACCGGGGTTGTGAATGCTAGACGGGGATGTTCGTACAAGGAATTTGTGGCTTGTAACCACGAGAGTTGATGGCAAAGGTGGAGCCATAGCTCTGACCAGATGGCTTGAAAAGATGGAGGCCGTGATCGACATCAGCGAATGCCTCGATAGTCAAAGGATTAAGTACGCCACTTGCTCACTACAGGGCAAGGCACTAACGTGGTGGAACACTCAGATTCAGGCTAGGGGAAGAGAATCCGCGATGCAAATGTCGTGGGATGAGTTCAAGGCCCTAATCACCGAGGAGTACTGTCCTCTCAATGAGATGCAAAAACTTGAGCATGAGTTCTGGAATCATGCCATGGTGGGGGCTGGGCACGCAGCTTACACCGACCGTTTTCATGAGTTAGCAAGGTTGGTTCCACATCTAGTCACCCCGGAATCAAAAAGGATAGAGAGGTACATTTGGGGACTTGCGCCTCAAATCCGGGCAATGGTAACCGCTACCGCTCCTCCTACTATTCAGAGCGCAATTCTAAAGGCTGGCGCTTTGACTGATGAAATGGTGAGAACGGGAGTTTTGGGTAGAGGAGCAAAAGAGAAAGGATTTTGGGGAAACGAGCCGGTCGAGTGTCGGGAAGTTTGATAAAAGAACCAAGACAACCAGAAACTTTGTGGCAGTGACGCAGGGCAGGCGAGATATGGGTCCGCACCCCAAATGTGACAAGTGCAATTATCATCATCCCCCAGGAACGCAGTGCCGGGTGTGCGCGAACTGTAGACGCCCGGGGCATCTTGCAAGAGACTGCAGAACAGCGCCGAATATGGTTGCACCGGTCAACGCGGTTAACCCCGTCGGGAATTCAAGGGCTTGTTATGAGTGTGGAAGCCTCGATCACTACCGAAACATGTGCCCCAGGCTGAATCGGGCACGGGTCAACAAGGAAACAACCAGCAGCAAGTGATGGCTATAGCTGGAAATCAAGGCCCGACCAATCAGGGGAATACAGCTCGGGGACGTGCATTCGTCTTGGAGCCAATGATGCTCGCCGGACCCGAATGTTATCACGGGTACGCACTTACTCAATAATCACTTTGCATCTATACTGTTTGATACTGGAGCAGACAATAGCTTTATATCTTCTGAGTTGTGCAATTGCTTGATATGAGCCCTAGTAGGCTAGAAACTAGCTACTCTGTAGAAATGGCCAACGGTAGGATTGTTCAGGCTGATGAAATTATTAGAAAGTGCTCAATAATGTTAGAGAAGCACACCTTCGATATAGACTTGATACCTTTGAGCTAGGAAGTTTCGATGTGATTGTGGGAATGGATTGGTTGTCGAAACACGGGGCCGAGATTGTCTGTCGAGACAAGGTAGTGCGAATCCCCATGTCAGACGGGGGAGTACTCAGAGTTCAAGGAGAAAGACCGGGGAGAAAATTAAAGCTTATTTCCTGCATGAAGGCACGCCAGAGTTTACGAAAACAGTGCTACTCTTTTCTGGCTCATGTGGTGGAAAAGAAAGAGGAGGAACAGGAATTGGCAAATATCCCTATAGTGTGGGATTACCCAGATGTATTCCCAGATGACTTGTCTGGTTTGCCTCCTCCACACCAGGTGGAATTTCGTATTGAGTTGGTTCCTGGAGCTACACGGTAGCAAAGACACCGTATCGGTTGGCCGTCTGAAATGCAAGAGTTATCTAGCCAGTTACAGGAACTACTGGAGAAGGGTTTTATTCGGCCGAGTCACTCGCCTTGGGGAGCACCAGTGTTATTTGTCAAGAAGAAGGATGGGTCGTTCCGTATGTGCATTGACTACCGTGAGTTGAACAAATTAACTGTGAAGAATCGGTATCCTCTCCCCAGGATTGACGACCTGTTTGATCAGTTACAAGGGGCTTCGTATTTTTCCAAGATCGACCTTCGATCTGGATATCACCAACTAAGAGTTTTCGAGGAGGACATACCAAAGACAGCATTTAGAACTCGTTATGGGCACTATGAGTTCTTGGCCATGCTGTTTGGATTGACTAACGCACCAGCTGTGTTCATGGACTTGATGAATCGGGTGTGCAAACCTTACTTGGATAGTTGTGAGTGATCGTATTCATTGACGACATACTTATCTACTCTCGATCGAAGGAGGACCATGAAGAACACCTTCGGGCAATACTAGAACTGTTAGAGAAGAGAAACTTTTCGCCAAGTTCTCGAAGTGTGAATTCTGGCTGTGAGAGGTGAAGTTTTTGGGTCATGTGGTTAACAAGACGGGATTCATGTAGATCCCGGCAAGATCGAAGCGGTAAAGAAATGGGATACACCCCAGACACCTTCAGAGATACGACAGTTCTTAGGATTAGCCGGATACTATCGTCGTTTCATTGCAACTTTTCAAAGATCGCTCAACCGTTGACATTGCTGACTCAGAAAGACAAGAAGTTTGATTGGGGAGATGCGCAAGAACGGGCGTTCCAAACGCTGAAAGATAAGCTGTGCAATGCACCGATATTGTCCCTTCCAGACGGAACTGATGATTTTGTGGTGTACTGTGATGCTTCGCATCAAGGGTTGGGATGTGTACTAATGCAGAAAGATAAGG
The DNA here is from genome assembly GCA_025506515.1 of Flaveria trinervia. NCBI lineage: Eukaryota > Viridiplantae > Streptophyta > Magnoliopsida > Asterales > Asteraceae > Flaveria > Flaveria trinervia. The sequence continues at coordinate 30,895,218 of CM046442.1, forward strand.
TGATCGCCTACGCTTCGCGACAACTTAAGGTGCACGAGAAGAACTACACGACTCATGATCTTGAGTTGGGCGCTGTAGTATTCGCACTTAAGATATGGAGGCATTACCTGTATGGAACCAAATGCATCGTATACACAGATCATAAAAGCCTTCAACATATATGGATCAGAAGGAACTCAATATGCGACAGCGGTGTTGGGTAGAGCTCCTTAGTGACTACGATTGTGAAATTCGGTATCATCCGGGGAAAGCTAACGTGGTGGCTGATGCTCTAAGCCGCAAAGAACGCGTGAAACCACTACGTGCTCGAGCTTTGGGATTGACCATTCAAACAAATTTGAAAGCCCAGATCCAATTGCACAAAGTGAAGCGTTGAAAGAAGAAAACCTTGCGGGAGAAGATTCCAAGGTTGGATAAACAACTGATGTGCAAGGACGATGGTGTACAGTACTTCGTGGACCGTATATGGGAACCCAGTGGGGAGGTGTACGTACCTTGGTCATGGATGAAGCACATAAGACCGATATTCTATTCATCCTGGCGCAGACAAGATGTACCACGATCTCAAAGATCTGTACTGGTGGCCAGGCCTGAAGAAAGACATTGCCACGTACGTCAGCAGATGCTTGACGTGTTGAAAGTTAAAGCTGAACATCAGAAACCATCAGGATTATTACAGCAACCTGAATTCCCGAGTGGAAATGGGAGAATATAGCCATGGATTTCATTACCAAACTCCCTAAAACGAGCAACGGACATGACTCGATATGGGTCGTAGTGGATCGAATACGAAATCAGCACACTTCTTGCCAATCCGAGAAGACTACAAAATGGACAAGTTGGCGAGATTGTACATTAAAGAGGTCGTGACAAGACACGGAGTGCCGGTGTCAATCATATCCGACCGTGATGGCCGATTCACTTCACGATTTTGGCAAACACTACAGAAAGCAATGGGCACTCGATTAGACATGAGTACCGCCTATCACCCTCAAACAGATGGCCAAAGTGAACGAACCATACAAACGCTAGAAGACATGCTGAGAGCGTGTGTAATCGACTTTGGTGGTAGTTGGGATACTCATTTGCCATTGATTGAATTCTCATACAATAACAGCTACCACACCAGCATTGGGTGTGCTTCGTTCGAAGCGTTGTACGGAAGGAAGTGTAGATCACCCGTTTGTTGGGCCGAGATTGGTGAAGTCAGCTAACAGGCCCAGAGATCATTCAGGAAACAACTGACAAGATCTTCCAAATCAAAGATAGACTGAAAGCCGCTAGAGATCGCCAAAAGAGCTACGCCGACAATCGTCGAAAGCCTCTAGAATTCAACGTTGGGGACCAAGTGTTACTCAAGTCTCTCCTTGGAAAGGAGTTGTTCGGTTTGGAAAGAAAGGGAAGTTAGCCCCGAGATACGTTGGACCATTCGAGATTACAGAAAGAATTGGTCCAGTGGCTACCGATTAAGGTTACCACAAGAACTCAACGGTGTGCATGATACTTTCCATGTGTCGAACCTCAAGAAGTGTTTGGCTGACGAATCACTTCACATACCCATTGACGATATCAAAATCGACGAAAAGCTTCATTTTATTGAGGAACCCATTGAAGTCATGGATCGTAAATTCAAACAGTTGAAGCGCAACAGAATACCATTGTTCGCGTAAGGTGGAATCAAAATGAGGGCCAGAGTTTACATGGGAACGAGAAGATCAAATGAAACTCAAATACCCACACTTATTCGTGGATGACACTCTTGGACCTAACTCCAGCTAAATTTCGGGACGAAATCTCTCAACTGGGGGATACTGTGACATCCGTCACCTCAAGGTCCGTCGAACGACATAAATAACATAGAAATATTTTAATTATTCTTCCTTTTCTTCATGAACTCCTGCTTTAAGGAATCATGTCTGCTTATTTTCCTTTGTGCCTGTACTTCCTTCGAGAACGTGTGTTAAGCATAAAACTTTATAAATTTCATCACCACTACCACCAAATATATCATTTTTTTCTTTTTTTCGACCATTGTCATTAATAAAACCATTTTAGACTATCAAATGCCATTAAACACGCTTTTAACCTTAATATAACGAACATTTTAAGGTCGTAATCAACCAAAACAAATTTTGGGAAACTCGAGGGTTAAGTGCAGGGACTAAACTTGTAATTTTGCAAACTTGAGCTGGGTATATAAACCCCATTCCCAGCCATTCCTCACTCACTTCATCTTCTTCACCTCTTCACTCCCTACACACACATTTTCTTCATTCTAGCACCAAATCTACCCTGTGTCTCGTTTTGTCGTCTAGTCTTCATCTACAGCTTCATCTACTCATTCTAGCTGGTAGACGACTTTGGTTGTCTCTTTTCTGTCTTTTTACTGCTGTGATTTCTAGGGTTTCGGGTGCTCGGGTTCATCCGAGCACATGAGGTCGGTGGGTGCGTGTGAGGTCTTTCTGCTTGTGTTTCATGTTTGTGTATGTTTGTTGAGTGTTTCTGGAAGTCCTCGTGGTATAAAACTCGCGTTAGAGCAGCTCGGGGCTGCTCAGCCCGACCACAGTCGTGATTCTGCAGTTCAGGTGACTGGGTCTGTCATGCGATTGAGCCGTGCGACTGAGTGAGTCGTGCGACTAATCATGCGTCTAAGTCAATCGTGCGACTGAGTTGTGCGACTACATGTTGTGCGACTGAGTCGTGCGACTGGGTGTTTGTATGCGCTGATCATGCATGCGTCAAGTCAATCGTGCGACTTTGTGTGACTAGGCATGTCGTGCGACTGAGTCGTGCGACTGGGTTTTGTATGCGATTGAGTCATGCGTGCGAATGAGTGTATACGATTGAGTCATGCGTATGATGATTGTGTGCGATTGAGTCAGGTGACCGACTGAGTGTATGCGATTGTGCGTGTTTCGCACGACTAGAGTCCAATCGCACAAATGAAGGTTCAATCGCACGAAAGTAGCTAATTCGCACGATTGAGGGTTGATTCGTGCGCATGGAGGTTGGGTCGCGAATGTGTGTGTTGTGTGGTGCGACTGAGTCCAATCGCACGAATGAAGGTTGAATCGCACGAAAGTAGCTAATTCGCACGATTGAAGGTTGATTCGTACGAATGGAACGTGGGTCGAGCGTCTAGTCCTGTTGTGTGACTGATGTTGAGTGTGAATTTCCTTGAACGTCTGATGATGATAAGGCAACATCAGTAAAAGTGTCATTGCTTGACCCCAAAGATTAAAGTCAACGCTATCACATGCACATACTATTTCAATTGAAATAAACCTAACATTTTACAATTACCGACAACCCATTTGAAACTACAAATACTTAACAAGTGTCATCTTCATAACAATGAGATCTTTACAAGGATGTCATAAGCAATGACGACTACTCGTAGTACTTGGATCTACATAAGATCTGATACGTGTGTCCGCTGTGTGTGAGTGCCACCCACGACCAAACCGATACACCCGAACCGACAAGCATTACTATACGCTTTATACATGTCATTAACGCTTGACAATAACTGTCAATAGTGTTTGACCGATCATTGCATTCAACTGTTGGAAATCCGACCTTTCATACTTACCACTTAACATGTGAGTTTCGTGGCCCCTTTTTATAATTATACTATTTTACAAACATTTACAAACATGTGGGAAAAGTATGCTCTCCCGTTTTCTATGCTGTACAACATACATACATTTTCATACAAGGAATCAACGTGATACTGTGTTGCAAGTACTTATCTGATACATGCTTGGGTCTGCTGTGTGGTTCTATCTTTGCAACTATTTAATTCCAGTGTGGGAACCGACGGTTAGGTATTGGTAGTACTACTGGGTTGACACCCCCACCCTCGTGTTGGTATACTAGTTAGTACCAGCAATAGCCAGGTACGGGCCTTGGGTGAATATATGCCGACAATTTCTTTGTGTACGTCGCTAGGTTTGGTTGCAAAGCTCATGTCATGTGATTTTACTTGTATATATAACTGTATTCACGGTATTCCATATCATTTACTTTATACAGCATCACTTACATTTTTTATTACTTAAACCTGCGAGCTCACCAACAATTTTGTTGACCATTTTGAGCATATCTTTTCAGGTGATCATGCTAGCTGAGGTTTAGGTGTGTGCTGCCTTAGGGAGACCCTAGGATGCATTTTTCGGGAACTTGTCTTTTTGAAAACAATTGTTGTAACTGTTTCAAACAATATTATACTTTGTAACTTGTTCCCGGGTTGTGGGATATGCATACAATGTTATTACCTATGTTTATTTATATCATGTTTATGCTTATGGCTATGTTGTCATGAATACTGACTAAACACGACACAAGTCCCCTTGTTGTCGGTGTTGTCGTCATGACACGCATGTCATCATTATTATTATTGCATCTCTATCGCTTACCATGTTTTATGACGATTCCCATCTCGTTCAGCACCCCGTGTTTCCGCTAGCGGGGGGGTGTGACAACAGCTTCTAGACCAGATATTATGTTTGCTACATGTGTTTGTGCTAGATTTCAAGCTGCACCTAAGGAGTCTCATTTGATTGCAGTCAGAGGATCTTTAGATATCTGCAAGGCACTCCATCTCTAGGTTTATGGTATTCTACTAGACATTCTGGTAAATTAGTTGCTTTTTCTGACAGTGACTATGCAGGGTGTAAGTTGACAAGAAAGTCCACTTTTGGAGGATGCCAATTCTTAGGCAACTGCTTGATTTCTTGGCAGAGGAAGAAGCAGACCTCAGTTGCTACATCAACTGCTGAAGCAGAGTACATTGCTGCTGCAAGCTGTACATCTCAGGTACTCTGGCTTCAAACCAATTATTGGATTATGGCATAACAAAGACTAAGACCCCATTGTTAATGGACAGCTCTTCAGCTCTTTGTATTGTCAAGAATCCTGTCCAGCACTCTAGGACTAAACATATTGAAATCAGACACCATTTTATTAGAGATGTTTTGAAAAAGGTCTGATTGATCCAAAATTTGTTACTAGTGCTGATGAGCTTGCAGACATTTTCACTAAGCCCTTGGAAAGCACAACTTTCCAAAACCTAGTGTTAAGGCTTGGTATGCTGCAGCTAGAATAAGTGACAACTACTGATGATCTCAGCACAAGTACTGATGATCATTAGTTTATTATTGTCATATATATAAGTACTGAAGTTATTTTCCCTCCGGAAGTTTTCTTTAAACTACTAGAGCTTAACTTCTCAGTACTCAAGTACTTTATTTGATAAAACAATTGATGTAGTTATAACAGCTGATGTAGCTACAACTACTGTGTGTCAGAAATACAAATACATACTGATGTCCTATGAAACATCTGAAAACAGATGAAAACGTCTGATGAGTATGTGTTGAGGACAGTATGAAACAGCTGAAAAGCAATGAATTGACGACAAGTACTGATGACCTTTTTCTCTTCAGTAGTTTCCCAACTGATGTTTCTTTCTAAACAACTGAAGCAAAACCATGTCTTCAGTAGTTTCACAAGTACTGATGACTAACACCAAGTCTTCAGTTGTTTACAACAACTGATGGTAAAACCAAAGTCTTCAGTAGTTTCCAACTACTGATGACTAATACCAAGTCCTCAGTTGTTTCATCACCTGAAGTCAAAACTGTCTTCAGTAGTTTTATAACTACTGATGACTAAATCAGAGACTTCAGCTGTTTCAACGTCTGACGGTTAAAACCAAGTCTTCAGTTTTTTATAACAACTGATGACCACACCAATACGGTCAGTCATTCGAAACCTCTGAAAGTTAATACCACGTCATCAGTAGTTTCAGCAACTGATGACTAACACCAAAACCTTGTCGTTTTCTAACCCTACCCTTTAAATACCTTATCCCACCTTCAGAGTTTTTACTTTCTTCTCTTCTCAAACCTAACGTTCAAAAACTCTGTAACCTCTCTTCACCAATGGCGACCATGCAACTAAAACCACGACACAACTGTGTCGCACATCTCACAAAATCGCCATACTGGACCAAGTTTCACAACGCCATTGATTTAATGGTTCAGTCACCTTACAAAACGGCTTTTCTGTTAAATCCCACCATATATGCCAAATCTCTTAACCAATTCTGGACAAACGTCACTCTTGTCTCTGAGGAGAATGACACAGAGTCTCTTCAATCGTTTGTCCATCGTCAAAAAGTGGTCATTACTCCAGACACTCTTCGCCAAACCCCCTATCTGGATGATGCCACTTTCCCAACTGGTTATCCAAAGGGCACAATAGATCAATCATTTGCCCACCATGGATACCAGGGTAACCTGAGTGCATCTACCATATTGAAGAAACATTTCCAGGATGCGAAATCTCATCCTTCACATGGTAAATGTCTGCCTTGCCCCCAAGACTTCATGATGGGATCAAATGTCCACAAGGTGGCAACAGGTAATGTACTCCATCCTTGAGCAACAACCTTTAAATTTTTCTGAAATACTATTTTTAGAGCTCAAGGATATGGCCCAAACACAACTTGCTAACTGTTGGATATTATATCCTCGGTTCATAATGGCCATAATTAAAAACCAGCTTCAAGCTGAGGGACTTGTTGGCCTGGGAGTCCCTGCTACGGCTGTATTGCCGGAAGTATACTCCCGGCACAACTCTACCAATCACTAAAAATGGCTGCCAAGCTGCGCAAACCCACGCAGCTGGAACCCACAGCCACCACCTCCAAATCCAAAGTCCCCACCAAACCCACTAAAAAGAAGGCAAAAAAGGACTCAGGGAAATGAGTCCCCTGAGGATGCCCTTGCAACACAAACACAGGCTATATCCACTGGTTATAACCCCCTAGTGGATACAAGGACTTCACCAGCCACAGCCGCTCAGGATTCCTCTCAAAAGGAGCCTGCAGCAACCAAAGAAGGGGTACCCACTAATCTGGGATCTTCCTCATTTGAGGAGATTGCCATTGAAGAGCACCATTCTCCCTAGGTCATACTGCTTTTACCCCATCTCCCACTGCAACCGCCCCACAAAGTCCTACTCTCATTATTGCAAACGTGCTGACTCAGCTGCATGCCTCTCCTCCTCCCCAACAAACACCAACAAAGGGGAAAACCACAGCAATTGAGGAAGAGGATCAACATGCTTCTGACAGCCACATCACCAGGGTTAACTGTTCTATCTCCTGGTGTAGATATGCAGATACGAATATCGGGTGAGGCTGCCACCTCTTCTGAATCAGCACATGATCAGACTGAGGCTGGTAACATAGCTAAGACCTCACCAGAGGCAATAGCTGATGAAGGACATCGTCCTGAGGCTGGAAGTCCCCAGTTCCAAGAAAAAGGGGACATGCTAAAACTGGTCTACACCCAGTGCATGTACATCCTGCTACAAGCAGGAGGTCAGGTGATTCAGCATCTGCTGATGATGACCTGGGCTTCTTTTATGATGTTCTGGCCCAGAACACAATTCTTGAGGAAGAAGTCAGTAGACTACAAAGACTACTTGACCAGTTCTCTCAAAAAGCAAGTCAATCTGCCACCAACATAACCCACAGATGGCACCTTCACCTGAAGGTCTCCCAACACTCAGCCACTCAAAACTTCCGAGCCACCAGTTCTATTTCTGGCACTGCTTCTCAGGGACAGAACCCCTCTGAGCAAACAGCTGCTATCCTTCATCAATCCCTACCTCTCATCACCCCAATGATCACAGACATTGTGATCAAAACCATGGATGAGAGGCTTCCCTCAATCATACAACCCCTGGTGGAGGAGATTGTGAGCACAAGGCTTTCTGCTACTCAAACCCTTGCAACCAATGCAACCAAAAAGGGGAGAGTCAGTCAGTGAAAGCAGAGGAAGAGCATAGAGGGGAAGAAAGAAAAGGAGACTGAGAAGGAAGAGGAGTTGTGAAGGGAGCTGACATTGATCAAGTGGGTGAAAGTCACAAAGACTTTCATGTCACATATAAGAAGAGGAAGGTTGAAGGAAAAGAAAAAGAACTCGAACTCGATGAGATGATCAAAATGGCGGATGCTACACACAGTAAATCAATGGACTCCATTATTGATCAACTGTATAGACAGGGGTTCGATACTGCACAGCTTGACTCAGAGATTAGGAGACTTGAAGTTGAAGAAATTAACTCAAGATGGGCAAGTTATGATGCATTAGAAAGAGAAAGACTAGAGATCATGATCAGATTCATTGTAAAGTACCTTGGGAGATCATTGATCGAGATTAAGTCATGGACCAGGGACAGTATCTTGGCAATAACCACCAAGATCTGTTCGTCTGAAGCATACACTAGGGATTGGTGATTGAAGCACTAAATGAGGCAGGTGCTGGGAACAGAAAGAACTAGCAAAACACTCAAAAGCCTCACTCACTACAAGAATGCTAGAACAACCTGCAAAACCTCCCACTTCAAAATCACCACTACCACAACCCACTAAACCAATTCCTTTACCCTCACAACCAACAGCCGATGATGCACCCAAAAGAAGAAGAGAAGGGTGTTGAGGCTAGAGGAAAAGAAGAGAGGATGATGAGGAAGAAGATAGGCTGCCTCTTTCCGCAGTCCTAACTTTGCCTAAAGCCAAACCTATGCCCATCACTCCCACCTCACAGATGGAAGCTGTGAGAGTAAAGATAGAAGAAGAACAGCAGCAAAAGCTTCATGATGATGAGATGCTGAAAAGCATAGACAAAACTTATGCTGCTTCTTCATCAATAATCAGTATGAAGAAAGAAGCTCTGAGATTGTACACCCTTGCTAACACATTTCAATATCAAAAGGAAAAGGTGAGAATATGGCCTGATCCTAGGGTGGCTCACAGAATTGTGAAGGAAGACATTCCTTCGAGATACAAGGGCCAAGTAAAAAGGATCGTAGATGAAGAGATCACAGTGGTCCTTGTAGTATCACCCTGGGAAATTGTAGAAGATTTCAAGAAGGCCTATGAAACTAAACAGCACCCCAAAAGATGTTAGAGAACAGAGTAATTAAAAGGGGTTAGTCTACAAGAGGCTTGAGAACTTCAAACAAAATGAGCTCAGTCTGTTACTTGAAGGTACTCACCCAGATGAGTTTGCATTCAGACAGATTACAACAGTTGAGCTCAAAAAAGGCAAACAGTCTAAGTACATTTCAGAGCTGTATGGGGTGAAGGACTGTTTGATGGTGGAGCTGAAAATCTTACCATGGAAGAACAAATTATGTTTCTCAGAGCATACACCAGAGAATCCTACAGGCTTATACATGGGAAGTAGATTTCATGGATAGGACCACAGCCCTGTGTCCAGTTCCCCAAAGTCAGGGCTCTTATCCATACTATGCCAAACAAATTTCAGAAATCTATTCCCTGGCCAGTGCTTAATTGGGTCATCTTCTTAGCTGATCAAGAAGGAAAAAGACCAATCTTATCGCCAACAATAAGTGGGACCTCAATAAAGTTAAGGTTTTGGCTGCATTGGTTCAGGGGGAGTTTGTTGGACCAAAAGAACCATGAGCCGGATCATAAAACCTTAAGTCCCACAGACGTCACAACAACTGCTGAAGTCCACAACAGCTGAAGACAAGTGCTGAAGACAAAGTCTGAAGACAAGTGCTGAAGACAAAGTCTGAAGACACAAGTGCTGAAGACAAAGTCTGAAGACACAAGTGCTAAAGACAAAGTCTGAAGACAAGTGCTAAAGACAAAGTCTGAAGACACAAGTGCTGAAGACAAAGTCTGAAGACACAAGTGCTGAAGACAAAGTCTGCAGACAAGTGCTGAAGACCAAGTCTGAAGACACAAGTGTTGAAGACCAAGTATCAGACGTTGTCACAACAGCTGAAGAGGTCTTCTTCAGTAGTTGTGACGGTTTTCTTTTCAGTAGTTTTATGTTTTTCTTTTCAGTAGTTTTGTAAAACGACTGAAGAGCTTGTTCTTCAGTCGTTTAGTTTCAGTAGTTTCGTATCAGTAGTGTTATGTTTTTACTTAGCACTCTCATATGTTCTCAGTAGTTGTGAACATTAGTAGTTTGTTAAGTTTTAGTTATTTTTGTAATAAATCTGCCAGATGTCACTATCTCGTGATATCAGCAGTGGTTGCACTCTATATAAGGAGTGTCAACCTAATTGTAATCGGGGAATGATTGAGTAGAAACATTTGATATTATTGAAACATTCCTTTTCACAGAAATATATTCTCTCATTACAATCGTATTTGTTCTTAATGCATACGAATATCAAATTCTTGCTATAATTTGTCTAATTCTTCTTCTTATTCCGCTGCGTTACACTCTAATCCATCAAACTAGAGATCACTGATCCTGTCATTCTCCCTAGGTGTCTCTGGGAAGGTGATGAAAGGACCCTTTGGTGAGTTGTCAGTGTAGCATATGAGATGATGTTAGGGTTTTATGCTATCCCTTTCAACCACATGCAGGGCTAAACCCATTTGATTGTTGGAGTTGCCAGATGAACCTTGCATGTTCATCTCCATCTGGTAGCCACTAAGAATCCCATATAACTCTGTCAGAGTAAGAGTTTTGAGATTTTCAGTCCTCTTGATCACCACACAGTAGTGTGTCCATTACCTAGGAAGTGAGGACATGAATTTCCTTACAATGTCCCTGTTCTCAAGAGGAACTCCACCATCCATAAGGGTATCCATAATCTCAACATACCTAAAGTATTACTAACTCATGGTTTCACCTGTTTTGAAGGTGAAATTTTCAAATTGCTGCCTAGGAGATCCTTCTTGTTCTCCTTGGCTTCAGAGGAACCTTAATACATCAGTTTCAGTGCATCCCACAGCTGCTTAGTTGTTTTGCACTTTTTGAAACCTCTGTATACAGAGTTTCGAAGAGCAGTCAGAAGGGCTGTCATGGATTTTCTATCAATCTCTACTCTCTTCCTGTCTTCATCAGAGTAGTTTGCCACAGCCTTGGGGATCATACCAACACCAATAGCAGAGGGGGTGCTACGTATGTAAGGTCCATTCTCAACAGACTCACACATTCTTGAGTCTAGAGACCTGATGAAACCTTCCATTCTTAGGAACCAGGTATCAAAGTCAACAAGAGTGATCAGTGGGAACTTGTTCATGGTTCTAGTTTCCATATCAATCTTGGAAATTGCTACCATTTGAAAAGTTTTGTATTTTTGTGTGTGAGGGATGTTAAGATGGTGAGATCTTATATCAAGAGCCTGGAAAGCTCTTATACCAAATGCAGGACCGGTGAAGGAGGTTCACTTACAACACAACAACACAAAGACAAGATGAACTAGAACTTAATCAAACTAGTAAACTAGATTAACCATAATAAGACACTAAGAACATAAGTAATGTAAGAGACAGAACACAAGAGCACAAGTATATGGTTTTCAAGATTGTAGTATATTGCTTTCTCTATGTTCTATTACAAGTGTTACAAAGCATAAAGGAAAGATACAAGAACATGAGATACTTATACTACATTCTACAGCCGGCTATACTATAAAAGCTAGCTGGATACAATTGACTAGACACAAACAAAATCAATTGTAGACTCAAAAGGCAGATTACCTTTTGACTAGTGACTATGACATGTCATAGCTCACATCCTTAGCTATTACAAAAAGGATAAAGTACATGAAGTAGCAAGTTACAGACTCAAGACCTCAATGTACAGTTACCAAAAGCATGGACCTTTTCACCAACTCATTCAAGTTGGTGACTTTACAGAGATGCAGTGGAAAGGTGTCCAACTTTATGAAAAAGTACATCAGATAAAGCATTTTACTAAAAGTCTTTGGAAGAAATCTGGCTTTAGGAGTTGAGGCTTCGGAAGACTTTGTCTCTAAAGCTTCGGAAGACTTCATCTTTGGCTTCTGAAGATATTGGTCTTGGCTTCGGAAAATTTTACACTTAGAGTATTTTCCATTGTAAGTGTAAAACATCCTAAGCATTCTTCTTCAATGCACTTGTGCAGCATGTAGGATAGACTTTGGATGTTTGGTTGCATCAGCCTCTTCATACATTCTCTAAACTTTCTAATCAAGTTCTTTCTCATAGACTTGGTCGTCACAGTCTTCTTCTTCTCCTTAGAAGGATAGTGGCCCTTCTTTGAATCCTCTTCTTCACTCTTCTCAGAGAGATTCTTCACTATCACTTCTTCATCCTCTTCTTCTAAAGGATCTATGAGAAGAAGCTCATCTTGAGAAGTTCCACACCTAGGTGATCTTACAGACAAGATTGTGTGTGGAGGAGCTATCTCACTTGATCCTAGTCCCTGTTTGTTTTGGTAGCACACTGTTGTGCAGGGATAAGGATATCATGTTCTTGAAGGTCTCTTCTTCAAGAACCCATTTTTCTGCCCTGGCTTTGCTGATCACAAGCTCACCCTGGCACTCAGCCAGCTTAGTTATGAGATCTTTAATCTGAGTCCTAAAATTTGTATGCTCATGTTTTAGAACTGAAATGGTTTTCTCTAAGTCCTCAATCTTTAGTTTATAATCATTTTCAGACTCTCTAAGTCCTCATTCACACCTCCCATACGCACGATTGAACTTAGTCGCACATCCATTCGTATGACTTAACAATCTCATTCACATTGTTCATCCGCATCTACCCAATCGCACGACTGTTCATCCGCATTTGTCCAATCGCATGATTGGCTCAACCGCATTGTTCAATCGCACGATTGATTCATTTGGACCTCTCCATTCGCACGAGTGAAAAAGTTTAAGTTTGAAATTCAAAGTTAATAAAAATGGAAGATCAGTACTCAGCTTTTACTGTCGGTAGGGATTCATGGATCCAGAATCTATTGCTTTTGGAAAATGAAGTTGGGAATCAAAATAAGCCCCCTAAGCTCATAACGTTAGATGATTACCCATAATGGAAGCAAAGGTTCGAGATATACTTAAATGGAGTTGATCCTAATCTGTGGGAATCAATCGAGACTGGGTATAGCATGTCGATTGGTGCTGATGGAGTAAAACTTATGTTGGTGGCATGACTGATAGCTAGAAGGTAAAGTACAATGCAGAGAAGAAGGTGTATGCTATGTTAACTCAGTCAATTCCTAAGAATATATTCCATTAGTTTTCTGAGAACAAACAAGCCAAGAAGTTATGGGATGCTCTGGAAAAAAGGTATGACGAGAATGCGACATTGAAGGCATAAAGGCAAAGGCTTTGAAAAAGGAGTTTGATAACTTCTCTTCGATAGGAAGAAAGAGCCGGGATGACATCATTGACCGTTTCTACCACTTGATGAGTGAGCTACACACTCATGGGGTTACCACGTCCATGAAAGACAAGGTGTCGAATTTTGTAGATGGATTGCCAGAAAAGTGGGTTTCGTTTGTGTCAAATCTCAAACAGAATGATATGCTGGCAAAGATGGATATTAATGACTTCATTCTAAGCTGAGAGAGGAAGAATTGAGGATGAAGTATAGGTCTCAAAAGGGATCATATGATCACAACCCATCACTTTACAACTCAACTCCTCAACCAAAAACCTCTGGAGCACCACTACAAACGGCATTCGTGTCAAGTTCTACCACTCCTTCCCAAGCCATTACTTAAGGATCTGACACGTCAGGGTCATCTTGCACCCAATATATAGCACCTGAAGCAAATGCTACGAAGTTGAAGACCGAGAATCTTGGTAACATGACTATAAAGGTGGCAAAGGAGCATATGGATCTCCTAGCAGTTGTAGTTTACTCCTATGATGGTCTAGTTACAGGGAAGATTGGAAACTGCCATCTCGCTAATGAAGACTACGAGCAGGTAGATGAAACTGAACTTGAAAGAATGGATATCATGTGGGTATTTGCTAGTGTTGTCCGAAGGGCAAAGAATTTTGTGAAGAAAATGGGACAGAACTTGATAGCCATCAAAGACACTACCTTTGGTTTTGATAAAGCCAAAGTTACCTGTTTTAACTGTGGAGAGTAGGGGAATTCAAGCGTGAATGTGTGAAGCCCATGAAAACAGGTAATGGTAATCCATTTCCACCTTCAATCGTCAAGATAAACCCACAAATGGGCTACATCGTCAAGCAAGGATCCAAAGGCCTCGACTGCACAAGACGACGAAGGGCAAGATTGGACCTTTCACTTTGTATCTCCAGGAGAATCCAACATGGCGTGTTGAAGTTTTGGATGACGACTCAGCAAGCGAATGTGAAATCGCAGTGGAACTAGTGATGTCTAATAATGAAGAAACTGCGAATGTGGTCAACCCCCTGAATGAAGAAGGACTCAGAACAACACGTTCAGAATCACCAGCACCCAAATAGTCAAACACTGCTATGATGGGATTCAACCGAATTTTCTCAGGTATGTACTAAAGACCAACTGTTTGATAGTCATGCTTGTAATGAATGTAATAAATTAGAGAAAGCATAGACTCAAAATTTGCTAGGTTATTAGATCATAATGATAGCTTAGTAAATGACTTACAACTGTGCATAGAAGCAAACCAGATTATAAAACAAAATCAGCACAGTTATAAGAGAAAATAGACTGTTAAATACACAACTAAGGGAAACCAAAGTGTTGCCTTTAACCAAGTAAATGACATAAAGTTCTATTTAAACTCCCTAGAAGAAACTAAAAAAGAAAAAGCAATTTTGGAAGTCGAAGTAAATTCTTTAAAACAAAAACTTCATAGTTGGACCAGTTCTTCTCACATAGTTTAGCACTTAGTGAAAGAACACAGCAACAGGGAGGGTTTGGGTTACAAAGTGGTTCCACCACCACATGAGACCTTGTTGAATGCTAAATGCAAACCAATTAATTACAATCCAATCAAGGATCATGTGGTGTCCACTCCTCTAGTAAGTGATCCAGATTCCACAAGTAAACCTATGAATCTACACTAACAGAATAAGACCACTTTGAAGTCAAAAGGTAGGATGCCTATTGTTAATTTGGATGAACAATTTGAAAAGGTTAAGGTAAAGTCAGGTTCAAACACGTCTAATTCTGAACCCAAAAAGACCAAACAAGTTAACCAATCACGTGCACCATGTCTTAGTCCAAATAAACAAAATAGTAGAGATGTTAAAAAGATTCAAACAAAGAATTTTGTTAAAGAAGATAAAACATCTAAACAATAAGTGTCAAAACCCAAACAGACTAAAGTCACACCAGTGTCATACACTTCCCACATAAACAATTCCACCAACATGTCGAAAGTAGATAATGCTATAATTGTGGAAAGTATGGACACATTGCTTCTAATTATCCTTGTTATCACACACCAAGAAAGAAAATTAAACTTCATGATCATAAACCAACTTCTTCAAAAGGAGTTCTATCACCCCCACCAAGAAGAATTAGTGAACATAAAGTTCAAACCATAAGCCAGTCATCTGTTTATCACAAACAAGCCTTACACAAAACTAGCTTATGGAAAAAAAACTCAAGTCCAATGTCTTATAATGAGTACAAGAAAAAGAATGATCTGCCCTCTCCCTCCAAAGGACAGGGGTAGAATTCATGATGTGTGATGCCTCTGGGTCACCCAAGCCAGTTAAGGCTTGGGTCCCTAACCTCAACTAATTATTTCCTTTTATGTGCATGGTGTCCGCTATAGTGCATCTACAAATCTGAATTGTTGATAGCGGAGCATCAAGGCACATGACTAGAAACTTGTCTCTCTTGTCAAATGTCAAACAAATTAAAGGACACATTTCGTTTGCTGGAAATAAAGGAGGTTATATCACTGCACAAGGGAAAGTGGGAAACCAGAAAGTGAAATTTGATAAGGTAAACTATGTTCAACAACTTCAAAATATTTACTTTCTATATCCCAAATTTGTGACAAAGGATTCAAGGTCGTCTTTGACAACAAGAAGTGCTATGTGTTGAAGAAGGAGTATGTGATACCGGAGGATCAAGTCTTAATGTCAGCTTAAAGATATAATGATTTATATGTCTTGGACCTATCAAAGGCCTCCACAACTGATCATCAAGTACAATGCTTCTTGTCAAAGGCAATAGAAAAAGACTCCATATCCTGGCATAGGAGATGGGACACATTAATCCACGGAAGATGTATCACTTGATCTAGAATGATCTAGTGCATGTGTAAATGTCAAGAACTTCCAATTACTGGATTTTTGTGTCACGTGTAAGAAAGGCAAACAGACGAAGAAGTCTCATAAGGAAAAGAAAGTTCACTCAATTGACCTGCCTCTTGAGCTCCTTCACATGGATCTGTTTGGCCCAGTCAGTATAAAGAGCATTGATGGTGATTTGTACTGCTATGTAGTTACGGATGATTAATCAATATTTTCTTGGGTGATGTTTCTAAAATCCAAATCAGAGACATTTGAATCATTCAAAGAGTTGGTAACTACATTGGAGTCGCCATACAAGCTAAAGGTAAGACAAGTTCACTTAGACAATGGCACTGAGTTCAAGAACCAGT
Organism: Flaveria trinervia; assembly: GCA_025506515.1. NCBI lineage: Eukaryota > Viridiplantae > Streptophyta > Magnoliopsida > Asterales > Asteraceae > Flaveria > Flaveria trinervia. The sequence goes on from CM046442.1 coordinate 30,911,627, forward strand.
GGATGGAGGCATTCTACAAAGAAAAATGAATAGTGCACTAGTTCATATCTGCCTACACTCCTCAAATGGCAAATGAACGGGGTTGCTGAGAGAAAGAATAGAAGCTTGATAGAGACAGCCCGGACGATGCTCGCAGACTCGAAATTGCCTATCCATTTTTGGAACGAGGTGGTAGTTAATGCATGCTATACTCTCAATCGAGTCTTAGTGGCCAAACATCACGATAAAACATGCTACGAGTTGCTCCAACGACATCAACCAAATCTGGAGTACCTCGAGCCATTTGGCGCACCATGTACACTACTGAAAAAAACTCAGTCAGGAAAGTTTAGCGAGAAGGCCAAAGAAGGAATCTTCTTAGGATACAACATACCGAATAAGAGAGTTTACAACAACTCAACGTGTCAAGTAGAAGTGTGTTGCAATGTTGATGTACAGAGATACACCACCCCCTTGCTGGAAAAGGACCCTCATTCTTTACGAATGATGGATTCTTTAAGTCCTTCAACATCCCTCTCTCCCCTCCTGAGGATGAGTTATTGACCAGAATGATGTACAAAGTGTTAAATACACCATCACTGGACCCGACAACCTCAGCGTCACAAGGTGAGTCTTTTACTTCTTCAGGGGGAGCACATAAGGTAAGTGACTCCTCTGATAATGAAGCCATGGAAAATGATCAGGTGGATCAAGAAGAATAGGTTCCTACTACTGCAAGTACACAAGCATCAGATGTTGATGCCTCTAACACTTCGGAACCCCACACTCCCATTGCCTCAGATACTGAACCTGTGTGTCACAATCTGGATAATGAGGTAGTTGTACCCACCACTCTTGCATCTCGACTAAATGTTTATCATCCTTTGGATAATGTCATTGGCGATGTTCGATCAGGAGTACAGACAAGAAATCAGCTATACTCAGTTGATTATGCCTTAGTAATGGAAAAGGGATATCTTTACGATGGTGCATATTGATGTTTTGTGTCTCAATTTGAGCCAAACTATGTTAGTGAAGCCCTAAACGACGAGGCATGGGTGAGTGCCATGCAAGAAGAACTTCTTGAATTCAAGAAGTTAGGAGTATGGACTCTGGTGGATAGACCTAAAGGTGCTAAGGTTATTGGCAGCAAATGGGTTTTGAAATGCAAGAAAAATGACCAAGGAGTCAATATAAGAACAAGGCTTGACCTGTAGTTCAAGGATTTCGAAAAGTCATGGGTATTGATTACAACAAAGTCTTTGCACCAGCGGTAAGAATGGAAGCAATCCGTATCTTCCTAGCCTATGCATCTTACATGAAGATCAAAACTTATCAACTGGATGTGAAGAGTGCATTTCTCATGGTGAAATCCGAGAGACAGTGTATGTCAGTCAAATGAAGAAGGATTGAGGATCCATATCATCGGGATAGAGTTTACAAGCTTGATAAGGCTCTTTACGGGCTCCACCAAGCTCCAAGAGCTGGTATGAAAAGCTCTCGACTCATCTTGTGAAACACAGTTTTTGCAGAGGAGTGATTGACTATACCATGTTCATCAAAGAAAAGGATGGTGACTTACTACTAGTTCAGATCTATGTTGATGACATAATCTTCGGTTCCAAAAACGAAGCATTATGTAAAGAATTGAAGCAGTCATGAAAGTTGAATTTGAAATGAGTGCCATAGGAGAGATGAAGTTCTTTCTCGGGTTACAGGTGGATCGGACATCAAAGAGGATATTTCTACATCAGACCAGTATGTAGGTGATATTCTCAGTCGTTGATATGAGAATGCTTCGGCAACTGGAACTCCACTTGCTACAAGCCACGATGTGGCACCCGACAAAACTTTTGATCTGGTGGATGCCACCATGTATCGAGGAATGATCGGATCACTCATGTACTTCACTGCCTCATGAACCTAATATCATGTACGCGACATGCTCTCTGCTCCAGATATCAAGCGAAATCGAAAGTCAACCATCTCATAGGCGTCAAAAGGATATTTTGTTATCTGAAGGGTACTCCAACACTTGGGTTGTGGTATCCTCATGATGATGACTTTGAGCTTACAGCGTATAGCGATTCAGATTATGGCGGCTGCAAAATGAACTAAATCAACTTAGCAGGATGTCAATTCTTTAGGAGAAGATTAGTCACGTGTCAGTGTAATAAGCAGACATTGGTTGCTCTATCAACTTGTGAAGCTAAATATGTTGCTGCTGCAAGCTGCTATTCAAAAATCATCTGGATTCAACAGCAAATGCGGGACTACGGTTTGAAATTCTCTAACACTCCTATATTTGTTGACATTTTTGCTGCTATAACAGTAACTAAAATCTGGTTCGACATCCTAAGACCAAACACAACGGAATTAAATATCACTTTATAGTGATTGTTTTGAAAAGAATTTATCGATGTTGTTAAAATTAATACGGACTTTCAACGCGCTGACCTCTACACAAAAGCTTTGATAAACCAAGATTTTTATAGCTGCTAGAGGTCAACGGGGTGAAAAAGAAGTGAAGTGATTCTAGACGATGATAGTACATAGTCCGACGAGTAGAGTTATATTTTATTTTATTTTATTTTATTTTATTTTATTTTATTTTATTTTATTTTATTTTATTTCTCGCCTATTAAAATTCTAAACGCAAAACCATTTCTGTTTTAGAATTTTAGGGGGAGAATAGGTTAGACTAGTATTAAGTTATTAAAAAAACAAGAGAGGAGGATAGTCTAGCTAATTAGAAATAAGATCGTATCCGTATACTAATTCAATGATTATGAAAAATGATAGTACACAGGAACAAAGAGTTTGGGACTTTAAAAGAATTTAACTGATTAAGATGCAAAACTCAAAGTATAAGTCTGAGAAGTCTAAGCAATAAAAGGAAAAAATGATAGTAAAAACTAGTTGTTACTAAGGTAACACAGAGAAAGTAGATCCAGAGGTTGCTAGACCACTACATGATGTGTCGGTAGATTAGACCAATGCCGAAACCGATGATCAGCGATAAACATAATAGATAAGTAGACCTTATTAGTGATTTCAAGCTCAAACTAAGTTGTCAACAAGCTGTGGGTTATCATTTTATCCGGTTAACACAATCAACGAAGTTACAATAAGGGGTGACGAGCGAAATAAACGCATAAATGTGTGCGGAGACCATAAAAATGAGCAAAGCCACATGAAAAATGCAAAAAGCAATCAAGCTAATAACCTATGTTGTTGGTGCGACTGGGCAAAAAGAATATAAATTGCTCAAACAAGAAGATAGGTTGTGTGCTCTCTATTGTGCGGTAACACGGACTGAGGATAGGCATAACCTAAATATTCTAGAATTCATTGTTGTTTGCGCCTCTCTGCTGTGCGATGGAACTGGCCTGAGGCTTGGATCCTTTGAAAGCTCTTAGAATAGTTTTTTCTTGTCAAAATATCGTAGACTGCTCAAAAATCTCCTGAGGAATGTTGATTACCATATAAGTATGGGATCCACAAATGCTTGTTGAAATAATTAAACCTTAAATCATCACCAATGTGTGTTAAAAATCTGTGTATGGATTTAAGGGGACAAGTATACTGACAATCATCATGGGCTACAATTCTTGAAAGTCCAAATCATTATGTGTATCTTACAGCACTAGTATGATTTCCTAAAATTGCTAATGACTCACGATGAAAACAAGAATCTAGCATCAAAAGGCTTTGCTAAAATGTCCAAATGATTGATAAACCTGTATGATTTCAAAATGAATTGTTCTAGTTATGATCAAAGTACTTGACGCTATAGTCTAGGAAGAAAATCTGGTAGATACTTATCTTAGGATTTCAACCTCACACAAAAAATACAAAAATATGTTTAGATTTGTTTTATTTCTAGTTGTTTAATTTAGTTAAATTTCAGTTAAGTTATTAGTTAAATGTCAGACTACACATCAGAAGTCAATCTAGGATTTACTCACTTAAAAGGATCACGTCTGAGGTGACCAATGGGGTTTTCAAATGTAAAAGGGTCACGTCTGAGGTGACAAATTGTTTTGTTGTTAACAAGATCACGTCTGTGGTGATCAACAATTTTCTAAGTTAAAATGGTCATGTCTGAGATGATCACTGGTCAAAATGTCTATCAATAGAAAATGGATAAGTGTATGAATGGTCATAAGGTCAAACTCATAAGTATGAGCCATTCGCACGACTGGACCATGAGTATGGACCAGTCGTACGATTGGACCATACTTACAAACCAATCACACGAATGGGGCATGAGTATGAACCATTCACCATGATTAGATCACAAAAGAAGAACCAATCGCATGATGGAGTTGACCGAAGATTCAGTTCGGCACGACTAAAACCTAGTCGCAAGATTGAATGTTGACCGACTGAGCAATCGCACGACTAAGCTCAATCGCATGAATGAGAGTGAAAATGGATCCGATCGGCCCAATTCAAGTCAGATTCAGTATATATAGGTTAAAGTCGGTCGCACATATGTTATCACCCCTTGAAATTCGCCCAAATCGCCTGAAAGTAGCGACCACCGGCCAAAATCAGATAATTATTTCTTCTCACCATTGCGTTACTGGACGTGTTTGTGTTACAATCTCTGCATGTAATTCAGCAACCAAATCGCACAAAGCACGTGAAAACAACCCTAACCGGTGCCCCAAATTGTTTTTAAAATCAAGAAGTAAGTGATAACCAACAAGCAGACCATATAAATGTGAAATTTTGGTCCAAATGAAAGACATACTACCAGCAATTAGGGTGTCTGCGAGTCTAAAGAAGCCTAAACACAACGTTTAACTTCCAGTCATGACCTAGATTCAGGATAAGTGTTAAACAAGACGTATGCGACTGTCACTCTAAATGAACTTCATGCCCGATTGACCTGGTTGAATGAGTCAATTGGGCCGATGAACTGAGGCATATGAGCACAATCGCCAATTGAACTCAACCACATGCTCAGTCGCCCGGATGAACTCAGGCCGCATGCTCAGTCGCCCCTATTGAACGTCAGCCGCATGCCAGTTCGCCCTTGAAGCCAGTTTTCATACTCAATCAACCGGACTGAACTCAGTCGTATGGTTCAAATTGGCACGATTGAACCAGAATGATTTCAAAAAAACAATTTTAATTTCATGTTTTTTCTTATGAGTTAATTTAATGTTTATGTGTCCGTATGTTACAGAAACATTGCAGAAAGGTGGACTATAACACCAAGCACAACTATGTGCCCACCTTGACCCTAAATGACAGGATCAGTGATCACAAGTTTGATGTATCAGAATACAAAGCAGCGGAATACAAACTAGAATTAGACAAATTGTAGCAAGCAATCGATACTTGTAAGCATTAAGATCGCATACGGTTATAGGGAGAGAATATGTATTTCTGATTTCTAGGAATGTTTATAGATGTAGAATATTTCTAATCAAATCAATCATTCATTCCATTCATTCACTCATTCCTCACTTATTACAATAGGTTGTCACTCCTTATATAGAGTGCAACAATCACTGCTGTTATCACGGAAAGTGACAACTGGCAGATCCAATACAAAATAACTAATTCTTAACAAACTACTGAAATGTTCACAACTACTGAGAACATATCAGCATGTTAAGTACAAAATATAAAACTACTGAAACTACAACGACTGAAGAACAAGCTCTTCAGTCGTTTTACAAAACTACTGAAACTGAAAATATAAAAAACTACTGATATCACAACTACTGAAGAAGTACTCTTCAGCAGTTGTGACAAACTACTGAGGCTTCAGTACTTGATCTTCAGACTTTGACCTTCAGGTGTTTCATCAGCTGATGACTTCAGTAGATATCATCAGCTGATGTCTTCAGTCTTTGTCTTCAGACTTTGTACATCAGTTGTTGATCTTCAGCACTTGTAAACTCTTCAGCTGTTGTACTTCAGTACTTTGGTCTTTCAGCTTCAGCACTTGTGTTCTTCAGCTGTTGTACTTCAGCACTTTGGTTCTTCAGCTGTTAAGGTCTTCAGCACTTGATCTTCAGCTGTTGAAGTCTTCAGCACTTGTCAAACTACTGATGAGGCTTTCAGCAGTTGTTGTGATACCATGTGGGACTTAGAGGTTTTCTGATCTTGGCTCATTGGTTCTTTTGGTCCAACAAACTCCCCCTGAACCAATGCAGCCAAAACCTCTAACTTATTTATTCTCACCCACTTATTGATGGCAAAATGTTGGTCTTTTTCCTTCTTGATCAGTAGAGAAGATGACCCATGTAAGCTCCGGCCTGGGAAGAAATCTCAAATATTTGTTTGGCAGAGTATGAATGGGAACTCTGTTTTGGGGAACTGGACACAGAGTTGTTATCCCATTCATGAGATTTACTTCCCCATAATGAGTCTGTATGACTCACGAACATAGGCCTCAAGGAGAACAACTTGTTCCTCCTGAGAGAGTTCTTCTGCTCCTCCTTCGAAGAAGAACTCTGGACCATAGTACTCTGATAAGTACTTCATGGTCCTGCCATTTTTCAGCTCCACCGTAGTTACCTCCCTATATACAAATTCATCAGGATGGTTGCCTTCAAGGAGTAACTGGAGCTCATTCTTCTGGATGTCTTCAAGCTTTTTATATAACAACCCTTCTTAATCATCTTGTTTTCTAGTAAGGCTTGAGGGGTCTTCTTTGCTTGGTGAGCTTTCTTGAATTCATCAATGATTTCCCAAGGTGAGACTACAACGGCCAACATGATGGTAGACTCTATTGTTTTTCGTACCTGGCGTTGTATCTGTGTGGGATAGTTCTTTTATGGATTCTAGAACTCACCCTGGGGTCTGGCCATACTCTCACTCTCTCCTTCTGATACTGAAAGGTGTGCCTGAGAGTGTACAGCCTTTGAGCATGCCCTTTCATGGCTTGAATAGATGATGACTGAGGAAATTCCTTGTCAACCATCTTCAACAGTTGCTCATCGTGCTGTTTCTGCTGTTCTTCTTCTTCTATCTTGACTCTGACCATTTCCCTTTGAGAGTCAGGTGTGATCATGGGTTGACTTCGGGGTTTTGGTAGCTTCAGAACAGCAGAGAGTGGCAGACTATCATCTTCATCCTTCTTCTTCTTCTTCTTCCATCCTCAGCACCCTTCTCCTCCTTCTGGGTACATCACTGGATGATGGTTGGGTTGGTGAAGGAATTGTTTTGAAGAATGAGGATGTTTGGATTTTGGCTTAGAGGTTGTTGGGAGATTTGAGGGATAGGATCTGTTTGAGTGGGTGGAAGGGAAGGTTGATCTAGCATCCTTGTAGTTAGTTTCGCCTTTGTGAGTTTAGCCATCTCTAACCTTTTACCAGCCCCAGCCTCATCAAGGGCTTCCACAATAATCCCTTTGTTGAATTGCTCAGACAGACAGATTCTGGTGGCTATAGCCAGAATGCTGTCCCTGGTCCATGCGCGGATCTCCATTAATGATCTTCCCAAGTATTTTGCAATAAAGCGGATCATTATTTCCAACCTCTCTTTCTCAAGAGCATCATACCCTGCCCATCGGTTTGTATCTCTTGTACTTCTAACCTTCTGATCTCACTATCCAGTGTGGCTGTGTCAAACCCTGCCTGAAGAGTTGTTCAATTATTTTATCCATGGATCGGCTGTGTGTGGTGTCAGCTTCTTTGACCAGCTCCTCCAAGGATTTGTCTTCAGCAGTGTGATCATCAGCACTTCTCTTTCGCTTGTAAGTGAGCAGAGGTTGCTTTTCTTTTTCCTCCTCTTGGGCTTGCTTCACTTCCTTTTTCTCGGATCTTTTCCTCTTCCTTTCTTTCACTGCAGTACTCTCCCCCTTTTGGTTGCATTGGAGGAAGGGGTTTGTACCGCAGAAAGAGTCTTTTGGACAGCAGCATCAACCAAGGGCTGTAATGTTGAGGAAAGCCTCTCATCAAGGCTTTGATCACTATATCAGTGATTATGGGTGTGATGAGAGGGAGGGAATTTTGGAGTACAGCACCTATTTGCTCAGGAGGGTTCTGTTCCTGAGAAGTAGGGCCTGAAGCAGAGGCAGGTGGTTGATTTTGGGGTGGCTCGGTGTTTGGGAAACCTTCAAGGGAAGGTGCCATCTGTGGGTGGATAGAGGCAGATGGTCTTTCTCCTTGTGAGAGTTGGTCAAGTAGGTTTTTGCAGCTACTGACTTTCCTCTCAAGGATTGTGTTCTGGCAAGAACATCATAGAAGAAGCCCAGGTCATCATCAGCCGAAGCTGAATCAGCTGACCTCCTGCTTAGAGCAGGATTTACATGCACTGGGTGTAGACCAGTTGGTGCATGTGCCCCTTGTGCTTGGTACTGGGGACTTCCAGCCTCAGGACAATGTCCATCATCAGCTGTTGCCTCTAGGGAGGTCTTAGCAATGTTACCAGCCTCACTCTGGTCATGTGCTGAGTCAGAGGAGGTGGCAGCCTCACTAGATATTCTAAGCTCCTTGTCTACACCAGGAGATAGAATTGGGAAACCCCTGTGCTGTGGGTTCTCAGGTGCACTGTGTTCCTCCCCCTCAATTGTAGAGGTATTCCCAGTAGTAAGTGGTTTCTGGGGAGGGGGTGAGGAGTGCAATTGAGTCAGCACTTGTGCAACTATTAAAGTTGGGCTGTGAGGGGCGGTTGTTTGGGGTGAGGGATAGAAGCAGTGTGCACCTGGGGAGGATGGTGCTCTTCAATGGCAATCTCCTCAAGTGAGGAAGATCCCAGATAAGTAGGTGCCCCTTGGGTTTTGCTGCAGGCTCCTGTTGAGAGGAAGCCTGAGCGGCTGTGGCTGGAGGAGTCATTGTATCCACTAGGGGGTTTGGACTAGTGGATATATCCTGCGTTTGTGTTGCAGGGGCATCCTCAGGGGACTCAATTCCCTGAGTAGCCATTTTGGGTTTCTTTTTGGTGGGTTTGGTGGGGACTTTGGATTTGGAGGTGGTGGCTGTGGGTTCCAGCTGCGTGGGTTTTCGCAGCTTGGCAGCCATTTTGAGTGTCCGGTCAGAGTTGTGCGGGAGTATACTTCCGGCAGAACAGCCGTAGCAGGGACTCCCAAGCCAACAAGTCCCTCAGCATTAAGCTGGTCTGTAATAATGGCCATTATGAACCGTGGATAGAGTATCCAACGGTTGGCAGTTAGTTTTTGAGCCATATCTTTGAGCTCTGAAAATATTATTCTGAAAATTTAGTGGTTGTTGCTCAAGGATAGAATACATTACCTGCTGCCATTGGTGGACATTTGATCCCAAGACGACGTCTTAGGGGCCAAACATACATTTACCATGTGAAAAATCAGGCGCTCAGCGTCATTAAAGTGTTTCTTCATGATGTGTGGCACTGAGATCGCCTTGATATCCATGCTGAGCAAAGGATAGATCTATGGTGCCCTTCGGATATCCAGCAGGAGAAGTAGCATCATTCAGTTGAAGAATTTTACGGATTGTTGCAGGAGTAATGACTACTTCTTTGTTGTTGACGACTGACCGGAGGGATGGTGTGTTGCTCTCCTCAGTGGTAACAGTAACGTTCATCCAAAATTGGTTCAAGGATTCGGCATGTAAGACGGGGTTCAGAAGGAATGCCTTGTTGTATTGGGACTGAACCATAAGATCGATAGCAGTATCGAACTTAGTCCAGATCGGCGATTTAGTGAGGTAGGCAACACAGTTGTGTCGCGGTTTAATTTGCATAGACGCCATGGAGAAGAGGGAAGTTTTGGAGAGGAACGTTAGGTTTGAAGAAGATGAAGCATGGAGAGCTCAGGTTAGGGTATTATAGGGTACGGGTAAGAAACGACTGAAGGATGTGGTGTTAGTCATCAGTAGTTTTAAACGACCGTTGACATGTATTATCCTTTCAGACGTTGAAACAGCTGAAGTCGTGGTGTTAGGCATCAGTAGTTTAGAAAACTACTGAAGACCGTGGTTTTGACTTCAGATGATTGAAACAACTGAGGACTTGGTGTTTGTCATCAGTAGTTATGAAACTACTGAAGACAGTGGTTTTGTCATCAGCTGTTGTAAACAACTGAAGACTTGGTATTAGTCATCAGTAGTTATAAAACTACTGAAGACGTGGTTTTGCTTCAGTTGTTTAAAATGAAACAGCAGTTGTACAAACGACTGAAGAGAAAGTTCTCTTCAGCTGTTTTCGTCAATTCTTAGCTTTTCAGCTGTTTCAAACTGTCCTCAACACATTCATCAGTCTTTTTGGCTGATTTCAGTTGTTTCATAGGACATCAGTACTTATCTGTTTTTACTGATTGCAGTAGTTGTAACTGCATCAGTAGTTGTAACTACATCAGTAGTTTAGAACAGATGAAGTACTTCAGTACTTGTGAGACATTTAGCCTTCAGTAGTTATAAAAACTACTGAGGTAAAAGAGCTCATCAGTACTTATATGTGACATAGGTACTCATGATCATCAGTATGATTACTAAGATCATCAGTAGTTGTCACTTATTCTAGCTGCAGCATACCAAGCCTTAACACCAGGTTTTGGAAAGTTGAACTATCCAAAGGCTTAGTAAAAATGTCTGCAAGCTCATCAGCACTAGGCACAAACTTAGGATCAATCAGACCTTTTTCAAAACAATCCCTTATAAAATGATGTCTGATCTCTATATGTTTGGTCCTAGAGTGCTGGACTGGATTTTTGACAATGCAAAGAGCTGAAGCACTATCCATTAACAATGGAGTCTTAGTCTCTGTAATGCCATAATCCAAAAGTTGGTTTTGAAGCCAGAGTACCTGAGATGTACAGCTTGCAGCAGCAATGTACTCTGCTTCAGCAGTGGATGTAGCAACTGAGGTCTGTTTCTTGCTCTGCCAAGAAATCAAGCAGTTGCCTAGGAATTGACATCCACCAGAAGTTGATTTCCTGGTCAACTTACACCCTGCATAGTCACTGTCAGAAAAAGCAACTAATTTACCAGAATGTCCGGTAGAATACCATAAACCTAGAGATGGAGTGCCTTGCAGATATCTAAAGATCCTCTTGACTGCAATCAGATGAGACTCTTTAGGTGCAGCCTGAAATCTAGCACAAACACATGTAGCAAACATAATATCTGGTCTAGAAGCTGTTAAATACATCAAGGACCCAATCATACATCTGTAAAGTGTTTCATCAACCACTTTACCTTTCTGATCTGAGTCCAGTTGTGTGGTGCTGCTCATGGGAGTAGAACAGGGCTTACAGTTTTGTAAATCAAACTTTTGCAAAAGATCTTTTGTATATTTGGACTGATGAATAAAAATTCCATCAGCCTTTTGTTTGATTTGCAACCCCAGAAAGAACTGTAATTCTCCCATGGCACTCATTTCAAACTTCTGTTGCATCAACTTTGTAAAGGCATCACACAACTTTGGATCAGAGGATGCAAAAATGATATCATCTACATAAATTTGAACAAGTAGATTATGCTGCCCAGCTTTCTTAATAATAAAGTCTTGTCTATGGAGCCTCTAGTGAAATTGTTTTCCAGAAGAAAGTTTGATAATGTCTCATACCAGGCTCTGGGAGCTTGTTTTAACCCATAAAGAGCTTTATCAAGCTTATACACCCAATTAGGATGTTTATTGTCCTCAAAGCCTGGAGGTTGACATACATAAACCTCTTCTTTAACTTTTCCATACAAAAATGCACTTTTGACATCCATTTGAAAGACTTTAAGGTTTTGATAAGCAGCATAAGCTAAAAACAATCGAATTGCTTCCAGTCTGGCTACAGGGGCAAAGGTTTCATCATAATCAATACCTTCTTCTTGTGCAAACCCCTGAACAACCAGTCTGGCCTTGTTCTTAACAATAAGCCCATTTTCATCAGTTTTGTTCCTAAACACCCATTTAGTGCCTATTGCACACTTACCTGGAGGTAGAGGAACCAGTTCCCACACTTGCTGTTTCTTGAACTGAAGAAGCTCAAGCTGCATGGCATCAACCCATCCATTGTCCTTTAAAGCAATGTGATAATTCTTTGGCTCTTGCTGACTGATGAAGAGAGCATAGAAGCAGAAATTTGACAATTGACTTCTTGTTGATACTCCAGCAGTGATATCACCAATGATTTGAGACATAGGGTGATTCTTCAGATCTTGATACACAATGAGATCTGTGCAAGTGTTTGTAGCCGGTTCAGCAGCAACAGATGGTGATGGTGAATCATTTCCTTGAAACCAATCAGTGGATGGTAATTCAAAGGAAGTTGAATTCGAAGAAATCTCATCAGCATTTGTTGTGGATGGTGCTACTGGCGCTACAGGAACATCAGGTCTAGCTGAGTCAGGCAGCTGATCACTAAACCTGAAGAGGTGAGTACTGCAATCATCATCATCATCAGCACCACCAGGTGGTGAACTGTTGACAGGAGCAACAGCAGGAGTTTGATAAGGAACATATTGCAGTATGTCCAAATCAAATAACTCCACAGGACTTTGTGGAATCTTGTCCTTTGGAGATTCATTAAACTTAACATGTAGAGTTTCTTCAACCATCTTTGTTCTGCAGTTGAAGACTCTGTATGCCTTGCAAGTAGATGAATAACCAACAAAGTATCCTGCATCCACCTTAGGATCAAATTTGTGGAGTTGATCCTTTGTGTTGAGAATAAAACAGGGACACCCAAATGCTTTGAAAAATGAAATCAGAGGAGCCAAATGATGGAGAACTTCATATGGAGTCTTCATCAACCTCTGATTTACTAAAACTCTATTTTGCACATAACAAGCTGTGTTGACAGCTTCGGCCCAAAAGGTCAATGGCAAACCTGAGTCAGCCAGCATGGACCTTGCAGCTTCAATGAGGGTCCTGTTCTTTCTCTCCACTACTCCATTTTGTTCTGGAGTCCTTGGAATGCTGAACTGCCTTTTGATTCCCTTTGAAAGATAGAAGTCATCAAGTGTATGATTTCTGAACTCAGTTCCATTATCACTCCTAATACACTTGACTGGAAGGGAATACTGCTTCTCAATGTACAGCACAAAGTGGATAATCTTCTGAGCAGCCTCATCCTTTGAATGTAGAAAGAAAGTCCATACAAATCTGGAGTAATCATCCACAATTACCAGACAGTATTTCTTCTTTGCCATGCTCATTACTCTCACAGGACCAAATAGATCCATATGCAGTAATTGCAAGCAGGCAGTGGACTTGGACACTTCAATAGGAGGGAATGAGACTTGTGCTGTTTTCCTTTTAAACAAGCAGTGCAGGTTTCATCACAGTGGAACTCCTTTATTGGTAAGCCTCTGACTAAACTATTGTGGCTAAGCTGATTCATGTTTTTGAGATTAACATGACCAAGCCTCCTGTGCCACAGTTTAGATTCTTGAGAAGAGGCTTTGGAAAATAGGCAAGGATTGCCTTTGAGATCTATCTTCTTAGAGAGATCTAAGGCATACACTCTTCCTGTCCTGTTGGCTTTCAGGAGAGTGTGATCATCCAACACCTTGTCAATCAAGTGCAAAACTTTGGATGACAGAATCCTACAGTTTTGACTTGTGAAAAGGGCAACATGGCCTTTATCACACATTTGACTGACACTCAAGAGGTTGTACTTGAGATTTTCCACATGATTAACATCATCAAATTTGATTTCTCCATTGGAGACAAAGCCCTTACCGATGATGTAACCCCTAGCATCATTGCCAAAAGAGACAAATCCCTTCTTTCCTTGAGAGTAGTCATGAAGAAGAGAGATGTTCCCAGTCATGTGCATAGATCCCCCACTGTCTACATACCAGATGCTACTTTGGCATGTTGAAGAACCCTGCAATAATAACAATCAGTAGTTTTAGATAGAGACCCAAACCTTTTTGGTTTTGGGCCTGGTCTCATCAATAGATGGTAAACTAACATGTTTATTTGTAACAACAGCCTGAGAAGAAGAAGATGGTGTAGAAGAGGAGTCCTTTGGCTTGGACCTCCTTTTCTGTGGTTTCAACATAGGAGAATCTAGTTGGTTAACTCTACCCAACAGATGTTGTACCATCATCACCAGCTGTGTCTGATTTTGTGATAAAGCTTTCAGCTCATCAGACACATTGCTAGTGGAGTTAGATAAGGTCCTATGTTGCACCTTCTTCTTTTGAGCACCCTCAGCTGTCACCTGTTTAACTCCTTCCTTTTTGGATTTCTTTAAGGACTTAAGGGTTACAGGATTTGATGTTGCTGATACAAATGTGGTCTCAAACTCAGTTTTCATTTTTACCATTTTCTCATTAATTTCTTCTTTTTGTTTGAGTTTGGAACCTCTTTTGTACCAACAATCATCTGTAAGATGATTGAACAAACCACATACTTCACATGGTTTCTTCTTCATCTTAGGTTGATCATCAACTAAAGATGGTGAAGCAACAGAAGACTTGTTCTTCAATGCTTTGGAAGCATTGGTTGCTTTCTTGACTACCTCTTTAGTAGTCTTCAAACTCTTTCTACTGCCAGTTTTCTTCTCTTCAGTACTGACAGCAGTTGAAGTTTGAACTTCAGGTGTTAAATCCTGCTCTCCAGTCCTTTCAGGACCTTCAGGATTAACTCCTGAGTTGATCAACCTATTGATCATGTGAATGTCAGCATTTGAACCATCAACATCAGCTGATAGGTTCAAAGAGGGCTTGATGCTGACTGCTACTTCTGATTGTGCTGTATCAGAAGGTAGATCACATGATGTGATGGATTGGTTATCACTCTCACCATCAGATTCTACCTCTGCTCTTGGGGTAAAATCTGTAGGTGGAGCAGTGTGATTGTAGCCAATTCCAAACTTCACATTTGAAGCAGATTGCTTACTAAGAAGCATTTCAAAACCTTTGCATGATTGTACCCATCTATCACACTCGACCTGGGTAACTGCAAGGGTTTCTTTGAGATCTTTGTACTTCTCTAGAAGTACATCTTCTCTAGCCTTATCATCAATTATTTGGCAATTCAGTTTATAAACCTCATCATTTTTATCTTTGAGCACAAACTCAAACTCAGCTTTGTTTTTGGAAATTATTTGTTCTAGCTCAATGTTCTTATTAATTAAAGCTACATTTGCTTCTCTAATGGAAGCAAATGCTGCTATGCATGGTTCAGAACATAATTTGGCTTTTGCCTCAGAGGATACCTGTGATACCTGAGGTGTAGAGGCATTGGAAAATGAAGTATCAGCAGACTCCAAAGCCATAAGAGCTAGATTCCCAAAGGGACTGTCACCACCATGTTGACCAGCACCTGAGAACAGTTGATCATGACCAGACAAGTCATCTGGTAAACTGCTCCAGTCAACAACTCCTGGGTGAAGAAGCTGTGTTGTTGAGATTGAGGTTGTTGATGAGATAGGGAAGGCTGAGGTTCTGGTAATGCATGAGGTTGTGGTGTCATAGGAACTTGAACTTGATTTGACTGTGGCATGTAATAACAAGGGTACTGATATGGCATTTGACCCTGAGGAACAAAATATGCCGGAGATTGTTGTTGAGGATGATGACTAGAGGTGACAGGATGTTGCCCTCTGTGTTGTTGACTATTGCCAGGAAAAGTCACAAAGGGTGCAGTAGAGTTAGATCCAGTTGATCTACACTCTCTTGCAAAGTGTCCAAGCCGTTGGCATTTGTGACACCTCAACTTGCTCTTGTCAAAACCAACTTTGGTTTTGCCAGAGAGTCCTGGGAATTTTCTTCCAGTTCTTTTGTAGAACTTCTGAGATCTGATATTTATCAAGGCCATTTGGCTCAAAATATCCATCTCTTCTAAGTCATCATCAGCAATCCCCTTGAGATCATCCATAATGAAACATAGATTGTCATTATTACACCCAGTAAACTGACCATCAACACTTACAAATGCAGAATCAGAAGTGCTTGAAGAGAAATTAATATGCTCATCATACTGGCATTCAGATGAAGCATATTCTGACTCATGACCCACCAAGGCAGTGTTGCCTTGTATAAAGTCTTCAGTGAGCTTTCCAGATGAAGACAGCTTTCTCTTCTGTTCTATCTCTCTCTCAAAAGTGAGCAATTTCCCATGGAGTTGGGTGAGAGATAGTTTGTCCAAACTTGCACTGGAGCGTAGGACAATAGTATATGTGTCCCATCTCTCAGGCAGTGATCTGAGAAATCTGTTATTCATCTGAATATTGGTGTATTCAAGTTTGACCATTTTTAGTTCAGAGATCAAACAAGAAACCGCTCATATTGTTGAGTCAGTGTCTCACCCTTTCTATGAGAGAATGTCTCATATTGTTGGGCAAGAATTTCTCTATTATTTGCCAAGACCTCATCTGTTCCTCCAAATTGTTCTTTCAAAGCAATCCAGAGGTCATGGGCAGTTTCATGATGCATTAGCCCAGAATAGATTTCATTGGGCAATGCCATGGCCAGAATTCCATGGGCTTTTGCATCAATCTCAAGCAACTTCTTATCCTCATCTGAGTATTGCTCCCTCCTCTTCGGAACCATTTGATTGGTTTCCGGGTTATTCACCATAGGCTTGTGTGGACCATGTACCACTGATGTCCAACACCCTGCGCTGTTAACAGACAGGTGATGGAGCATACGTCTTTGCCATATGTTATACTCATTCCTAACCAGCATAGGTGGCTTGGTTGAGGAACCAGTATTGTGAGGATCATTGGAGGGAGTGGTCATTTTCAGTTCAAAAACAGTTTAGTTCAAGCTTTAAAAGTTTTAGACAAACCACAACAAACTCAATGAGAACCAAGAAAAGATCTCAGGATGAATGAGCAGAAATACAGAAAATTCAATCTCTATAACCGTTTCTTGCAAAAACAAAAGCTAATTCAATCAAACTTAGATCTTGAATAGCAGTTTCAATGATCAATTATTAGATCGATCAATGATTAACCTGCTCTGATACCATTTGACAGGATCAGTGATCACAAGTTTGATGTATCAGAATACTAAGCAGCGGAATACAAACTAGAATTAGACAAATTGTAGCAAGCAATCGATACTTGTAAGCATTAAGATCGCATACGGTTATAGGGAGAGAATATGTATTTCTGATTTCTAGGAATGTTTATAGATGTAGAATATTTCTAATCAAATCAATCATTCATTCCATTCATTCACTCATTCCTCACTGATTACAATAGGTTGTCACTCCTTATATAGAGTGCAACAATCACTGCTGTTATCACGGAAAGTGACAACTGGCAGATCCAATACAAAAATAACTAATTCTTAACAAACTACTGAAATGTTCACAACTACTGAGAACATATCAGCATGTTAAGTACAAATATAAAACTACTGAAACTACAACGACTGAAGAACAAGCTCTTCAGTCGTTTTACAAAACTACTGAAACATAGAAATATAAAACTACTGATATCACAACTACTGAAGAAGTACTCTTCAGCAGTTGTGACAACTACTGAGGCTTCAGTACTTGATCTTCAGACTTTGACCTTCAGGTGTTTCATCAGCTGATGACTTCAGTAGATATCATCAGCTGATGTCTTCAGTCTTTGTCTTCAGACTTTGTACATCAGTTGTTGATCTTCAGCACTTGTAAACTCTTCAGCTGTTGTACTTCAGTACTTTGGTCTTTCAGCTTCAGCACTTGTGTTCTTCAGCTGTTGTACTTCAGCACTTTGTTCGCTGTTAGGTCTTCAGCACTTGATCTTCAGCTGTTGAAGTCTTCAGCACTTGTCAAACTACTGATGAGGCTTTCAGCAGTTGTTGTGATACCATGTGGGACTTAGAGGTTTTCTGATCTTGGCTCATTGGTTCTTTTGGTCCAACACTAATCCCGGAACCACTGCTGAGTTCTCAGGATTAAGCTTTTTCTAGGCCGATCTCGTATCTTCAAGGCATCTCACCTCATTCCCCATAGATCCATCCAGCTCTTCTGGGAGAGCGCCAGGTAGACAGATCACTGAGCCATATGTATCCGAAGCTCATCGCTTGGGTCATCAGATAGTGATCTCTGAGAGGATTTGATGACGGGTCTTAGGCTTGTGTGAGGACGGAAGCCCCCCCTAAGCTACATCCCCTAACTGTCCCGGGATGCTTTCATGAGGACAAGTACTCCGAAACTAAATGCGGGGGGGCTGAACAGAGTAACTGTGCCCTCAATTTAAGTATTGGAACATGTGATCCTGAAGTGCGAGCATCCAGACTGTTGAGGATTTGACGACCTCTCAGACCAAATCCAGAAGGTTATGTTGCATTTGTACTGAACCACCCGTTCAGTTTTTTCCCCAGCGTGATTTTCTCCCTACAATATCGAGAAACTAGAGGCCAAAGGCAAGGAAGGCCTTTTCTGTACCCCCCCCGATTCCTACAGATGTATTCATTGGCGAGAAGCTTCCTTCGATGCCTAAGGAGAGTCATGATGCAGTCTCTCTTGAGGCATGGATGACCCACCCTTGGGAGGATGAAGGTTTACAAGGGCAAGCAGGTGAAGCCCCCTATAGGAGATTGTTTGGGCATCTGGCCCAGGATGACTATGTGGCGATAGAAGGAGGAGTGGTCCATGATGATAGTGACTCGACATTAAGCAGATTTCTCTACCCTCTGATGACTCCGACAGTGATGCTCAGATGCTGATCAGGGAGGGGATGGTCAGGGTGGACCTGAACCAGCTCCCATTCACCCTGACTTCCATATGGAGGAGGAAGAGGAGTTTAATGAGAGCCTCTGGTGGAACGGTGGGGAGCCGGGTTGTAGCCACAAAGAGAGGTCTTAGGGCAGTTGGTGGACGCCACGGGGAGTCTAGGGATGCTCCTGTTGCTGATACGGATCCATCATATACCCCGGACCCACCCAGTAGCGAAGGGGGAGCCATTGTGTCTAAGGGCTCGAGGAGGAAGAAATGGCTCACCCCTATGGCAAAAAGGGGAAGAGGCAAAGGTTTACATTGACCTCTACTACCACCACAGCCACCACCTCATCCACCACTGCTACCACCACCACTAGCACACCACCTATCACTATCACACTCCCATCCACCACCACTACATCCTACCATTCACCACCCATTCATATACCACCATCCATATTCACCACAGCCACCACTAAAGCCTATCCTTCACCATCCACTCAAATACCACCACCCATATTCACCACAGCCACCACTACCACCACCACATTCACCACAGGATCTACTCCACCCTCCATTGGGGTAGAAGAACAGCTGGCAGCACTTAACTGTATGGTGCTGAAGCTGTTAGCTGCTAATGAAGAGAAAGTTGCCCAACTAAGTCTACTTGTGGAGCTAAATGCTACACAAGCACAGCAGATTGCTCACCAATCACTGTAGATTGCACAACACGCGCAGCAGATTTCCCAACTCCAGGAGCACAATTACAAATCAGTGAAGAGGATTAAGGAGTTGGAGGCACCTAACAAGTCTATCATGCTCAAGCTAAAGGGATCAAAATATAAGCCTCTGAAGATCAGAGAAGGTGATGATGATGATGATGATGATGATGATGATGATGATGATGATATTGATGATGATGAGATGAGTGAAGTTGGAGAGCCAAGAGGAAGGCAAGATGATGATAATGATGAAGAAGGAGATGCAGCTGCATCTGCCTCAGCTTAGGGTCAAGAGAGAAGGACAAAGAGAAATCAAGACCAAGGAGCATCATCTTCTGCCCCATCTGCTGAGAACCCGGCCATACAAAACAAAAGTAATGCTTAGAAGTTATGTATTTGAAAACTTTGTACTTGAAACTTGTATTAAACTTATGTACTTAATGTTTATGTATCTTTATCAAATGTTTGATTGTCTTGATGAATTACTAATGGTTGATGTATTTTACATGTTTAAATCAAGCAAATGAATCATCTCAGCAAGATGAGTATGATCTTACTCCTCTCAGCAAATCAAGTCTTAACTCACAGTCTGTCTCTTTTCTGATTCATTAGTTTTTAGATCCTTGTCTTCAGACCATTCATCATTTATTTCTGAAATCAATGCTAAACCTGAATAAGATCAGAAGTAAATTGTTCAGCATATGCACTCCAGTCATAACCATCTTTTATGCTTACAACCAGTGCTTTCTTTGGTTCTTCAACTGATTTTTATTCATCTTTTAATTCAGGCATAGGCAGACTCTGATATGGTTTCTGGAATGTCTTTGGAGTTTGATGCTAATGTCTCTGATTATTTGAACTGATTTGACCATTTCCATTTTGAGTTCTTGGAGCTTTACATTCTCTTGAGAAATGACCATAACTATTGCAGTTGAAACATCTTGATTTGACTTGTCAAAACCAACAGTTTTGTTGGCACTAGGCTTGTAGTTCCTATTGACATATGAGTGCTTTTGTGTTCTGTAAGCAATCATCGCCATTCGCCAATTCAAGTCCATTTCTTCTACGTCATCAGGATTCATCTCAAATAAATCTTGCAAAAACCAAATCAATTTGAGTTAGATGACTACCCTGGTAGGTTTGGAAACTTACCATAAAGCTGTAAAGGCAATTTGGACTCATCATCCTGCAATAGGATATTATAACATCTTTACTTTGCTAGTATTAGTAGAGTTAGAAGATGGAGTCTCATTATGGGTTTTTAGCACAGTAGATTTTGGGGAAGACTGTTGTTGTTGTGGCTGAGTTGAATAGATTGGGGTACTTGTGAAAAATCCTACTCTCATGAACAGATCACCCTCATCTTCAGGAATAGCATCATTCTTGGAAAGAAAGGCATTTTCAGCAGTGTTTGCTGGATAATCAACATACTTATACTGTGAGGTTGAAGCAGATCTGTCATTATTTCTTGAACTCTCATCAATTTCTACAGATTCAATCTTTGCTATAAGCAGATCAAGATCCATAGGAAATCTTTCTATGTGCTTTAGCAGGGTTACAGTTTGTTTCCATGTGGATGGAAGTGCATTCAGGAGTCTATCGTTTAAATCTTTAAGATTATTTTTTATTCCTAAAGTTGACCTTTCAGATGTGAGTTGGACATATCTATTCATCATCTGATTTATAGTTTCTCCTGATATGTGCTCAAAAAGTTCAAGTTGTCTCTTCAACTTTTGTCTTTTGAGATCTTGGATTTATTTGCCTCCTTCACAGATGACTTTCAAAGCTTTATAAATTGTATAACCAGTTTGATAGTTCTCCAATCTTGAAAGTACCTCCAATAGTAACCCTTTGCACATGAGAGAGTAAGCTTTAACATTATTGTCCACCTTCTTTAAGTCATCACTAATTAAGCCATCTTCAGATATGGTTCTTGAGTTTCTTTATTATAAACAAATCTCTATCAGGACCATCTGAGGTGATTGGAATGTGAGGTCCTTTTCAATTGACTTCCTTAGATCAGTGTCAATTGAGTTTAAACGATGTTTTAATCTGAGTGACAAAATTTAAAATCGGCTTGATTCTTTAGCTTTGGTACTCTGTTTTCTGAATCTTCAGACTTGGCCATTGATTAAGTTTTTTATTCAAGAAAATATACTATCTTTTATATTTTAGTTTTAAAAAAAATAAAGAATTGAAAATATATTTGGATTTTTGAAAATTTTCTAAATATTAAATGGTAAGTCTGAATTAGATGCGCCTGAACAGTAGTGATGCGCCCGCAGAGTGATGAAACGTCTAAACAGTAGAAAACTCCCCCACTTGGTTTGCAAGGGTAGAAACGCCTGGAATAGTTGTCAAACGCCTAAACAGTTGTCAAATGCCCAAACAGTGTTGATGCACCTGAACAGTATCAAAACGCCTGAATAGTTCCAAAGCGCCTGGAACTTTACCTTCTGAAAAATGTCAGAATCAATGCTAATACGTCCACACGGTGTCAAAACTACTACTCTGAAAACGCCTAAACAGTGTTAAAGTGTCTGAACAGTGTTCATGCGCCTAATCACTTAGGTATTTTTCAGATGATTTCAACACCTCAAGCGCCTAATTCATAACAACCTGATCTTAACCAATTTTCCAAAAACTTGATAAAATGATCTGAAACTCTTCAATTAAGTCACAATAACACCGATTAACAATCCTTATCTTCATATCTTCCAATTAACACAACCAAGACTTAATTTTGCAAAAATCAGTGTGCGAATATGAAGAACAGTTCAAACACTAAATTTGACAAAAACTCAGATTTTTTTATGTAAATTCACTCAATTGATATTCAAATCATGTTTCTAGTGATGAAACACAATTAAATCATCAATTAATTGCATAATTGCGATCAAATCACATATTCAAGTGATAAAAAATGTTCAAAATATCGTTTTTGAACTTCAATCACTAAACCGAAAGCTCTAATACCATTTGATAGGTTCAAATAGATTGATCTGTGATTGATATCAAGCAATTGACAATAATATGAACAATGTAATCAAACAAACAAAATATCAGAAAAATTGATAGAGTTTTCATTGATATTAGCTGGATTACAAATTGCAAATTGAGAGAAAGTATCTAAAAGTCGTTACCTGCACATACATAGTAATCCTATTTATACTAATAAACAAGAAAACAAAAAAAACATATATTTACCTGATAAATCCCTAAACTATGACAAAACTTATCTAAAGACTAAAATGCTATTCTTTCTAAGTTTCTAACATTATTTAACAACAGTTAGCTTAAAGAATTTATCTTGTAATATATTTGTGTAGATAAAAGATGAATACAATGTTTTTTAAAGATAAAAGAGGAAGCCTACAAGTTTATTAATTCCTAAAGAACTTTTTTGTAATTTTATCTCCATAAAATCAACCTCTTGTTAGAGTAGGATTATAATAAAAAATTGTTTAATCTAAAATGCCTAAGAAGGGTTGTACGCTTAACAAGTGCAGTGTACTTTTATTGTTTTAAAGATAAGGACAATTTGTTCATTGTGTCTTATACATTTATTGTGTCATATATTTACATAATTTGTTATGTGTATTAATAGTTGTGTTTTACATTTTAGATTATTTTGTGTTATTTTTGTCATTGTTTTTATAGATAATAAATTTGTTATCTATAATTGTGTTTTACAGTTAGAAGAAACAATAATATACTTTCACCAATCTAATTTTCAAAACTTATGGTGTTGAAAATAATACAATGTGTTATTTTTGTTATTGTTGTGTAGTCGCTGGATCGGTAGACATCCGAGCGTGTTTTTGACGGAAGGAAACAAAACCAAAACCAAGAGACAAACAATAACACGAACTATAATAAAATGGTTTCATTGATAAAACCTAATGATTACAAGCTCGTTACAACATAAGAATCACAACTCTTGGCAAGGGGAGATCGAGCATGATCTCCCCTCTCATCCGGCAGCACCTAGGCCCCAGGCACAATCCTTGCTTTCTCTACATAATGAAACTGGTATTTATAAGCCTCAGCCCATATCAGATACGACTGGGCCCATTCGTGTGATTGGACCATGCGTATGGTTCAATCGTACGACTGGACCATGTGTATGGTTCAATCATACGACTGGACCATGCGTATGGTTCAATCGTACGACTGGACCATACTTATGGTTCAGTCTTATGAATGGCCCAATCGCATCTCTCAGTCGCACAACTGGTCCATTAGCATGGCTCAGTCGTACGACTGAGTCTCATTCGTATATGCTCCTGCGAATGACCCAGTTTCATGTGTTTACAACATATCAGGTGTATTACATTAAGCCTAGACTACTCGACAAGTGACAGACACACTATATATGATAATATATCCTCCAACAAATTCCCTCTTGGATGTTGCTTGCGAATAGTAGATAACACCTCTTACAATCTTCAGTCAATCTTTGCTCTTGTTTCCAATAGAATCAAACGAAAAACCATATTAACCAACGTTGCCGATCCGTCAGGTTGCTACAGTATCCCTGAAAATAAAGTTAGGCACAATGGCTTTCGTTTACTTTGCAGAACACCATCATAGAAGCAAGATTCCCCATATGACTGAGTTTTCCAAATAATGACATGAACAGTTTTCCATTGCTTCAATCTTTACACATGCTAACCTGATTAACATTAACACCTGTAGAAATTCCCCCTCAAATTCAGCATATCCCAATATATAAACATTGTGCTCTCCTAGTGTCTTCATACGGTGTATTGAGCAAAAATAGAGGGTTCCAATTGCTGACAATCTCAACCAGATCAGTGTGCACTCAGATTCATCATCAGAAACCAGCTCACATCATCACTTTTTTATTTCGTCTTCTATTTCTCTATACACGAATTCCCCCTCAGAATGAGAATCCTCTTTGTGCGGATAGATATAACTTGATTGGCCCATAAATAGTCAGATGCTTCTGACTACCCCACAATATCAGCACCGACTGCTGACATCTTCTCTTCTCTCTTTCGTGTTCCAACTACATTCACCTATTCTGGAAGTTGGACGAATAATAGGGTATACATAAAACTTATTTCACAAAAAAACCTCAGGGTGAATATGCTTTGCTCATCCTCAAATCTGTGCAAGAGGCAGTTCCAGACTTTTTTTATTGTCTAGAACAAATGGGGATGAGTCAATGAGGATGGCTCATTCGTGCGATTGAACATACGACTGGTCCAGTCGCACGACTAAACATATGACTAGTCCAGTCGTACGAGCGGATCTACACACAGATTTTCAGATCTGCAGCCGCTAGGGCTGCCAAAAACCCTAATCTTATGAATTTTACATGAAGCGAACCAAAATTGACATTATAAGATTCGCAAGAGTGATCAGAACGTGGTTTCGAGTTCGATTTTAACATAGAAACAACACACGTAACAAGATCTGAGCAAAACATGAAGAACACGAAATGGGTTTAACGTCAAAGAACCTGAAATAGATCCAGAAATCAAGAGCTCGGGTTGCTAGAATGATTGTTAGATCATTCCAGCAGTAACCGGCTCTGATACCAATTGTGTAATCGCTGGATCGGTAAACATCCAAGCGTGTTCTTGACGGAAGGAAACAAAACCAAAACCAAGAGGCAAACAATAACACGAACTATAATAAAATGGTTTCATTGATAAAACCTAATGATTACAAGGTCGTAACAACATAAGAATCATGACTCTTGGCAATGGGAGATCAAGCATGATCTCCCCTCTCATCCGGCAGCACCTAGGCCCCGGGCACAATCCTTGCTTTCTCTACATAATAAAACTGGTATTTATAGGCCTCAGCCCATATCAGATGCGACTGGGCCCATTCGTGCGATTGGACCATGCGTATGGTTCAATTGTACGACTGGACCATGCGTATGGTTCAATTGTACGACTGGACCATGCGTATGGTTCAATCGTACATGGTTCAGTCTTACGAATGGCCCAATCGCATCTCTCAATCGCACGACTGGTCCATTAGCATGGCTCAGTCGTACGACTGAGTCTCATTCGCATATGCTCATGTGAATGATCTAGTTTCATGTGTTTACAACATATCAGGTATATTACATTAAGCCTAGACTATTCGACAAGCGACGGATACACTATATATGACAATATATGCTCCAACAATTGTTTTTTAATAGATTATAAAAACTTGGTATTATTCAGAATTAGAAATACACAATAATATTATTTTAACAATGTATTTTTAAAAACTCATATTATTATTAAAGATCACACAATAACAATCAAAACACACAATGAGACATTGTGTGATTTTCTCATTGTTTTTAATGTATTAGATTAATTAGTTGTTAATTTATTATTGTAATTTGCATGTGAGATATACACAATAATGTTATTCCATCATTATATTTTTTAATTTTATAATTTTAGAAAAAACGCAATAGGATTCAAAATTAACACAATAACTAACAAAAAACACAATGAACTACACTAAATACAAAATGACGAGATATGAGATTAAAAACATTAATTTTTTTAAAATCTTTTTTATATAACTATATTGTACTCGTTTTAAAGATAATAAACGCTTGTTTTATGTGTAATTTTTATTAAAAAAATAATGTCATATATATAAGTTATGAACGTTTAAAAAATAGAGAAACTTGTAAAAAGTCAAAAAAATAGTTATTCTTAAAATACGCATCTAACAAACTTTTTGCTACAATTTGATTTTAATTATTAGTTAAGAAGGTGGATGATTGAGATTACTTATTAATTTTTAATTTTAGAAGAATTTTTGTTTGAACCTTCTTCTTATAAAAGTGTTTAAACCGCTCTAAAAAATCTATTTGGTAATGTTTCTAACTTCGAAAACTAAATATTTGAGTTTATTTTACATATAATAATTTTGGTTTCAAATGATCAAAGTAATTGTTACTTCTCTATCGCTAACCATCGATATCACAACAAATAAATTAATTTGCAGCTCGGGGAGTGGTAGACTGAACTTTTGATTCATTTGTTGGAGTAACAAAAATTAAGTGTTATTTCTTTTAGACCTCCATGAAATACCTTTGGTTACGAGGTGTTTGTCGTGTGTGGTAACATGTAGATAAATTATGTCAATTCATTTGGTTCAACTCAACTATTTTTGTCCGTGAAATATCTTTGTAAACAATTATTATGTTAGAGATGATTAAAAAGTTATGTGTTTCAAATAATAATTTAATTATGAATAAAATGTTTAGATATTCATTTTATGCAACATTACCTTATTTTGGTTGTTAATTGATATAGTTTCATTTTTAGCTTTCGCGTTAATTAAAGAAAAAACGCAAAACTTCCTACTCTAATAAGAATATATAATGTGATGACACGTGTCAATACCACAATCATTCTCATAAAAAATTTTCCATCTCTCTCATATTAAATAATTACCTTAATTACAAATAATATTATTTAACATTTTTTTAAAAATTTAATAAATTAAGAAAGATATCTATTTGTTGATTCTATTTATAATTAAAACAAAATTAAAAAAATAAAATATAATTGTTTTATTACTTATAGTCATTTCTCATATATAATTTTAATCATATCATATTTTAAAATATTATTTTATATTTAATAAATTTTATTATATTAATATGTTATTTATTGAACCCGTGTAACACAAAGATTTAATAAAGCTAGTCAAATAATAAAACATGAAAGTCGAACATGATCTTAAAACTCAAAAATCCAACGTAGCACCTCATATCTTTTGATCCGATCAGT
Organism: Flaveria trinervia; assembly: GCA_025506515.1. Classification (NCBI taxonomy): domain Eukaryota; kingdom Viridiplantae; phylum Streptophyta; class Magnoliopsida; order Asterales; family Asteraceae; genus Flaveria; species Flaveria trinervia. The sequence goes on from CM046442.1 coordinate 30,938,661, forward strand.
TCTTGCCACGTGGATTATAAATATTACACACAAGAGAACACCAAACTTTGACAATACTAAAAAGTAGAAAGTAACACAACATGACATCCAAATGTAGACCTCACACTCTATTCTTCTTTTGCAACTTCCTCAGCTTGTTTTTCACCTTCCTCCACGGTTTTCTCAGCCTCCTCTGTCACCATCACCGGGGTCTCTTCCGCCAGCGCCTCCGTAGTGGCGGGAGTTTCTTCCGCTACTGCTTCTGTGGTGGCGGGAGTTTCTTCCTTGGCTTCCTCAGGTTCCTTCACCTCTTCTTGAGTCTTTTCCGCCTCAAGTGCTTCTACCTCCTTAGGCTCCTCCACCACTTTAGTCTCAGCTTCTATGGGCTCTTGGGCGGTGGGTGGCTCTTCCACCGGTGGTGGAGCGTCAACGATGGTTGGCTCTTTTGTTGACTCCTCCACCACTGGCTCGGAAGCTGGTGGTATAGAGACTATTGCCTCTACCTCTTTTGGTGCTTCTTGGGTGGTTTCCACCTCTGGCACGACGTTTGCAGCCGATTCAACCTAAAACGTTCATTGATCATCAACCATTAGGGGCGGATCGTATGTGACACTAGCAAAAAAGAATATGCTTAATACAACATTTTTTATATGATAGATACGTGTCTTCAACATTAGGGTAAAGCGATTTATCAAAGAGCTACACCAGAAATAGAAATATAGTTTTGTCATCAAACCATTGAGATCAATTTATAGTTATATGATATGAGTTTCGAATGTTACGAATAATATATGAAGAAACAAAGAGCAAATACTTTAGAAATTACCTCAACAGATGCCATCGGGATTGCTTGTCGGATATGAATGAAGGATTAGAAAAGAAAACAAAGAGTGTGGGGTGAGTGGAATAAGAGGGATACGAGACCTATTTATAGGGCTTCACGGAAAATAAAATACTAATTAATTTAATAATTATTAAATTTTACTGTAAGTATGAATCATGATGTCTTTCAGTCACATGAACCATTATTATAAAACATTATTGATGATAATAAATCAAACGAGTAGAATAGATTTCTTTAGCTATACGAACAATGTGTTATGTGTATGTATATTATGTTAAGCTTATAAGTCGTTGTAGCTTTAAATATATTTTTAGAAGATTTTATACTATTATATCTAATACATTTTTATTTAAAAAACTAAAAATCTCTTCATATATATAACGATCTAATCAAAAACTAACTTAAATATCATGTGGCATGATTCTATGCACCCGTTGATTGTTTTTCCCGGCAAACCAATTAATCATAATTATCATATTAATTAGTTTATTTAATTATATCAATATAAAAAATTCAAATTTGCTTTATTATATTTGCTTTAGTTAATTTACTATAAAAAATAAGTAATTATTGAAAATAAAATGAATTAATACGATTGCATCAATCCTGTTTCACATATATTTGACATTCTTTTTTTTCAAATTAATACATTTATTTAACCTGTGTTATATACGTTTTCCTAATCTCGTAATAGATTAAATTGTACTAGTCCGCCTAGTAACTAGCATGACTCAACCCACTTCGAACTTTCGACCTTAACTTAAAGATGATCAAGGCGGAACTATACAGTAACTATAGGTGTCACATTACATTAATAACATTTTATATACACATCTAATATTTGAGTAAGACTGTATATTTCAAACTATAACATCGTACATTTCATGTGACGACATGATAATCACAAAGGTAGAGAACCATAAATTTTGAATTTATTTTAGACTTTTTAACATGAAGCATGGACATGTTTTATTTGAAAGTTTGTCACATGATTCTCAAAGTTTTTCATTATTATTAATATTTGGGCTTTATAATGTTAATTTCAGTGACTCGATGATTCTATAATAATTTTTCATAGACATCTGAAACCAAAACATATTATCACCGATAAAAATTTTCTGAATTTGCACAAAAGATGTCCATCATTAATTATAGAATGATGCATTAAACTTGTATAGGTATACATTATTTACGTTTTGTTAATGTGAGAAGTACAGTTTTTAACAACTAAATTTTAATCTTCACTATATATCGTCACAATAATCTTTATCTTTACTACTATATAATACAAAACTCATGATTAGATTGGTAATTTTTTGTTTTTCATAAGACAACTAAAACAACTATTTAAACATATGATACAAGTGTTTTAAGTGTTTTATGTAATTGTTCCTAAATTACCATCATTTAATAAACTTATTCTAAACAATACATGCATTAATGCATAAAATTTAATTCACTATCTTAAGTGTTACTTTATTTACAATAATTTAAATTAACATTATATTTATATATTTTTTATTTATATTTTTACTATTTAAACTATTTATCAAATATTTACATTGTTATAATTATAATTATAATAATAATAGTATTTAAAGTAATTATAATAGCTATTTACAAAATAAAAAGAATTCTAGTAATAAGTAATAATGTATAATAATATACAAGTAATCAAACTAAAAATATACAAACTCTCAAAAGTGTTTCAAGATTCTGAATCTTATATCTTTTTTCTCTGATAATCATAAAGATATGATGTTTTATAAAATCTAAATTTGTCGTTATAATGTGCTAAATTGTATCAACGTTTCTACATGATTTTTTTCCAAACACAGTTGTCAATATATTTTTTAACAACCTATGACAAAGTGCGGCTTCACACACTACTAGTCTATATATTATACAATGATATGTACTGATGATCTCAAAATATTATGTAGATGTGTTTTTTAGGTTGTAAAGTATATATAGAAGTTGGATGGATGAGGAAGTTCACATGGTAAAGGGGGTAGTGAATTATGGGCTTCACTTCATCTTTATTTAAGTGGAATCCATGTTGTACGAATCGGGACAATCATGTTTTCATGTTCATGCTTTCTTTATTTCCTTTTCATGTGTTTCTTTTCTGATTTAGTTATCAATTTAGTTATAAACTAGGTAACTATAAAAATTATGGTATAGGTCATCTACATATCTCTGGTTTTTTTCGCATCAGATAATTATGTTCAATGACAAATGAAATGTTAAAACTTTTATGAAATGTTTTTCAAACAAAAAACAATGTTGAGGTGGTTTTAAAATCATAAACTCAATTAGAAAACCAAATAATCTATTTTCATTGGACCATTTTTAATAAAAACTATTGAACATGTTATCCGTTTCTTTTTTTAGTGTGAAAATGAAAATAACAAAGAGAATCATGTGTTACTCTCTAGTGTATGATTATCGTTTTTTCATGTCTATATATTATATTAGATGATAATATTAATAATAATGATATAAAAGTTATTAAATTAAAGAAAATATATATTTAGATATTGAATAAAAATAATTATAAAGCAATATTTTTGTTTTTAAACTAATTATAATGTTGTGATGATTTTATAAACAACTTATTTTTACAACTAGACAAGTATTTTAGATTTTTATACTTGTCCCTAACTATAAATTTTGAACAAAATTGAAAAGGAGGGTCGTACAAATAGTTTTAGTCAGGCAACCAACTCACTGTTTTTACAACCAAAAAATTTAAAGTACTTTGAATGCTCTGTAAAAATCTTAATTTATAGGACATTTTCTCTTGTGAATATATGAGAGCATTCATAATTGTTTCTTGTTTTTATTTGAGTGAATATTTCTATTATACGAGATAGTTGTAAATTGTTGTGAGTGAAAAAACATTGAAATTTTATAAGAAAACCGTATTTCTTCAAATATGAGGAATCACAGTATAATTTTCATAACTTTTTTTAATATTTTTTAAAATGACTGTAAGTATATGAGAACAATATAATAATAAATTTGTGAAAAAATATTATTTAATTGCAAATGAAAGAGAAACAATAATGATTTTTATAGTCATTATAAGAATTAATATGTTGGATGGATTGTGAATGCTCTAACATCCCATCTAATTAAAAAGTGTTCGATATCTATGCATTGAGTTTCTAAGAATTAAGTTTTCTTATGAAAGATTCTTTAAACTTGTGGTTTTATATATTTCAATTTTATAAAAATTTAAATACTTTCATAAGCTCTGAATATTGTTAGAAGAAACCTTAAAGTGTATGATATTGTTATATGTTGAAGTTATCTTAGCAGCTAAATAAAAATATAATTATTATTAGATGACAAGATTAGTGTAACTACAACCTATATATCATTAAACTGTTGCATCATGCGTAACTAAATATGTGTAAACTCATTGTCAACTTATCAAATCGAAATTCAAATCATCTATTTCACCGATACATTACAATTAATCATTGATCAACCACAGTTAATCCATCGGTCGATCATGACTCCTCTAGTTCCACAAACGTCGATCTAGCTCTTTGTCGTGACCGATTATATTCAAAAGTTGATATAAAACATGAAGAAAAGATACACAAGGCAAGGGTGTCATGATATGATGACAAGGCAGAACATGATGGTTCTTTAGGCCGGTGGAACCATGGCCCACACACCCGATCATATATGTATATGGTTAAAGCTTTCAATCAAGGACCATGATGAAGAATGACGTGTCATATTTTGTATGGTGGGTCCCGGGCATCAGAGGAAAATAAAATAAAATAAAATAAAATGTTTGTGACAGGGGATCTCATCTGAAATGTATGCCTTTTACATGTATGAGTTAGAAGTTAGTACCCTCACTCTACTTGCCATGTGTGACTACAGTCATATTCCCCATCTATGTCTCCTTATTTATGTTCTTTTTTTTAGTTTCTTTAATCTTTTATTTTATCATAGGCCTTAGTTTAGTTTCGTTTCGTTATATAAAAACATTTTGAATGCATAAAAAAACGAGTGTTATTAGACTCCCTAATCGGCATGTGGCACTCATGCCCTAGAACGTTACGTACAAGGTGCAACTGCCTAATGGTTTGATCAAGCTTAGGGTTGATATTCAAACTAATATTCATGCCCCACTACCACATGATGTTCGAACTTTGACATGGTATTCCACGTTTTTTGTTTTTGGCTAACTACCCAAGTTGTACTCAAGAAGGATCAAACTCGAGTCTCCGCTGGAGAGCCGAGACGTTCTACCAGTATGTCGCCTTCAAGTGGTTTAAATATTTTAAGTACATGGGAATTCTTTTTCTCCTCGGGAATATGTGATCTTTGCTATCTCAAATTCCATACGCAATTTATGTAAATTTTTAAGTTTTTTAAGATTGATATAAAATTTTAGTACTTGACTTGTTAATGTAGTATTAAAAACTAAAAACATTTAGAAGACCATCCGTGTTCAAGTCTGTTTAGAAGTTTTTAGGGCCATAAAATGAAATAGTTTTTATAAACGTTATTAAGAATCAAGTTGTATTCGGAGTAAAGCATTTCTTGTTCTTGTTATTTTAAAAGTCCCTATTTTCTAATGCAACTTACATTTTAATAGAATTGATCTCAAAATGTTGAAGAGATGAGCCAAATTGTGATACTACAAATTATTTGAAAAAAAAACAATTATATATTAATCAAAAATAGGAAACAAACCCCCCCCCCCCCCCCCCCCCCCTTATAAACTTCCAACACTCAATTTGGATACCGTAAAAGTTTTCCTCTTTGATATTTGGTTTCTTCTAGACTTGCATGCATTTTACTGGATATTGTTTTAGATGTGCAACAATTATATTAACCATGTTTTTTGTAATTTTCTTTTTTCATGCAACGTTTTAACTTAGCATAATAATGGTTTTGAATGGTAGACTTGCAAAAATTTTACTACAATATAGTTGTAAACATTACACCTATCAACCATTTCAATATGTTGTTACTATGCCAATTAACATAATAAAATTAACTGCAAGTCTTATAATATACAAACATATTTATATTGTTTTTATGTATTATGTTTTTAAAATCTCCTAATCAATTTTTATTAATCATTTATACATGTATTTTGCGTGATTTAAATCAGCAAACTCTTAGATAGAAAGGAGACAGCTTACCAACATGACGTCTACTTAGAAAACACCAACATTTTATATATTATCTTCGCATAAATTATTATATTCAGGTTATATGTTAGATAAATCATCAAAAGATTTTTTATGTCACTTTACTAATTACAAGACAATAACCCGTGATTAACACATCATTAATTGTGGTGCTTATATGGAATTTCATGTCTTGATTTGTTTATGATGAGGCATGCATATTTATGAGATAAAAAATAGAAAAGAACCAACTTAATTTTATAAAATATCATAGTACAATAAAATGCATTAGTTTTCTTTTAATTTTCACAAATATCTTCAAGAATCTTAATTTGTTCTCTAGTACTTTTCATTTTTATCACCAGCACTCCACCACCCATCAAATACTAAAATCACCAATTAGTCACACTTTTTTCTAACAACAAATTTACAAACAGACTGCAAACTCCTAAATCTAATCTACATTTATGTCTTGCTTACTCTTAAATCTACACTTATGTTTTGCTTTTAAGGCAACCCTTACAATATCAAACTCATGAAAGTATCTCTTCCTCGTGTATTAGACCTGATGTAGAGGCGTTTAGGGTGTGGGGGTGAGTGAGGTGGAGCGAAAGGAGGGAGACCATTACATTGGTTTAGTGAGCGGGTGAGATGAAGTGAAAAGGAATAAAGTGTGATTATATGACGCCTGCTTTGAGCAAATGGGCATTGGACTATCGGAGTACACTTCATGGCCTAATTGTCTTTTTATCTAGGTTTTTTTATATATCTCAAGTGAGATGTCGTTTTATAATTTTTTGAAAATTCATCGGTAAAGTGTGTGTGTGTGTGTGTGTGTATATATATATATATATATATATATATATTATATATATATATATATATATATAATTATTTGTATATATTAATATGGTTTTCTGATACGTTGCATGTAAATTGCCTGTTTACAATACAACCAATTCCAATATAGTGTGTCCAAATGAAGTGGTTGAAACCTTAGCTTTCTTATTTGTTTGAAAATGGATGGAATGTAATATGTAATCACAAGTCATCCACACCCGCAATACGAATGGCCCATCAATTAAATGTCTCAATGTTTGTGTCTATCAAAGATATCAATTGTATTAAAAGGTGTAAATATATAGTTTCAATCAACTTTATACATATAATCGAGTTTAGACTAGAATCCTAAGCAATTAGAAGGATAAAGTGATTTCAACTTTTGATCGTTGAACGATTAATGAAGAGAAAAAGATGCAAGAGAAGGAGATCTCAACCTTTAATTAAAGTACATTTAATTCCAAAGAAGTTCACAATAACTCAATAAAACATTAGTCTATATTTTAAAATCATGCTATGCTAGCTAGTAGATCAACTTTGGACATTTTTTTTGTGTTTGGTGTCAACAAAGGATTGGAATTTTGAGTAGAAGGTCAACGTAATTCGTTCAAACAGTTTTTGAATGATCAGTCTACCGAGTCACTTAGGTAGTTTACACTACCTTATGAGCACATAACCCTTACACCACCTTCTGAGCATATTGTGACGAATTCAATTCTAAGATGGTATCTACTCGTATTGTGCTTTGGGTTTATTGGCTATTCCTGTGTATAGGTTGGGAGTCCTGATTATAAGCGGGCAGATATATTGACCCAAGGGCCACCTTAGGCACCCACATGGGTGATGGGACCTCGAAACACAACCCCGTGATAATATGTTAAAAATTGATACAAATGATAGTTATAGTTACGATGGTTTACAATTATCATCAAAAGTATATATATCATATTTTATTTTAAATAATTTAAACAACCAACCAATTGAACATTTGTATAATAGTCTACACGGGGTAAGTTTATTATAATTTTATGATTTTTTTTATAATCTCTGACAAGAATTATTTCTTATGAAAACTAGAAATTTAAACAATAAGTAATAAATTTAAGGATATAAAATATTACTATATTAACACATGCAATGATTTATAGTGGCTTAAAACGGTTGTTAACTAATTCATCCTTCTTGGTACTTCCACTAGTGGCTATTCATCACTAGTCTTTTCTATAAAACGATACAAATAACCATGTAAAAAACGTCACCCAACTCCCAATTTTTATTAAAATGCTAGGAGTCTTTATTTTCTGTGCACTTTGGTTTTGCAATAATGATTGAAGTTTCAAATGTATTTTATAAGCACCACAAAACTTTATTCAACATATGTTATTCTTCGTCTATTGATATTTTGTATCTTCGCTACGTGCTACTTTCCTTTGAACCTGTATTTCTTAACTTTGTTATCTTGAAGGATTAAAGTTTGATGGTTGAACAATCATTGCACAAGCATCGCTCTTTGATATTGTTTCCAACTTACTACGAGCCTTGAACAATCGATACATCGAAGGTTGGTCCACAGCATTGACCATGTGTCTGTTGTTTATGAATATATTTATATTTTTGTCGTTTTCTTACGGACTTCTGGCATACGACCTCAAAAGAACGGATTGTGAACACAAGATCATTTGCAATCACATATTTGCTAACTTTTATCATCATAAAAAACGATTTAGTTATAACTACAAGTGATCAATCACCGTTTAACCCATACCTCGTCCCCTGGACCCACGAGATCCAATACAAGAGGGTTTGAGTATTACATTGAATCATGTACCGGGTTAGGGAGAATAAAAAATAATCCAGGCCGCCATTGAATTGATGCTAACTGAAATTCAAAAAAAATATGTCCACTCATACCAAATATGTTGGTATTTTATTGAAGTTTTAAAATTTGTTTTTCTAATGAAATACAATATTGGAATTGATCCAAATATGGGTATTAAAACTAGCATCAAGTAAATCTAATGGTGTTACAAAGAACATTTGTCGGAAGTATTACATATAAGTTCCTTTTCAAGACAGAAAATGAAGTCCCAAAGGCCGAAACAAAAGATCTATGATCATAACTTACCACTAGTCAGCTAGCCAAATATTGCAACATGCAGAAAACAGGGTGTGGTGATGTGTTATAAATGCAGGCATGGTTGTTTAGCTGCTAAGGCGTTTTCTGAGCACAGCTTCGGCACGCTGCTCAAACTTTGGCAGTACCCAATCATGCTGAACTATATCTAAACCGTCTTTTTCTGCACCCAAACTCTGTGAATTTGATAAGTTTAGATTCATTAAGTTATGATGCAAAATAACAAGATAATGCCAAGGGTTCTACCTATATAAAAGATTAAGATTCATTAAGGACATGAATTTATTGATATTAATTTGACAACAAAGTTTATAATAAAATAACTAATTAATTAAAATAAGTAATTTTAATAAGCAACTGCTAATAAATCCTTAAAGTATTGCTACCTTTAACTTGGATATATGCAGACATAGTCTATTGCTCAAGCATTGTGGGCTAATCTAACCGATATGATGAATTATTATTTATTATGCCTCAAGAATTACTAAAGAACTCAACCAGAGGCGTCAAATTGGGTGGGCTGGTAAAATGGGTCAAAATGAGTAATATTTTTAATACAAGTAGAAATGGGTTGGGGTGACCCAAAACATTTTCCCTCCAACTCTTTGATAATAATTGTTTTCAACATGATTACAAAGTACAAGTCCAACTTTTGAATGATGTGATTTAGTAAAATGTTCACATTAAAATGCATTTTGGGCAACTTTCAACTTGAACTAAAGCTGATTTTTTAATATTTTTTAACTTTTTTTATTTTACCCCATGTTTGAGATCAAACTTAACCCAAAGCAACATTTCATCATACGTAAATGAGCCAATAATGCCACCTCTAAATCAACACCACCTCTGCTCATAACTCTATTTGTATATAGAACCATTCATATATGATACCTTTGATGGATCAAAGCCAAATCCACTCATTTGCATCATACGCTGTGTATCGTCTGTGGCTGCATGTTTAAATAATAGCAAGAAAAGGTACAAGTGAATTCCCAACAGATGCTTACTAAAATTAACACATTAATACTTGACCAGACGATGTTCACTGAAAAGAAATTAGGAGAACAAAAAACATACTAACCATTTTCCTCTCCCAGAATGAGGCTAAACAAACCTCTCAATCCAAACAGATTAAGAAAATACCTGATAAAGACAAACATTTACCATCAGCAAACCAGTTTTATTAATGATTACAGATGGAGGAAAAAGTCGAATTTATAAAAGCATAACCACATACCAAGAACGACTGCTAACATAGCTGACATCAACAGTACTCAAATCAATACCGTTTTGTAACATGGATCTAAACCTCTGAGTCAATGGAAAAGGTATTTTTGCTGCGACGAACAAACACATGAATTACAATCTTTTTACATACTAAGTAAAAAAGCAAATACATACAAAGAAAACAGCAAAATATGTGTTGGGACTTGGGAATATAAACTCACAAAATTCAAGTTACATGTAAAACAGAAGAAAAAAGGGAACATACCTGCTACAAACCCAGAGAAGAAGAAGTTAACCCATGCAAAAGTGAGGGTCTGTTCAAATAGTGTTTGGGGCTTGGGTCAGATCTAATATTTAAAAAAACTATAAAAAGTAATATAAATAAAATAAAATAAAATACATCTCTATTGTTGAAATAACTGTGTTAACCATGTAAAACAACATACTTGTGGTATGATCATTGAAAGATTCTTCTTCATCATATCCATAGCCATGTTTGGATCAGAAAACATTTGCGCCTGTGGATTCTGAGCCTGGCCCTTGGGAACATGAAGTAAACCGTTTTCCTGTGAATTCAAGAGCAATGTAACTTAATCATCATGTGAACTAGCATGCATTAAAACATAAATGCTTCAATTATAAGCTAATCTAATAGGAAAGATTTGAGGGATCTCATAGGAGATGAACCCCGTGGATCGTCCTGCTAAAACTGGATGAAATCAGAAGGTCCTACATGAAGGCCGAGTCCTATAGGTGGTGTTCCATCAGGTTATTCAAGTCTCAAGTAATACAGGTCTCAGGTAGTTCTGTTACAAGTTTTGAAAAAGTAGCTATTAACCGAGCTGAATAAGGATTCAGTTTTGATTTGATCAACGAACTTGAATAACCTCAATCATAGTTGTCAATAGCGAATAGCGGTAAATAGCGACAAGCCACCTATATGCTACGTAGCGAATAGCGGTAAATAGCAACCGCTATTTCGTGTTTAGCGATTAAGTAGAATAATATGTAAGATTGTTTTACATTCAATAGATAAGCATGTTTAGGTATAAAGTAGTAGGAAATCTAAACAAAGACCCCCAAAATAGCTAAAATACTTGATTACCAATCATCTAGATCTCATATTTACCAAATAAAAATTAAAAAAAATAAAAAATACCGCTATGTAGTCGCTATTTACAAATAGCGACCCATTGGCGCAACGCTACATAGCGCGCTATAGTGGTCGCTACAGCCGCTATTGACAACAGGGACCTCAATGTCCCCATAGATGACCCAAACTCAATTTCCACCATACAATAGATAAATAAACCTAGCAGTAACTAAAGGCAGAGAAAGCGAAGTTATAGTAGTAGTATATGATAGAGCCAAGTTAGAGATTGGCGGTCTCCAAATAGGAACTAATAACAATAACGTAAAACTAAAAAACTGTTACTCAATATTCTCCTCTCCTCTTCTCAAATGAAAATACATTTAAATAGAATGCATGAATTCCTAAAACTATGGGACCTTACTCTGAACATGAGTAGTGCACGTAACAATTAAAATAAAAACTAAAAACTAATTAAACCTAAATGCATACAATAGTGGGGAAACAAAGTAGAACGTGGGAACAAGGATTAATTAAATTAAACTTCCAGAAGACTTAGTAACGTGGAGCTTGACTGGGTCACGGGTCAACGGTTTACGGTGGATAGTCCGTATCAATACCCACCCCTTTAAAATGGGCCATGTCCTCACGACCCATAGTTGTAGAAGTCACACCGAGCCATGGAGGATCCATTGGCGGTTCAAAAAGTAAGAATTGAGGCGTTTTACAACGGTGCCCCGGCTGAAACTTGTCTTCACAGTGAAAGCAAATACCCGCAGCTTTATTGGCTTGCATTTCAGCTTGAGTGAGACGCTTCAAAGGAGGAGAAACATGCTGCGATTGAGATGGAGCAACGAAGGTTGATTCGGCAGCAGGAGGTAGGATCCCGGCATTAAGCTTGTCTTCAATCAAAGAAGCGAGACTGTATGCTTGTGGAAGGGTGGTAGGCTTAAGGATGGCCATCTCAGTTTGAATATCATGTTTAAGACCCCGAAAGAAAACAATTTTTAAGGCCTCTTGAGATAGCCCGTTAACACGATTGCTAATCCTCTCAAACTCAGTTTTGTATGCCTTGACAGTGGACGTTTGGTCGAGCTTAAAAAGAGTGGCTTCGTGGTTCTCATACGTTGATGGCCCAAAATGGAGTTCTAAAGCTCGTTTGAAATCCGGCCAAGTACCCAGCAAGTTGTTGTTGGACAAATGCTTGTACCATGAAAGGGCATCACCGGTGAAATAGAAGACAGCTAAAGCAAGTCGTTGTGCTATGGGAATTTGGTAGTACGCAAAATAATTTTTAGCCTGGAATATCCAATCGAGAGGGTTGGACCCGTCAAAAGAGGAAGAGAAATCTTTGGTGGCCTAGGGGTATGTGGAGGGGGCGGTGGATTTCCGGTACGATTTGGATCGGGAGTTTTGGGTTCGGTTCGATTGAGGATTGCAATTAGGTGATTGGTTTGCTCATATTGAGCGGAAAGTTGTTTCACGATTACATCAAGGTGTGATTTGTGATCGAGAGCAAGTTGTTGTGGCTAGAAATGATTCGGTCGGTAGTGGCGGTGGTAGAAGCAACAAGATGTTTTATGTTCTCGGTTAAGGTGGCAAGGAGGTCGTCGGTTGTAAGCGGGTCGCTTGGCGGTTCACGACGGAGTGGCATGGTTGAAGGATGAGATCGAGAATGAAAGCACCAAATGATAGAGCCAAGTTAGAGATTGGCGGTCTCCAAATAGGAACTAATAACAATAACGTAAAACTAAAAAACTATTACTCAATATTTCTCCTCTCTTCTCAAATGAAAATACATTTAAATAGAATGCATGAATTCCTAAAACTATGGGACCTTACTCTGAACATGAGTAGTGCAGGTAACAATTAAAATAAAAACTAAAAACTAATTAAACCTAAACGCATACAATAGTGGGGAAACAAAGTAGAACGTGGGAACAAGGATTAATTAAATTAAACTTCCAGAAGACTTAGTAACGTTGAGCTTGACTGGGTCACGGGTCAACGGTTTACGGTGGATAGTCCGTATCAGTATACTTTGTGCTTTGACTAGTTCACGGAAGGATACATACAATAGATAAAACCTAATCATGATCAGGCTTATAAAGATTTGCAATAAGCTTAAACTATCAAATTCAAAAGCGAGTGATACATTCAAATCAATTTATCCATGACAGAAAACCATCTTGGCTGTGTAATTACAGTCAGATTTAACCTAATAAGACCTAAATCCCTCAATTCAAGACTCAATTAGACCAAAAAAAGCAATGAAATTAAGACCAAAAGGCAAACCTCGTTGGTATAATAGGATTTCCGAGCACGAAAAGCCTTGGGAGGTATGAAATTAGCAGCTGAACGTAGATTTCTAGCCCTAATTATAACCTGCCTAAAATCCACAAAAACCCAAATCGAATTGAATATCATATCATCGAAAAGATGAATATACATTGATCGAAAGATAGGAAATTGAACTACAGACCCTTCTTTGATGATTTTGGAATCAGGCAATTGGGAAGTGCGCATGAGCTTGGAGACGAAGTAGCGAAGGATTCCGATGAGAACCATGACTACTGATAAGGGTATTAGCACCCAGTCTCTGATCGCTGTATCCAACACCAACTCCTCCGCCATTCGTGAACCAATCGATCAGATCTCTAAATCACTTTTTTCTTCTTCTTCTTCTTCTTCACCCAAAACCAAAAGCTAGTAGTTTATTAGATACATAGATAGATAGATAGATATCAATGTGCTTTATGCATTGCAGCCTTCCAACATGTTTGATAGTTTGATCCGTCTTTTTTACAAGCCCTAACAAAATAGTTGTATTTTCGGGTTAGATGCAATTCTTGATTAACATAATACATATCCTTTAAAATATAACTATACATTTTCCATGCCAAAAAACAAAACAGTTGTATTTTTTATGTACTTTTATCATCTATATAAAAAGACACAATATGTTTTATTTTCATTTATCATCTATATAAAAAGACACAAACTACTTGTTTTTTTACCGGTTAGGATTTTATATGATTTTTTTAAAACTTAAACATAAACAAGATTTGAAATTTATAAAATATTGTTGGATAGGTGTTATGAAATAATAAGATTTTTCTCTATTAGAAGTTAACGAATGCAAAGTCTAAATTAACAGCTTATTAACAATCATAAATAAATTAAGTAGCGATAATGAATAAGCAACTCTTTCATAGTATTCACTTGAGGTATTAAAAACTTAGTACAAAAAGTAAATCAGCAGACACATAAGTGGCTTAGCAAAAGCTTTTCTTTATTATACAAGTGTAAGAATTTTAAACTATGAAATTTAAACAATAAAAATAAACTATTCTATATTCAAAATGTAGAGCAAGACAAGACAATTTGTACATTAGAGTTAGGCATCTTCAATACTATGTTGTCTTCAAAAGATAAAACATAACAACCGTTGGTACATACAGTCTTATCTTATATAACAGTTGATCAGCAGCTCATGGAGTTTAATGCTGATCAGCAACATTCGATCAGCATTTCACTAGTTAAGTGTTAATCGTCAGTTATTCAATATATGCTAATTGGGATTCATTCGGCATATGTGATTTGGCAGTTGATTCAGCACTTGGTAGAAATCAACAATTGGTAGCCAGTGTTGAATCTAGAGTTCTCGATAGTTTCATACTCTTAATAGTTCAACAAATATTGGGAAATTTTGAATAGATATTATATTGAGGTGAGTTAGTTTTAAGCAAGACATTTATCAATGCAAAGATAAAAAAATAGAATAACTTAATGTTGTCTTAGGAATTTTCTAAACATTATATTTGAAAATTTATATAAAGAGAATAAAAATATGTCAAAAAATATAATATTAAAATAATAGTAGGTCTAAAGAGTTGTACCATTACTCTTGAAGAGCTTATACTACTTTGATTGTTAGCTAAACTAAATCGGGTTATGTTACACATAGGGGTGGTCACATATCGATAGAACCGACTTAATACCGATTCCCGAACCGATTTTTAGTGTATTCCCAAACTAATTAGAATTGTATGTACATGCATTCATAATGGATCGATAGAACCGACTTAATACCGATTCCCGAACCGATTTTTAGTGTATTCCCAAACTAATTAGAATTGTATGTACATGCATTCAATAATGGATTTCTATTGTAATCGGGTTCGGGTTCGGGATCGGGATCGGGAAAAATTATAAGGAACCCGACTTTTAAATACCGACCCAATTTAAAAATAAAAACCTAAAAAAATGCCGGAAGAAAAAATGGAAATTACAATTAAATATGGATGTTTTTGACTTTAGACGGCAGAAGAATTTGTGAAACCAACTGTGATTCACCATTCAATTTATAAATAATTTAGATCTCCTCAAACCTTCACAATTAAATTATTTCTGCTACTACTTGCCTTCACCTTCATCATCAACTTGTTTATCGTATAACATTTCTCATCAGGTCAGTTTTTCAACACTTTGCTTTAAGTATTTTAAATGATTGTGTGCTAACGTATTACGATTGTAGCATAATGCTCCAATATCTTTATAATATTTGCAATAACAACTTTCTAACATCACCATCATCATATTCAAGATTTGAATTTTTCAAGAACTCAATGAGTACAATATTTACAAACTTAGTAAAACAAAGGTGGGTCGTTTCAGAACAATAATCAGAATTTTAATTAGCTTCTTACAATCTATTTGTTCTTTTACTTAATTTGGGATTGTAAATTATATGATTCTTATTTGTTAATTGTTAATAGATGGGCCCTGTGAACGTTGAGCAGCTATCAAGCGATGAATATGACAAAGTATAGAAATGAAAATCAAAACGTGTTAAAAATGAACCCGAAAAAAGAGAAGTAAAGCGGGTCGTTCTCCATACTGGGCTGAATTTGAAAAGATTACCGACGAGGATGGGAATATAAAGTCAAGATGTATTCATCGTTCAGTTTGTATAGCTGCACACCCAAAAACTAATGGAACAACCGACTGAAAAAGCATCTTGAAACATGCAAGAAACATCTTTCAAGGTTGAAGGGTCAAACAAACATATTTCTAAAAAATAATGATAATGTCGAGGCCAGAATTAGTGAAATTAAAATATGGAAATTTAGTGTTGAAAACTTTAGATATGCTATTGTTGTGATAATCATACTAGATGAGCTCCAGTTTACAACAGTGGAGCACGAGGATTTTAGGAGACTCATGGAAACCATATCTCCGAATTTTATGATACCAAGCAAGTATTTTATTTTTGTTATAGCTATAAACTATACTTAATTTAATTTTTTTTAAAGTCAGTAAGCATTACAAAATAATGAACAAGTCTACAATTTCAAGGGATTGCACGGAGATCTATTTAAAGAGAAAATTGAAGGATTTTCTGCAAGGAGTAAAACCAAAGTATGTCTAACTACTGACACATGGACATCTATTCAGAGAATAAACTACATGTCTGTCACAACACACTTCATTGATGTTGACCGGGTATTACACAAACGGATTATAAATTTTAAGCCGATATTCAGCCACAAAAAGGAAGAAAGTGCTAGAATATTACTTTAATGTTTAAATGATTGGGATATTGATCAAGTCTTAACAATCACTATTGATAATGCGTCATCTAATGATACAACCATGGTGTCTCTTAAAGGTAGATTACAAAATCTCTTGTTTGATGGAAGATATTTACACATCCTGCATGGCTCACATTATCAACTTGATTATAAAAGATGGGCTGCATGAAAATAACTACTCAATTGAGCGTATACAAAATGAAATTCGATATATTAGATACTCTTCTAAAAGACTAGAGACATTTAAAAATCGTGTTAAAGATGTTAGGATTGAAAGTAAGGCAATGTTGTCTTTAGATGTCGCTACTAGATGGAATTCCACATATGAATGTTGCATACAACTGAGAAATTTGAAAAGGCTTTTCAAGCTTATGATTTGATAGATCCTAGTTATTCAAAATATTTGGGTGATATTCCCATGATTATGGATTGGCACTTCGCGAGGCACATGTAAAAGGTTTAGAATTGTTTGCTTGTAAAACAACGAACGCTTCACCATTGACAAAGGTATTTGGTTTATATATTTTTCTTAGTTACCACTCTTTTTAGTTTTGTTTAAACATATTTAAGTTATTAATTATTAAACAATATGTGTGTGAAACAGGTGGTTGCTAATCAGTTTTTTATTAAATCAATGGATATTGAAAAACATCTTCGAGAAGGTTCACCTGACCTATAAGCTAGATCAATGGGTTCCGGAATAAAGGAGAAGTATGACAAGTATTGGAGGAATAATAAAAATTTTAATAAAGTTTTATATTTTACAACTATACTAGATCCTCGTTTGAAAGTTCGTGTCATCGCATATGGATATAATAACATATTTACAGTTGAAAAAAAGGAGGATGAGACGGTACATGATATTAAAAAGAAGGTTTAGACGGTGCTTAAATATATAACTGAAGAATTGAGATACTATTTGAGCAATATAGAATAACTTATGAAAGCACAAGTTCAAATAATGTTGCACAAAGAAACGTTGAAACTTCTTCACACGGTGACAAAAGTTTTTTATCCGACTTTAAATCAGATTGTGGTTTTACCGTGTACAACACTAAATCAGAACTTCAAATGTATCTTAAGGATATGGAGGAAAAGATTACCTAGGATTTGATATTCTACTATGGTGGAAAGATTCATCTTTAAAATACCTAATTTTAGCAAAGGTGACAAAAGGTATATACATTTAACACTTGTGTTTTATTATGATGTTTTGTGTGCTTTTGTAATTTCTTTAACTTGTGATGTTTATTCTTATAGATTTATTAGCTATTCCGGTTTCACATGTTGCTTCTGAGTCACCATTTAGTATGGGAAGGAGAGTTTTGAAAGAGTACAGAAGTACTTTGTCACCCCCACTTATCGAAGCACTTATTTGTACACAGGATTGGATTCGTGGGTCAAGCAAGAAAATAAACAAAGATGAAGAATTTACAAGCTTTGACGACCTTGGAAAAGGTAAGAGTTTATTTATTTTTGTAGTTTTATTATTTTTCATTTGTGTTATTATATTTATAAGTTTTTCTTCTTTTTTTATAGAAATTATTGAGAAATCAGAACCAATTAACATAAATGTTGAGTGAGACTAGCCAACGGGTGCAACTAAACATGAGAGCGATGGAGATTTTAGACGTATTCTTATCTATCATTGTTTTGAATTTTGGTTATTACGATTTACTTGAGTTTTAAGGTATTCTTATTTATCTTTTCTATGGAGGTTTGATCTATTTTTTATTTTATTAACTTCGTACTTAACATGTTACGTAAACAATATATTTCAACCAACAAGGCAAGCTAAACGAATCACGTATAACTTATTGAATACAACTAATATGCTCGATACTTACTTTAAAAGTCAACAATAGCACAAACACCTTAACATGTTCAAATACAATAGTTGTACTAATTAGTAAGACATAAAAAAGCAAAGAAATCTTCACCTACATGCACACCTAAAAATGTTCAAGTAATTTGTTTGTACTAAACAAAGTAGTTGACAATCAAAAGTCAAAACTTTGACTCAAGAAAAAAATGATTCATATAAATTTACAAACCATGTCCTGATTATGCTCAACGCACACCTCTTCACCACCAAAACTCCAAACCACAGTAACATTTTCCCCCACTAATTAAACTTGGTTGTTGTCATCTACCCAGGTTATCCACATACAAGTCTAAATATTAAGAAATTGAAGAAAAAAATGAAAATAAGTAACATAATCGAATCAAAACTATATCAATCGGACATAAATGAAAGTAACCTCATGAATGCAATGAAATACCTTGTGAAATCAACGATTATGAAGAAAATCAAGCATTCTAGCATCAAGGTATGTTACAAAATTACAAGATAGTGTAAAGATTCAATGTCGGTTCCGGTACCTTCCCGATTTCCTTGTTACCAAAACCAAAAAAACCCAAATCCCGATTTTATGTGTTAGTTACGGTAATTGGTATTACTTTACGATGAAGATCAGGTTCGGGTGCGGTATACCCGATTTTCGTCGGCATACCGAGTTTGCTCACACATACTTACCCTGTTATTTTTTTTAATGTACCAATCTTTAATATTTGATTGGTATTGTATAGTGAACTTTGTTAATGTTGCTGAATTTTTTATAAAACTAGCTAGAGTTGGAGCAAAAGATTGAGTTGAAGCTAAATGTATGCAAAATTTTAAGCAGGAGTTGAGACTAAAATTTTTATATATTTAAAATTTGTAGTTTGTATTATGAATTATTATCATAGCAAATACATAAACTCTTTGTCAAACTTATAGATAAGTTTACTATACTACTTATCTACAAAATAATTTTATTTGTCTACCATAATAATTGATCTTTGTAGTATAAATATCACCTTAATGTATATGAGAAAATGCACCTCTTATATACATTTTCATAAGTTATACATTTATCTTATTCTTGTTCTTGCAATTCTCTCCAAAGTTCTTAAGTTACAAAAGTAATATTGTGTTAATTATTATGATATATAACACATTATCAGGACGAGAGCTCTTACACTTTAATCAAGAAGATCAATAAAACACAAATTCATCCATTACTAAATGAGGGCATTATTAATAATATTCTATAATATATTATATTGAAAAGACAACTAAGCTAAGTAAAATATGTTTAAAGGAGATCTTATTTTGAACATCTTGATAATCATAAAACTACTAACAAACTAACTTATATTTATGCATCTAACTTTTGATTATTCAACCAACATTTCATTTTACGTCAACTAACTTTTATGCAACTAACATATTATTATGCTTATTAACATGTATCCGTACTAACATATTATTCTTACTCTGACTTTTTGTTCTTATTCTCTTTTATTTTTATAAATACAATTCATTTTTTATAACATAATATTAAATTTATCCATTTTATTTAAAATTACTCTTGATAGATAGTTATATACACACACACACTCGATAGTTATATAGCCATTATAAACGATTATATAGCCATTGTAAACGATTACATAGCTGTTGCAAGCAGTTATAATTTAAACTATAAATGACCACCATCGATCTATTTTTATTTACAATAAATAGATTACCTAATTTCTCAAGTTTATTCAAGGAAATTTTTCAAAGATGATCCACCCGATGTTAGTGCTAGAAGTTTTATCCCCATTGCTGAACTTTCACCCGAAAACTTTAAACTTTTCTTGTTTTTGTATTTGTTTTTAACTCTACCACACTATTATATCACAATATTTATTGATATATATATATATATATATATATATATATATATATATTCTAATAATGATCTTACTTAACTCTTACTTAGCAAACAAAATATCAAACATAAAACTTGAATTTTTGACTCTTATTATCACTAGGGATAATTATATGCTATGGATGGTGCATGTAAAATGGCATCTCAAATCAATGGGTATTTTGAAAATGATAACTTAGGGAAATAATTGTCAAGAACAAAATAAGGCAAAATCCGACGTCTTCCTCCACAAAACATTGATGAGATGTTACAATTTGAGTATTCAAATTGTAAATATCCATACGTTTTGTGGAAATATTTAAGAAGCGGGTTTGATCTTTAAAGGAAAGTTTTATTTACCACTGCTAGAGATGAATGAAACAATCTCATGTTTCAAGATTTCAAAAGAAAAATAAGTACACAATCTGTTTTGTTCAGAATATGCATAACCCTCCAATTCTGTGGACAAAATGTTAGTGAAAATATATGTTGGAGAAAACTTATCCCACATTTTATGCATCTTTATAAAGTTTGGACAACAATATTGGTTGCAAAACTTTTAAGATATTTCGATCTAAATTCGTTTCTTATCGTAGCAGAAAAAAATAACAAGCTTTTGATGAAAAATCTTCAAGCTCGTCCCACAGGATCACTAGTCAATTCTAGAAGCAAATGTTGCCACTAAAAGAAAAAGTGGGAACGAGGCCGTTGCCGACATTTTTTTATAAAAGTTATCCTAATAGTCGCAACAATTCTTTCAAAGGTAATAATTACCAAGGTAACTTTTATAGTCATGGTCACGGCCATGGATATGGGCATGGCTGAAATCAAAGAACAACTAATTACCACACTCCACAAAATAACAATTCCAACCAACACAAAGGGAATAAAGCCGGTAGGTCTGAAAACAATGGCATTTCTTGTTTTAGATGTAGTAGCACAAACCACTAGTCAAAGGCTTGTCATACAGCTTCACATATATGCGAACTATACCAAGACTCTTAAAAAAATAAGGAAGTGAACCATGGGATAGTTTTGATGATCTCAACGTTAAGTTAAACACTACAGACTTCGACGTGGAACTCTAAAACAAGTGATGCTTTACCACAATAGTTATATGAAACAATTAAGTGTTTTCCTTATTATAACTATCTTTAATTATCTATTATTCTTTATGTAATGTTTTTCTTCTGATTAATAATATCACCATTATTCACTTATTAGTTTTCTTTTTTTACTTTCAAGTTTAAAATGAACATTACTATAGCACAAGATCAAACAAATAAAACAAATATATGTATACAGGATAGTGGATCCATGCATACGATACTTAGATCTAAAAATTAAACCAACAAAAGAAATCGTTAATACAATATCATGCACTACAGATTTGATTGAAGGAGTGAAAAAAATTACTTTAGCATTACCAAATGGTACAAGGCTTATAATAGAAAATGCTTTATTTTCCTCAAAATCAACGAAACATTTGTTGAGATTTAAAAACATATATCATAATCGATATGATACTCAGTCAAGGACCATTGATAATGAAATACATGTGGATATTTTAAGCAAAGATCAGATATTGAAAAACTGTCAATGTTGCAGTCTAGTTTACATTATCACATATTAATGTGCCTTAGGCATATATGACAATTAAAGAAATTTTTTTTGATCCTAAAACATTTAACTTATGGCATAATAGATTAGCCCACGAAGGATCTACAATGATTAGTGTTGATACATGTATGTCCCTAGATTGTGATATGTGATGTAATAGATCTTGTTTGGTATGATTAATGAACTGATGTTGATAGTCTGTTGGTTATAACGTTTAATAGTTCATTAATGAGTCGTAAATGAATTGATTGAGTGTATGATTACTTGAATGATTACATATAATATTATATTAATTAACTAAAACATTCAAACTTAACTTAATGAAGTTCCCATGCGAATGGCTCATGCGAATGAACCATAAGCATGAAGAACCTCATACGATTGACTCAGTCGCACGACTGAACCAGGAGACTGGATCAGTCGTACGACTGTAACATAAGAATGGCTCAATCGCACGACTGAACACTCAGTCGCACGAATGAACCAACCGCATGGTTCAATCGCACGACTGAACCAAACTAATGGTTCAGTCGCACGATTGAAGAATGCCAACCTATAAATACAACTCAATTCGTGAAAAACAGTGAGATTCGTTCAAGTTCAATTCCATACGAACCCTAGCCGTCCAGAAACCTTCCAAATCATTCTCCAAGTTCATAGAACACATTAGATCGATTCCTTATCGATTTCTAACGTTAGTTTCAATCCTTGATTGATTCTTCGTGTGTTCTCACTGATTGGATCGCCAATCAAATAGGATTCCGCACTATTTGATCCGGTATACACGTGATCTATAGGTATTTTCGTCGAATACCAGGTCCTAACAAGTGGTATCAGAGCTTTTGGCTCGTGATTACGTGTTGATTCAATCAAGATTGCATAAAGTTGTGTTTTTACACACTAAAAATGCAATCTTTGGCATCAGAAGTGATCTTGGAATTCCCTGCTCATCGACGTGTGGTTTTCTACTACGGACTCAGGCAATCAAACTTGTAAAATTTCGAGTTTTACGGCTGAAAATCATCAAACCTAGAAATTTTCGCAAACCAGCGGCTTCAATCGCACGACTGACTCAGTCGTACGACTGGACTCCATTCGTACTACATACTCACGATTGGACCTAGTCGCACCTCATTCATCGGCCGATTGGACCATTCGTTCGCATAGCTCATACTTACCTGATTCATTCGCCCGACTGAACCAATCGCCCAGTTCATTCGCACGATTGAACCAATCACAGAGCTTAGACGCACGATTAGCTCAGTCGCCTCCTTCAGTCGCATCAGTAAAAGTTTGTTTGATTAGATTATAAGTTTATTCATCATGGAAGATCAGATGTCAGCCTTTACTGCTGGGAAAGACTCAAGGATACAGAATCTGTTGCTGCTTGAGAGTGAGGTGGGGAATCACAATAAACCACCAAAGCTCTTGACTTTAGATGAGTTTCCCCACTGGAAACAACGTTTTGAGATCTACCTTAATGAGTAGATCCTAATCTGTGGGAAGCCATTGAGACAGGTTATAGTACACCGGTGGGAGCTGATGGGTTTAAACTAACATTAAGCGGGATGACCGACGCACAGAAAGTAAAGTACAATGCAGAGAAAAGAGTATATGCATTGATCACTCAGTCTATCCCCAAGACATATTCCACCAGTATTCCGAGAACAAGCAGTCCAAGAAACTGTGGGATGCGCTAGAGAAGAGATATGATAGTAATGCATCATTGAAGGCAATCAAAGCAAAGGAGTTAAGAGGAATTCGATAACTTCTCTTCAATTGGTAATGAAGCTGGACGACGTCATAGATAGATTCTACCACTTGATGAGCGAATGCATACCCATGGAGTGGTTACTACCATGGAAGAAAAAGTAAGCAACTTCGCAGACGGGTTGCCGGATAAGTGGGCTACATTCGTGTCTAACCTGAGACAGAATGGTATCCTTGTAAAGCTGGATATAAATGACTTCATTCTTAAGTTACGTGAAGAAGCACTAAGGATGAAGTATAGAGCTCAGAAGTCTTCGTACACACAAAATCCAGCTTTAACAACGCCACACCTCAAGCAAAGGCATCTGGAGCACCTCTCCATACTGCTTTTGTGTCTAGCTCGTCAGGTCCTTCACATGCCTCTACTTCTGGATCAGACACGTGGGTCATCATGTACCCATCATATTGGATCAGAAGCTAACGCTACTAAACTGAAGACCGAGAACTTCGGTAATGTGACCGTGGAAGTAGCACGAGAGCATATGGATCTCCTAGCAGCAGTGGTTCATTCATATGATGGACTCGTTGCTGGAAAGATTGGAAACTGCCATCTGGCAGATGAGGACTACGAGCAGGTGGATGAGATGGAGCTCGAAAGGATGGATAATATGGGCCTTAGCAAGTGCTGTTCGAAGGGCGAAAAAGTTTGTGAAAATGACTGGACAGAACTTGGTTGCTACTAAGGACACCACCTTTGGCTTCGATAAGAGTAAAGTGACCTGCTTTAACTGTGGTGAGAAGGGGCACTTCAAACGAGAATGTGTCAAGCCAAAGAAGACGGGGAATGGGAACCCGTTCTCAGCATTTACTCGCCAGGACAAGCAACCTCTAATTCTACTTCATCAAACAGGACCCTAAAGCACTAACTGTCTGATGATGAAGGACAGGATTGGAGTTTCAGGTTTGTCTCACCAGGAGAATCTAACATTGCCAGTGTCGAGGATATTGACGATGATTCTGCGAGTGAAGGTGATATAGCAGTTGAAATTGCAATGTCACATAGTGAAGAAACAACTGCAGTCGAGGTCAGCTACAAGCCAAATGAGGAAGTCTCCACCTCAGAGACTGAAAAGCCAGAGTCGACAGAACCAGAATCATCTGATGCAGCATTGATGGCTAATACTTCTGGACCAACTCAGTAAGTACCACTGACCGACTTTTTTAATAACCATGCTTGTTCTGATTGTGACACTTTTTAGGAAGAGCATAGATGACAAATTTGCTAGGTTATTAGACCATAAATGATAACTTAGTAAAAGATTTACGTCTGTGACTGAGGCAAATAGAGTGCTAAAACAAAATGAGCATTGTTATAAAGAAAAGATAGACCTATTGACCAAACACTTAGGGAAACCGAAGTATGGCTTTTAACCAGCAAACGACATTAGGTACTATCTTAACTCCTAGAAGACACTAGAAACAAGAGCAGTTTTAGAAGTCGAAGTTAATTCATTAAACCAAACTGCATAGTTGGACTAGTTCTTCACACATAGTTCAACACTTAGTAAGAACGGGAATAACGGGAGGGATTAGGCTACAAAGTTCCACCACCACCTGAGACCTTGATGAACACCAAGTCTAACCAGTAAATAATAACCCCATCAAGGATCATGTGGTGCCACTCCTCTTGTTACTGATCCAGACACCTCATGTTCATCTACTGATCTGGTAAAAACAAAAGGAGGCCACTTCAAAGTCAAAGGGTAAAATGCCATGTTAACCTGAAAAATGAATTTGAAAAAGTTAATTTACAGTCAGGGTCAAATAGAGTCAAATCAGAACCTAAAAGGACTTCAAATGTTACTTTTTCACAAGCTTCGAGTCAAAAACACCAGCTAACCAAAAAGGAAAACAGGTTAAATCAGTAAAATTTTGTTATACCAAGAAAACATCAAACATCCAAGAGTCAGAAACTAAAGTGATTGATGTTACTAGAGTGTCACACACTTCTCCACAAAGAAAGTCTACTCATAAAGTTGATAGCAGTCCATGCTACACTTGGAGAACAAGTGGGACACATTGCTTCTGACTGTCATTCCTACTATCAGATACCTAGGAAGAAGATTGATATTCTGGTACTCTAGACCTAGGTCCTTCTAAGGCGGAGCCTCTAATCCACCGAAAGAGCTAGTGCCCCTAAGAAGGCTCCAACCTGTAGCCAGACTGTAGTTTTTATCATAACAGCACTGCACAAATCTGGCTTATGGAAAGAAAAATCCACCCTCGTGTCTGATACTGATAACAAGAAAGAACCTGAGCTACCCTCACCTTCTAAGGGTCAATGGTTGGAGTTTATGATGTGTGTGCCTCAGGAAACTCAAGATAGTCAAAGCTTGGTTTCCTAACCTAAACTGATCTTTCACTTTGTATGCGCAGGGTGCTCGATTGAGCTGAGACCTAACACGTGGATATAGACAGCGGAGCATCCAGGCACATGACAGGAAATAGCGCCCTTTTATCCAACGTCAAACAAATAAAAGGAGGGCTGTTTCCTTTGCAGAAAACAAAGGAGGATATATCACAGCTCAGGGAGAAGTGGGAAATCAGAAAGTTAAGTTTGATAAAGTGAACTACGTTCACCACCTTCAGACAACTTACTTTCTGTATCCCAAATCTTGTGAAAAGATTTAAAGTCGTCTTCGATAATCACAAGTGTTACTGCTAAAAAGAATATATGATCCCAGAAGACCAAGTTCTGATGACTCTTCAAGATATTAAGACCTTTATGTCTTGGATGTGTCACGCTGCCACAACGATCATGAGTTCAGTGTTTCTTATCTAAAGCTCTGAGAAGGATTCCATCTCCTGGCATCGGAGAATGGGACACATTAGTCACAGGAAGATGAATCATTTGATTCAGAAGGATCTAGTTAGAGGAGTGAATGTCAAGAACTTCCAACTTCCTGACTCTGTGTAGCTTGCAAAGAAGGCAAACAGACAAAGAAGTCTCATAAGGAAAAGAAAGTTTCATTCAATAGACTTCCTCTTGAGCTTCTTCACATGGATCTGTTCTCTAGTTAGTACAAGGAGCATCGCAGGCGCGCGTACTGTTATGTGGTCACTGAGTGACTACTCAAGGTTCACTTGGTAATGTTTCTAAAATCCAATCAGAAACTTTGAGACATTCAAGAATTAGTAACCACACTGGAATCACTCTAACAAACTCAAGTTCGACCAATACTCTCAGACAACGGGACAGAATTCAAGAATCAAGGGATGGAGGCATACTGCAAGGAAAGGGAATTGTGCATCAATTCACTCTGCCTACACACCTCAGATGAATGAGTTGCTGAGAGAAAGAATAGGAGCTTGATGAACAGCCCGGACTATGTGCTGGCAGACTCGAAACTGCTGCCTATCCAATTCTGAACAGGCAGTGGCAAATGCTTGCTATACACTGAACAGAGTCCTAATAGTCAAGCGCCACAGAAACATGTTATGACTACTTCAAAGACGCAAACCGAATTTGGAGTATCCTTGAACCTTTTGGCGCACCGTGTACACTTCTGAAGAAGACACACGAAGGAAAATCAGTCGCGAGAAGCAGTTGAAGGAATTTTTCTAGGATACCACATACCGAACAGCGAGTTTACAATAACTTAACGGGTCTTGTGGAAGTGTGGTGTAATGTCGACGTTCAGAGTATACCACAACACCTACAGGCAAAGGACCTGCATACTTCTTCGATTATGATGGATTCTTCAAATCCTTCAACATCCCTCTCTCCCCTCGAATGATGAGTTAGCTACTAGGATGATGTATGATATACTAAACACTCCATCTAGCACACAGGGAGAGTCATCTACTCAGTTAGAAGGGTCGTCAATGAAAGTGACTCCTCCTCTGAAGATGAAACTGAAGTAGACGACCAGAATGGTCAGGAGGAAACAGTTCCAGTTCCGAAAGTCCACAAGCATCCACAAGGGATGCACCCTCGACTCGGACCTCAAACTCCAACCTCCTCCGATGCAGACCAAAATGTTCACAATCTTGGCTCGGATGTGACTGTGCCGACTACTCCAGGATCACGACTAAACATCTATCATCCCCTTGACAATGTTATGGGAGAGTCCGATCAGGAGTACAAACCCGAAATCACTATACTTAGCTGATTACGCCTCATTTATGGAGAAGGTTACATACATGATGGTGCTTATCGCTGTTTTGTCTCGCAGGTTGAGCCAAAATATCAGTGAAGCACTAAATGATGAGGCATGGGTGAGTGCCATGCAAGAAGAACTTCTGCATTTAAGAAGTTAGGTGTATGGACACTGGTAGATAGACCTAAAGGTGCTAAAGTTATTGGCACCAAATGGGTACTAAAATGTAAGAAGGATGACCAAGGAGTCATCATAAGGAACAAAGCTCGACTGTGGTCAAGGTTTTCGCCAAGTCGAGGGTATTGATTATAACGAAGTGTTTGCACCCGTGGCATGGATGGAAGCTATTCGTATCTTCCTAGCCTATGCCTCGTACATGAGATTAAAGTCTACCAATTAGATGTGAAGAGTGCAGTTCCTTCATGGTGAAATAAGGGAAACAGTCTATGTCAGTCAACCCGAGGGATTTGAACCCTTATCATCGGGATAGAGTTTACAAGCTCGACAAAGCTTTATATGGCTTCATCAAGCTCCTCGAGCTTGGTACGAGAAACTCTCGACTCATCTTGTGAAACACCGGCTTTCGCAGGGGAGTCATTGACTGTACACTTTTATTAAAGAAAAGGATGGTGACCTACTGCTTGTACAGATCTATGTTGATGACATAATCTTCGGGTCAAAGAACGAAGAGTTATGAAAAGAGTTTGAAGCAGTGATGAAGAAAGAGTTTGAGATGAGTGCAATGGGGGAGATGAAGTTCCTTCTCGGTTACAGGTGATCAAACACCTAATGGGATCTTCTACATCAGACCAAGTATGTAGGAGACATTCTCATCGCTTTGACATGGAGAATGCTTCTGCTGCTGGGACTCCACTTGCTACGAATCATGATATAGCCCTGATGAGAGTGGAGATCTTGTAGATGCCACTATGTACCGAGGAATGATTGGATCCCTCATGTATCTCACTCTGCCTCAAGACCTGATATCATGTATGCTCATGTTTATGTTCCAGATATCAGGCTAAACCTAAGGTCAATCATCTAATCGGGGTCAAAAGGATCTTTCGCTATCTAAAGGGTACACCCCCCTGGGTTTGTGGTATCCTCATGATGACGATTTTGAGCTCACAGCGTATAGTGACTCGGACTATGGAGGCTGCAAAATGAACTACAAGTCTACATCAGCAGGGTGTCAATTCTTTGGGAAGATAGTTACATGGCAGTGTAAGAAGCAGACATCGTTGCATTGTCAACCTGTGAAGCCGAATATGTTGCTGCTGCAAGTTACTGTTCCCAAATCATTTGGATTCAACAGCAAATGCGGGATTACGTTTGAAATTCTCGTCTACTCCTATTTTTTGTTGATAACTCTGCTGCAATTGCAGTAACCAAAAACCCGGTTCAACATCCTAAGACCAAACACATCGGTATTAAATACCACTTCATAAGAGACTGTTTTGAAAAGAACTTAAGATGTGGTTAAAATTAATACTGATTTTCACCGTCTGACCTCTATACAAAAGCCTTTGATAAACCACGTTTTCAATCTTGCTAGAGGTCAACGCGTTAAAAAGAAGTGAGGTAATTCCTGATGAGCATATGTGTAGTCCGGGTAGGTGATTAATGTTTATTTTATTTTATGTTATCTGTTTTTTTTCTTCTGTTACATTTAACTCATGTTACCTTGCTGTTTATTAAAATCCAAAAATAATTAAATCCGAAATGATTTTAGTATTTTAGGGGGAGAATAGGTCAGCAAGTTAACATTAAAAAAAATTAAAAAAAATAAAAAAATAAAAATGAGAGAGAAGGGGTAACTAGCTGAAATAAGGTAGATTGTGTCTGTGATACTAATTCAATACCTTGGAATATGATAGTACACAGGAACAAATCGAGAGGGATTTAAAATTTAAGGTTTGAAAAGATGCAAAAGTTCAAAGTATAAGTCTGCGTAGTCTAAGCAATATAAAACGGGGAAAATGATAGAAAACTGGCAACTCCTAAGGTGACACAGAGAAAGTAGACTTAGAGGCTGCTAGACCACAAATGATATGTTGGTAGATTCAACACAATAGACAATTAGACCTGATTGGTGATCTCAAGATCAAACTAAGCTGTTCAACTGACTGTGGACTCCCATCTTATCACTGGTTAAAACAATCAAATATATTCCAATAAGGGGCAATGAGCATTTAAACGCCACAAAAGTGTGCGAATGACCAAAATTAGAGCAAAGCAAGAAAAAATGAAAGTCAAATGAAATAAAGCTAATGGCTCATGTTGTTGGTGCATTTTGTGTAAAATAAAAGTAAGCTGCTCTAACAAGGAGATAGGTTGTGTGCCTCTCTGCTGTGCAATGGCACTGACCTGAGGATAAGCATAACTTAGATATTCTAGAATTCATTGTTGTTTGCCACCTCTCTGCTGTGCGATGGCACTGACCTGAGGACAGGCTTCTCTTTGAAAGCTCTAAGAATAGTCTCTTCTTGTAATAATACCCGTAGACCGCTCAAAACCTCTGAGGAATGTTGATTACCATATAAGTGTGGGATCCACAAATGTTAGCTGAAATAATTAAACCTAAATCAGTCACCAGTCTGCGTCAAAAGTCTGTGTATGGATTTAAGTGGACCAATATACTGACAATCTTAGTGGCTACCTTCTCAAAGGTTCAACTCAATGTGAAGATCTAAGAGTTTCAGTATGATTTCCTTAAGTTGCTAACGACTCTGGATGAATACCGAGAATTAAGCGTCAAAGAGCTTTAATAACAAGTCCGCAAAATGATTTGATATTCCTGTATGATTTCAAAATTGATTTGGTCCAGATATGATCGATCTAAGTTAAAGCTGTCTACTCCTAATCAAATACCTTAGATTCTCATCTTAGGGTTTTATCTCTCACAAAAAGTCCAAACATAAACTTTAGTTGTGTAGTTAGTTTAAGTTACTATGTTTATTTTTTGAGTTGTGTGTCTGTCGGACTACATCAGGGTAATCAGAAGGGAATTAACTCACCTGAAAAGGTCACGTCTGAAGTGACTGAATTGGGTAAGAGCTTACAAGGTTATTATCAAAAGTGAAAAGGGTCTGAATAGTAAATGTTAAAAATGACTGTAACTCATAAAGTGTGACCCATTCGCACTAGTGGATCATGGTTATCGACCAACTATGCGAATGGCCTCCAATCGGCCGAATGGACATGAATTGTTTCATTCGACCGAATGGAAGGGGGAGAATGAAACAGGAGACCGACTGAGGCTCAGTCGGTCAACTAAAGGGGCGAATGAAGGAGACCGAATGAGTCAGTCGACCGACTGAGACTCAGTCGGCCGACTGAATGCGATTGACTAGGCCAATCGTACGACTGAACCTCAGTCGCCCGATTGAACTGAGCGACTGAGGCCAGTCGGCCGAATGAACCTAGGGTTAGTATTTAAAGGTCTTAATTGATCGCATATCACTCATCACTCCCAAAAACCCCGAATCGCGCTCATTACCGTTACCCTGTCGAAATTGCCTCCGATTCTGATATACTTTGCGCTTAAGATTCTTCATTCCAGTGACGTTTTACAGGTACACTACTCCTTGAACCTATCAAAATCAGTACATCACCGAACTACAATATCTACATTGGATTGAATCAAGAACCGAACATCGAATTGACCTAATTGCCTATGTAAATGAAGCAATATGTTAAAATTGAGTTGACTAGGTTATTAGTGACAAGTAGACGAAGCTAATGGACGAGTACACACTGTTAAAAGACTTAGATTGGTCAAGATTCGACCCACAGGCGATCGAACAGTGGGGCGAGCGACTGGACGTTCGAATGAACTCCAATCGCACGATTGAACCTTGCGATTGGATCATTCGACCGACTGAACCAACCGAATGAGTCCAGTCGGCCAATTGAACTCAATCGCATGCATCAATCGGCAGATTGAACTCAATCGCATGCATCACTCAGCCGATTGAACTCAATCGCATGGCTCAATCAGCCGATTGAACTCAGTCGCATGTCTCAAACAGGCGACTGACTTCAGTCGCATGATTCATTCGCACGAATGAATCAAAATGACTTTCAACTTTACACTTAGAACAAAAGCTTTCATGTCTTATATACTAATGGTTCTTAGTCTTGTGTGTCTACAGGAAAAATGGCTGACCGATGGTCTCTAAATCCAAAGCACAACATTTGTGCCCATTTAGACCACACGACAAGGAACGGGGCAAAGTTCTCCGATATTATAGCCTTCCTCAAACGTCACGAATACATAAGGCTATATCTACGCCCTGCACACCTTACAAATCTCTACACCAGGCATTCTGGGAGAATGCCTCAGTGGATCGGTCTCATGAGCCATACAGCATCAGAAGCACCATCTTGGGTCAAGCTATCGACATCACCGCCACGGACATCCAAAGAATCCTTGAGTTTGGAGATGACTCTACTCACCCCACTAAGCTACACCCATTGACTGTGAGAGAGGGGTTTTCTCCGAATCAAGTATGCAGGAGACATCAACTCGGGGGTGCTAAATAAGAGCAACTGTGCCCTCAATACAAATATCTGGCACATGTGATTCTTAAATGCATCGCTTCAAGAAGGGGTGGATTTGATGACCTATCAGATCAGATACAGAATGCCTTCGTGGCTCTAGTGCTGAAACCCCTTTCAGCTTCTAATATGATCTTCGCTTATTTGATAGAGAACGTTGAAACTAAAGGGAAAGAAGGTTTTTGTATGTACCCACGGTTCCTTCAGATGATATCAATGAGAAGCTGCCTCAGCTCCCAAAGGAAAGTCAAGATGCAGTGACATTGGAACTGATGGATGATACCACATTGGGTAGAATGGTTGTATATAGGGGAGCAAGTTAAGCCCAGGAAAAGAGACTGATTGGCCACTTAGCTGATGAAAGCTATGTGGCACCGGGGAGACGCCTATGGCGTCACGAGGACAGTGACTCCGACGTGGAGCCGATTGTCCTCCCTACTGATGACTCTGAAGAGGATGACATTGAGGATGAGGCTGTTCCATCCCGAGGCACCGTGTCTGCCTCTGTTCCCTCGGTGTCTGGCTCACCTGCTGAGGTAACTGAGTCAGCAGGATTCCATCAAGATTTTGTGCTTACCGAGGAAGATGAAGATGAATCTGATGAGGAGCCATTGACCGAACTGTGGGAAGAAAAGTGGTTCCCACAGAACAGGGTTGAGGGTTGTCGGTGAACAACCGAGAGGATCCGGAGATACAGAGACTGATCCATCATATGCTCCGGAGTCCTCAGGCGGGATTGAAGGGGGAGCATCCACCTCGAGGGGAACGAGGAGAAAGCGGATGGCTCAGCCCCATGGCCAGAAAAAGAAAAAACGTAAGGTAACCTTCATCACCACCACATTCCCCATACCTTCCACCACTACCACCTCTGCAGACACACCCTCCACCACCATACCTTCCCCCAGCAACCACAACCCCCACATACTTTCCCCACAGCACCACAACCACCACCATACCGATCACCACAAGCCAGACCTGCTACCACTACTACATTCACCCTACACTCACCACCACCATCATCCAGACCTTACCCGATATTCACACCTCCACCACCACACTAGCCACCAAACCGAGCCCTCAGCCTACCCCTCACACACCTCTAGATCTCCCCTACCTCCAATCGGGGTAGAGGAACAGCTGGCAGCCTTTAACAGAATGGTGTTACGACTGCTGGCGGCTGATGAGGAAAAGACCTCTCAGATCCGCCAGCTCACCGACCTCACTGCTGCACAATCGCAGAAAATCGCAGAGCAGGATCGAGCTATTAAGGAGCAGGCCCAGAAATTGGCTGCTCAGAACACTGAGCTGGACCAACTCCGAGCACAAAGCGTCACATCACGTAAGCAGATAGAAGAGTTAGAAAAGGCAAAGAGGTCCATTTTGTTAAAGTTAAAAGGATCAAAGGAGGAACCTCTAAAGATAAAGGATGGAGAAAGAGAGAGTGATGATGATGATGATGATGACAGTGATTCTGATGAAGAGAAGACAGAAGAGTGGTGTGCTGATGAAGAGACTAAAGAAGGAGAAGCAGCTGACTCTGTCTCAGCTCCCGGTCAAGAGCAGAGAACAAAGAACCGACAGGATCAGTCAGCTTCTACTTCTGCACCTTCACACGAAGAGACTAGCATACAGGATAAAAGTAAATACTGGATGTTTATGTATTTAATTACTTTTGTATTCTGTATTGAAAAACGATGTACTGAATGTTTATATTAACTTAATGCATTTGGTTTGATATATTACTAATGATTTGAATGTGAAATCTGTAAATCAAACAGATCCAAAGTACCACAGAGATGAGTTTGATATTGCTCCCCTTCAACAGGTCAAGTCTCAACTCACAATGATTCTTGATCTGCAAGGGATTGTCAGAAGGTCAGTGAGTTATACACCTGAAGAAGGTGAAATAATTCACGACCTATCTAACGAGCAACTGGGAGAAATGTTCAGACTCAATCCTGATGATATTGTCAAGGATGCTCCAACAGTTGATTCAACCAGTGACGACGAACTACACGACGTTGATGAAGTTGAAGTTGAGAATATACTGCTGAAGAGTACCCTCAATACGCTGACAACGCGGGTAATGTGGTCCCAATCTGGGTGAGTCCCTAGTCAGTGATATGTTTGAGGTACTGGACAAGATGGAGCAGGAAGCAGGAAAGATCGAAGGAACAGCCCAAGCCTCAAACGAAGATGTATACATTCGAAAGACTGAATGGGCTGAATGTTTTAAAGAAGTCAGAGCCCAACGTGATGCACCGAAGAGGGATGCCTACACCAAGTTCTACAGCGTCAAGAAACATCTTACGGTGTCAGGCAGGATTATAACATGGGCATATTTTGATGATCTTAACGTTTATGCCGTTAAGAGGGAAAAGGGCATAGAGTACTTTAGATTTCCACATGATCTAAAGACACTACCTGGATTTGAGCTCAACCAGCTGGCCAAGTTGAAGCTGTTGTATGCTGACACTAGAAAAATGTCAGGCTGGTTTGAGGCTGCCCTCAAGAAAGAGTACCACACCAGATGGATTAACTTCAGACCTCAACAACCTACAAGGTATATTAGAAGGTCTGAGATGGATGCCATTACTGGAAAACCTAAAATTGTGTTGAAGTGGAGTCCTCCTCGCACTATGTCGAGAATCCCTCTCAGGGAAATGCCACAGGACTTCACTCCACATTTCAAATGGTGGTACTATGATTGGAGAACTGCTGAAGCTGTCATAGTTCTAAACAAAGGGGATCAAATGGATACTGTCAGGGTATTCGACCAATGTGGCTAACCAACTTGTCTGCTAATGATGTCTATATTATACAAGTGGCCACTGTTCTATGACACACAAGACATTGTACAAGCCCTCCAGTTCCAAAATGTTATACGACTTTGCTTTGTGTTTGATATTCACGCGGGAGTCACACAAGAGGACAAGTACAAGAAATATGAGAAGGTAATGAAGAAAACAAGACATTAGAGAGATCTAGGTCCAAGGGGGAGTTTGTTGATACATGTATGTCCCTAGATTGTGATATGTGATGTAATAGATCTTGTTTGGTATGATTAATGAACTGATGTTGATAGTCTGTTGGTTATAACGTTTAATAGTTCATTAATGAGTCGTAAATGAATTGATTGAGTGTATGATTACTTGAATGATTACATATAATATTATATTAATTAACTAAAACATTCAAACTTAACTTAATGAAGTTCCCATGCGAATGAACCATAAGCATGAAGAACCTCATACGATTGACTCAGTCGCACGACTGAACCGGGAGACTGGATCAGTCGTACGACTGTAACATAAGAATGGCTCAATCGCACGACTGAACACTCAGTCGCACGAATGAACCAGCCGCATGGTTCAATTGCACGACTGAACCAAACTAATGGTTCAGTCGCACGATGAAGAATGCCAACCTATAAATACAACTCAATTCGTGAAAACAGTGAGATTCGTTCAAGTTCAATTCCATACGAACCCTAGCCGTCCAGAAACCTTCCAAATCGTTCTCCAAGTTCATAGAACACATTAGATCGATTCCTTATCGATTACTAACTTAGTTTCAATCCTTGATTGATTCTTCGTGTGTTCTCACTGATTGGATCGCCAATCAAATAGGATTCCGCACTATTTGATCCGGTATACACGTGATCTCTAGGTATTTTCGTCGAATACCAGGTCCTAACAATTAGAAGGATAGTTGATATCACTCATGGGTATCCATTAAAACATCAAAAGATCTCATAATCAAATAAATTTCCTTTGTGTTCATCTTATTCTCTTGGATAATTAATCATGATTTCGCTTGTGAAAATTGAAAAGGAATCACCTATGTATTTTGAAAGAATTCAAGAAGATATATGTGGGTCAATTCATCCATCAAGTGGACCATTTAAATACTTTATGGTTTTAATAGACGTGCTAAGTATATGGTCTCATGTCTATTTGTTATCAAGTTGTAATATAACATTTGCCAAATTTCATGCATGAATTATTAGATTACAAGCATATTTCCCTAATTACACTATTAAAAGGGTAAGACTTGATAATGATGATGAATTCACATCACATGCTTTTAATGGTTATTGCATGTCTATAGGAATTATTGTTGAACACCCTGTTGCTCATGTGCACACACAAAATAGCTTTGTTGTTAGTGGACCGTGTACTGGACGGAGTACTAACTAATCTACATGTATACCGAATCAAATAGTGCGGAATCCTATTTGATTGGCGATCCAATCAGTGAGAACGTTAACCCGGTCGATATAAGATTAATCTAAACATTAAGAACGAATAGCAATTGATCAAGAAGGATCTATGAACTTGGACTGGCTTTCTTGGACGTTCTGGGTGGCTAGGGTACGTGTATGAGTCGAATTCTTCAAAGTGTTATGTTTTTCCACGAATTAAGTGGTATTTATAGGTTAGGGTTACTCATTCGTGCGACTGAACCATTAGCATGGTTCAGTCATGCGACTGAGTCATGCGGTTGATCCATTCGCACGACTGAGTCAATCTCATGTCACAATTGTGCAACTGATCCAGTCTCCTGGTTCAGTCATACAACTGGTTCATTAGCATGAAGTTGTAATGCATATGGTCTATTAGCATGGGCCATTCGCATAAGAACTTCATATGGACCGTTTGAATATTTTTCACAATCATTATTTGACTTAGATCTATTCAAACAACCACAAACCTATATAGTTAGTTCAATAAGCTTTAATACACAATAATCAATGAAATATTAAACATTATAAGCATAAACCACACATTGTATTTCATTCAAACCATCCAATTACATATATGTAAGACATGAAAGACTTTTTTACATTAAGCTCATAAACTAGGTACACATGTATCTACAAACTCCCCCTTGAACCTAGTTTAATCTATTGTCTAACATTCTTCATCAGCTCTTCATATTTCTTGTATTTCTCCTCCTTTATAACTCCTGCATGTATTTCAAATGCAAAGCAGAGTCTTATCACGTTTTGGAACTGGAGGGCTTGTACAATGTCTTGCGCATCATAGAACAGTGGCCACTTGTATAAGGTGTAGACATTGTCAGAGGATAAGTTAGTTAACCACATCGGGTCAAATACCCTCATAGTTTCCATATTTCCATTTCTGTTCTGAACTATGACTGTCTCACTCGTTTGCCAGTCATAGTACCACCACTTAAAGTGTGGAGTGAAGTCCTGTGGCATTTCATTTGAGGGATTCTTGACATTATGCGTGGAGGACTCCACTTCAGCATAATCTTTGGCTTCCCAGTAATGGTATCAACTTCAGATCTTCTGATATACCTCGTTGGTTGTTAAGGTTTGAAGTTGAACCACCTGGTGTGGTACTCTCTCTTCAAAGCAACTTCAAACCAGCCGGACATCTTTCGAGGGTCAGCATATAACAACTTCAACTTGGCCAGCTGGTAAGCTCAAAACCGGGTAGAGTCTTCAGATCGTGTGGGAATCTGAAGTACTCTATGCCCTTTCTCTCTTCACGGCATATATATTCAGATCCTCAAAATAAGCCCATGCGATGATCTTGCCTGACACCTTTAAATGTTTCTTGACATTGTACAGCTTGGTGTAGACATTTGGCTTTTGTGTAGTGCGCATAGCTCGGATCTCAGCAAAACATGCTGCCCATTAAGCCTTTTTGATGTTGACATCTGCGTCTAAGGCTTGGGCTTGATCTTTCTTCTTCTCCAACTCTGCTCCATCTTATCCAGTGTTTCAAAAGTATCACTAACAAGGGTGTCACCCAAATTGGGGACTACATTTCCCTCATTGTCAGCATACTCTGGATAATGTTATGCGGTGACGTCTTTAATCTCAATTTCATCCACATCGTTAAGCTCATTTTCACTATCCATATCCACAGTAGGAGCATCCTTCACAATCTCATCTAGATTCAGTCGGAACATCTCAGCCAGCTGCTCATTAGTAAGGTCGTGAATTATTTCTCATTCTTCAGGAGTGTAACTCACAGACCTCCTGACGATCCCTTGCAATCAAGTATCATTGAGTCTTTTTGGTCCGCCTCTCATTAGCTTCCTGTTTCCACCCAAAGCAGATGACTCTCCTCATCCTTCAGTATCTCGTACATCCTCATCATCACCTTCATCACCATCACCATCATCATCATCATCATCATCATCATCATCACTATCAACATCATCATATTCATCACCATCATCATCATCACCATCATCATCGTCTCCCTCTCTGATCTTTAGAGGCTCATCCTTTGTGCCCTTAAGTTTGAGCAGGATGGTCCTCTTAGCATCCTCCAACTCCTCAATCTTCTTGGTAGATAACACATTTTGCT
Source organism: Flaveria trinervia (assembly GCA_025506515.1). Taxonomy (NCBI): domain Eukaryota; kingdom Viridiplantae; phylum Streptophyta; class Magnoliopsida; order Asterales; family Asteraceae; genus Flaveria; species Flaveria trinervia. The sequence continues at coordinate 30,977,668 of CM046442.1, forward strand.
CTTTGAGTTAGGAAATCTCTGACTCTAGGTAACCATTTGCTGAGCCTGCTCCTCAATCTGTTGTGCCTGCTGAGATATCTGCTGTGATTGAGCAGCAGTAAGCTCTACTAACTGTCGCAGCTGAGTAGTCTTCTCGTCATCGGCTGCTAACAGCTTCAACACCATACGGTTTAGTGCCGAAAGCTATTCCTCTACCCTACTGGGAGGTAGAGATGATCCTGATGGAAAGGATGGGTGATATGATGGTCCTTCCTGGTGGCTAGAGGTGGTGGTGGTGGCAGTGGTGTATATGGGAGGTGGTATGTGTGGGTGGTGATAGGTAAGCTGAAGTGGTGGTGGATGTGATGTGGGGAAGTGGTGGAGTGGTTGAGGTAGTGGTGGTGTGTGTGGTGGCAGTAGTGGTGATAGGTGGAATGGTGGTAGTGGTGATGGGGGAGAGGTAGATGTAGTGGGTGGTGTGGTAGAGCTGGTGGTTGTGGTGGTGGTGGTGATTAAGGTCACCCTTTTCTTCTTCGTCTTCATCCTATGGGGTTGAGCCATCCTTGTCCTCCTCTTGCCTCTGGAGGTGGATGCTCCCCTTGGGATGCTACTTGGCAGACCTAGTGAGTAGCTGGGATCGGCTGCTGTCTCCCCAGACTCGTTAGGGCGTCCTCCACCTCTCGAATGCCTCGGTTGGTGGCAACCACCCAGCTGCCCACTGTCCTGGTGAGGGGCTCCTCATCACTCTCTTCCTCCTCATCAGGAGGACAGAAATCCTAAAGGAAATAGGGTGGTGGCATCTGTATGAGTGGGTGGTGGAGGTGTAGTATGTGCAGTGCTGACCCTAGAAACAGCGGGGCTAGAATCTCTACCAGTGTGTCTCCGTCATCATCATCGGAGTCATTAGATGGAAGAGCAATGTGCTCAACATCTGAATCACTCTCCTCGTGGCGCCACTTACGCCTTGCAGGCGCCACGTACTCCTCTTGGGCTAGATGCCCGATCAGTCTCTTTACAGGGGGTTTGACCTGCTTTCCCTGTAGACCTTCATGCGGCCTAGTGTCGTGTCATCCATCACCTTAAGTGATACCGCATCATGGCTCTCCTTAGGCAGAGAGGGCAGCTTCTCGTCAATAATCATCTGAAGAAACCTCGGGTACATGCAAAATCCCTCTTTGCCTTTAGCCTCAAGATTCTCAATCAGGTATGAGAATATCATGCCGGAGAATGAAGGGGTGGTTCAGCACCAGTGCCACGTAGGTGTTCTGAATTATGTCCCCAGAGTACTTAATCCTAAGGAAGCATCCTCTCATTGTCAAAGGGTGTAGTCTGGTTAGGTGATCAGCATCCTCACCAAAATCCAGTACCCGTCGAATATCAGCAGCTGTCACCTCCATATCCAGCCCAAAAATAGTACTCCAAATGCTGTAGAGCTCACGAGATCGATCAACTAATGCACCCTCCCAGAAGGCTTGCTGTATAGACCTGTAGGGAGTGCACGGTGTAGATATAGCTCTGTGGATCCGTGATCTCTCTAGGAAGGCTATGATGCCAGCAAACTCGGCAGCGTTCCAAGTGGTGACATCCAGATGTGCACAGACATTGTGCTTTGTGTTGATGGTCCACCTTTCAGCCATTAATCTGTAACACAAGAAGCATATAAGTTAGATCATCACACAACAGAAACCATTTCAAATTAACCTGTTTGAGATCAGTCTAGTTCAGTTGTGCGATTGAACCATACAACCGGGTTCAGTCGGTTGACCTAACATGCGTCTGAATACAATCGGGTGACTTATCTTGTGACTGAGTTCAATCGGGCGACTGAGCCAGTGACTGGTTTAGTCGGCCGACTGAGCACATACGCATTGTTCATTCGGCCGATTGAGTCATTTGTCCAGCTCAGTCGTGCGATTGTAGTTCATCCGGGTGTCGAGTTGCATGACCTACTGTCGTTCGATTCAGATTCAAATTCTGACCAATCTTAAAATTAGACATATTGTTTTGGTTCAATAGACTCGCAATAACCCACTTAGCACCTAATAACCTTGATTTCAACATTTACTTAGTTTTATTAGGTTATTTGTCCAATTTAACTCTCAGTTCTTATTAGGGCCGAATATCGTAATTTTGGAATCGAATATACTAAATTTTGGTTAGATAGCACCGCATTGTACCTGTGTAAACACCAGAAATCGCCAGAATATGAAATTTGAAGTCAAGGTCAGAAGAAATTTTGGCAGAGAGTAACGGCTCAATGTGCGATTTTAGTGCGATTGAGGGGTGGTGAGTCTGTGCGATCGACTATGGCCCTATTTATACTGACTTTTGTTTCAATCGGGCAATGGATCCATTCGCTTCTTTCATTCGGGCGATTGGAACCCCGTCGGACGATTGGTTCAGTCGATCACTTTCAGTCGACCGACTGGGTTCAGTCGGGCGATGACTCATTCGGACAAGTCCATTCGAGCGACTGGCTCAATCTTGTAAGCCATTTGTGTGAATGGTTCATACTCATGCTCCATTCGGTTGTCTAGTGCATAAGTATGGTCCAATCGTACGACTAGTCCATACTCATGGTCCAGTCATGCGAATGGATCATACTTATGGTTTTGACTTTATGACCATTTGACATTTAACCCCATTTAACTGTTGATTGAACATTACGAGTATTTGATCATCTCAAACATGGTCATTTTAATATTGAAAACCTTTGATCACCTCAGTCGTTATCCTTTTAATCAAAAACCATTTTGTCACCTGAGACGTGACCCATTTAACATTTGAACCCATATTTGGTCACCTCAGACGTGACCCTTTTAAGTAGTATAATCCCATACTGAATTCCACAACGTAGTCCGACTTATAACTCTAAATTGACTAAATGTTAAAACAAAACAAAAGAACTAACATTAAGAGACAAAACTAAATGTGTTTTTGTGATTTTGTGTGAGGTGGAAATCCTAAGTTAGAAATCTAACAGATTTACTTTTTGAACAGGCAGCTTCAAGTTATTTTGACCATAGGAGGAACGATTCATTATGGAATCATACAGGTAATCAAATCATTCAGGACGTGTTACCAAAATCATTTGACGCTAGATTCTTGTTTTCGTCGAGAGTCATTTGCAAATTAAGGAAATCATACTAGTACTATAAGATGCACACATTGATTTGGACTTTCAAGAATTGCAGCCATGATGATTGTCAGTATACTTGTCCACTTAAATCCATACATAGAGTTTTGACACAGATTGGTGATGGTTTAAGGTTTAATTATTTCAACAAGCATTTGTGGATCCCACGCTTATATGGAAATCAACATTCCTTAGGATATTTTTTAGTGGTCTACGGGTATTTTTGACAAGAAGACACTATTCTTAGAGCTTTCAAAGAGAAGCCAAGCCTCAGGTCAGTGCCACCACACAACAGAGAGGCGGCAAACAACAATGAATTCTTGAATATATATGTTATGCTTATCCTTAGGTCAGTGCCACCACACAGCAGAGAGGCACATAACCTATCTTCTTGTTTGAGCAATTTATTTTGTTGCACAGATCGCACCAATAACATAGGTTATTAGTTTGATTGCTTTTTGCATTTTTCATCATGTGCTTTGCTCATATTTTGGTCATCCGCACACATTTGTGGCGTTTATTTTGCTCGTCACCCCTTATAGAAACTCTGTTGATTGTGTTGACCAGGGATAAGATGATGACCCATAGCTTGTTGAACAACTTAGTTTGATCTTGAGATCACCAACAATGTCTACTTATCTATTGTGTGAATCTACCGACACATCATCTAATGGTCTAGCAACCTCTAGGTCTACTTTCTCCGTGTTACCTTAGTAGTAGCTAGTTTTACTATCATTTTTCCTTTTATTTTTGCTTAGACTTCTCAGACTTATACTTTGAATTCGCATCTAATTCAATTTAAATCTTTTAAAGTCCCAAATGATTTGTTCCTGTGTACTATCTTTTCCATAGTCGTTGAATCGATCTATCAGATACGATCTCATTTATATTAGCTTGCCTGTCCTCCTCCCTCGTTTTTTAATAATACCTTAACCTATTCTCCCCCTAAAATTCTAAAACCGTAAACGATTTGCGTTTTTAGGATTTAAAAGGCAAAGAATTGAAATCAATAAAAAATTAAATAAAATAAGTTAGAATAAAAGAAAATAAAAGAAAGTAAAAGAAAAAGGACTTGACGCATCAGACTAGATCTGTTCATCATCTCGAATTACATCAGTTTTTTTTTTAACGCCGTTGACCTCTAACAAATATAGAAAGCGTGGTTTATCAAAGGCTTTTGTATAGAGGTCAGCACGTTGAAAATCCGTATTTATTTTAACAACATCGATTAGATTCTTTTCAAAACAATCATGTATAAAGTGATATTAATGCCGATGTGTTTGGTCTTAGGATGTTGGACAAGATTTTTAGTAACGACTATTGCAGCAGAATTATCAACAAATATAGGGGTGTTAGAAAATTTCAAACCATAGTCCCGCATCTGCTATTGAATCCAGATGATTTGAGAACAGCAGCTTGCCGCAACAACATATTCAGCTTCACAAGTTGACAACGCAACTGATGTCTGCTTCTTACACTGCCACGTGACTAATCTTCTCCCAAAGAATTGACAACCTGCTGAGGTGGATTTGTAGTTCATCTTGTAGCCGCCATAATCCGAGTCACTGTACGCGGTAAGCTCGAAATCCTCTTCATAAGGATACCACAACCCAAGTGTGGGTGTACCCTTCAGATAACAAAATATCCTTTTGACCCCAATAAGATGGTTTACTTTTGGTTTTGCCTGATATCTTGAACAAAGACATGTGCATACATAATATCAGCTCTTGAGGCGTGAGGTACATGAGGGATCCAATCATTCCTCGGTACATGGTGGCATCAACCAGATCACCACTCTTGTCGGGTGCTACATCATGGTTTGTAGCATGTGGAGTCCCAGCGGCGGAAGCATTCTCCATGTCAAACTACTGAGATATCCCCTACATACTTGGTCTGATGTAGAAATATTCCCTTTGGTGTTTGATCCACCTGTAACCTGAGAAAGAACTGCATCTCCCATGGCACTTATTTCAAATTCTGCCTTCATCACTGCTTCAAATTCTTTACATAATTCTTTGTTCTTGGAACCAAAGATTATGTCATCAACATAAATTTGAACCAGCAGCAGATCACCATCCTTTTTTTTGATGAACAGTGTACAGTCAATTACACCTCTGCAAAATCCGTGTTTCACCAGGTGAGTTGAGAGTTTTTCATACCATGCTCTCGGGGCTTGGTGAAGCCCGTAGAGAGCCTTATCCGGCTTGTAAATTCTGTCCCGATGATACGGATCCTCAAATCCTTCGGTTTGACTGACATACACTGTTTCCGGATTTCACCATGAGAAGAAATGCACTCTTTACATCCAATTGATAGACTTTAATCTTCATGTAGAGGCATAGGCTAGGAAGATATGGATGGCTTCCATTCTCACCACAGGTGCAAATACTTCAGTGTAATCAATTCCCTCGACTTGTCAAAATCCTTGAACTACAAGTCAAGCCTTGTTTGTTCCGGATGATGACGCCTTGGTCATCTTTTTACATTTCAAGACCCACTTGGTGCCAATGAGTTAGCACCTTTAGGTCTATCTACCAGTGTCCATACACCTAACTTCTTGAACTGAAGAAGTCTTCTTGCATGGAACTCACCATGCCTCATCATTTAGGGCTTCACTGATGTATTTTCGCTCAAACTGAGACACAAAACAGCGGTTAGCACCATCGTGAAGATACCCCTTTTCCATTACCAAGGCATAATCAGCTGAATACAACTAATTTCTTGTCTGAACTCCTGATCTGACAACCCTAATGACATTGTCCAGAGGATGATAGACACTTAGGCGTGATCAAGGAGTGGTGGGGACAACTACATTAGAATCAAGATTATGAACGTTTGGTTCCGTATCTGAGGCAGTAGGAGTGTGAGGTTCCGAAGACTCAAAGGCATCAATGTCAGATGCTTGTGGACTTGCTGTAGTAGGAACCTATTGCTCCTAAGTGTCCTAATCATTCTCAACGACTTCATCATCAGAGGAAGAGTCACTTACCTCGAGTGCTCCCCCTGAGTGGGTAGGTGATTCACCTTGTGAGCCAGATGATGTAGAGTCTTGTGATGGTGTGCTTAAGACATCATACATCATTTTGGCTGCTAACTCATCATCAGATGTGGAGAGAGGGATGTGAAGGACTTGAAGAATCCATCATAGTCGAAAAAGAAGGCGGGTCCTTTTCTAGCAGGAGGGGTGGTGTATCACTGAACATCGACATTACGCCACACCTCTACTTGACCCGTTGAGTTGTTGTAAACTCTCTTATTCGGTATGTTGTATCCTAGAAAGATACCCTCTTTAGCCTTCTCGCTAAACTTTCCTTCCTGAGTTTTCTTCAGCAACGTATATGGTGGTCCAAACGGTTCAAGATACTCCAGATTTGGTTTACGTCGTTGAAGTAACTCGTAACACGTCTTGCCATGACGTTTTACCACCAGAACTTGATTTAACGTGTAACACGCATTGGCCACTGCCTCATTCCAAATTGGATAGGCAGTTTTGAGTCTGCTAACATTGTGCGTGTTGTCTCTATTAAGTTGTGATTCTTTCTCTCAGCAACCCCGTTTATCTGAGGAGTGTAGGCGGAAGTGAACTGGTGCACAGTTCCCTTTTCTTTGCATGAAGCTTCCATCCATTAGTTCTTGAACTCGGTTATATTGTCTGAGCATACTTGTCTTACCTTCATCTTGTAGAGAGACTCCAGTGTAGTTACCAATTCTTTGAATGACTCAAATATTTCTGATTTTGATTTTAGAAACATCACCTAAGAGAATCTTGAGTAGTCATTTGTAACTACATAGCAGTACAAGTCACCTGCGATGCTTCTTGTACTGACTGGACCAAACAGATCCATGTGAAGAAGCTCAAGAGGCAGTTCTATAGTATAACTTTCTTTGCCTTATGAGACTTCTTTGTCTGTTTTCCTTTCTTGCAGGTGACACAAAAATCCGGGAGTTGGAAGTTCTTGACATTGACTCCTCGCACTAGGTCATTCTGGATCAAGTGGTTCATCTTCCGTGGATTGATGTGCCTCATTCTCCTATGCCAGGATATATAGATTCATTCTTAGTAAATTTGAGAAGAAGCACTGAACTTGATGATCCGTTGTGGAGGCCTTCCATAGATCCAAGACGTAAAGGTCATTATATCTTGAGGCTGACATTAATACCTATTCCTCCAGAATCACACAGTCCTTCTTTAGGACATAGCACTTCTTATTGTCGAAAACTACCTTAAATCCTTGTCACATATTGGGAAACAGAAAGCAAATTATTCTGAAGTTGTTGAACATAGTTTACCTTGTCAAACTTAACTTTCTGGTTCCCTACTTCCCCTTGAGCTGTGATGTACCCTCTTGTTTCCAACAAAAGAAACATGATCTCCTTTGATTTTTGACATTTGATAGGAGTGCCCGGTTTCCAATCATGTGCCTTGATGCTCCACTATCTATAATCCAAGTGTTTGTTTCAACATTATAGTGAACACCCTGCACATTCAATTGAAAACATTAGTTAAGGTGAGGGACCCAAGCCTTAACCGGCTTGGGTGTCCCAGAGGCATCACACATCATAAATTTTACCCATTGTCCATTAGAGGGTGAGGGAAGATCATTTGTATTATTGTTCTCATTACCAGGCATAGACTTTTCTTTCCATAAGCCAGCTTTGTGTAAGGCCTGTTTGTGATAAACAGACGACTGGCCGAGAGGTTGAACTTTAGGTTCACTGACTCTTTTTGGTGGAGTCATGGAGCTTCTTTTGGAAGAGCTGCTTAGTTTCATAAAGTTTAATTTTTTCTTTGGGTCTGATAATAAGGACAATACGATGCTATGTGCCCATACTTTCCACAGTTGTAGCATGATCTGCTTTCAACTTGACGATTTACCTGTTTCTATGGAGAAGTATGTGACACACGAGTGACTTTATTCTGTTTGAGTTTTGACACTTCTTGTTTAGATCTTTTATCTGTTAAAGAAAATTAATTGTTTGAACATTGTTAACATCTTTTCCCTTTTATGTATTTGGACTTAGACATGCAGTACGTGAATGGTTAATTTGTTTGGTATTTCTTGGTTCAGAAATAGACTTCGTTGAACCAGAATTTATTTTAACCTTTTCAAATTGTTCGTCCAGATTAACACAAGGCATTTTACCTTTTGACTTTGAAGTGGCATCCTTTTGTTTAGTGACAGATTTATTTGGTTTACATGTGGAATCTGGATCACTTACAAGAGGCATGGACACCACATGATCTTGATTGGGTTATTATTTATTGGTTTACTTTTGGCATTCATCAAGGTCTCATGTGGTGGTGGTACCACTTTATATCCCAAACCCTCCCCATTGTTGTGCTCTCTCACTAAGTGTTAGACAATGTGAGAAGAACTTGTCCAACTATGCAGTTTTTGTTTTATTGAATTACTTCTACTTCCAAAACCGCCTTTTGTTTCTTAGTGTCTTCTAGGGATTTTAGATAGAACTTAATGTCATTAGCTTGGTTAAAGGCTACAACTTCAGTTTCCCTAAGTTGTCTATTCAAGAGTTCTATTTTTTCTTTATAGCTGTGCTTATTTTGTTTTAAGACTCTATTGGCTTCAGTGCATAGTTGTAAGTCCTTTACTAAGTTATCATTATGGTCTAATAACCTAGCAAATTTCATATCAATGCTTTCCCTAAACTTATTACAATCAGAACAAGCATGATTATTGAAAAGTTGAGTAGTGGTACTTACCTGAGAAGGTGTGGTTAAACCAACCATCAAAGTAGTGTCTGAATTTTCTGGTTCTGGTGATTCTGGACTTGTCGAACTTGTCCCTTCTTCAGGCCGGTGATCAACTACTGTTGCAGATTCCTCCACATTTGACATGGCGAACTCCACTACAATATTACCTTCACTTTCTGAGTCGTCATCTAGATCCTCGACACTAGCAATGTTGGATTCTCCCGGAGACACAAACCGGAAGCTCCAATCTTGTCCTTCGTCATCATGAGTGGTCAAGGCTTTATGATCCTTGCTTGACGAAGTAGGATTGCTGTGGGCTTATCCTGACGAGTGAAAGATGAGAATGGATTCCCATTTCACGTCTTCTTGGGCTTCACACATTCACGTTTGAAGTGCCCCTTTTCCCCACAGTTGAAGCAGGTGACTTTTGTCTTGTCAAAACCAAAAGTTGTGTCCTTAGTGGCAATCAGATTCTGTGCGGTCTTCTTGACAAACTTCTTTGCTTTCCGAAGAGCACTTGCTAAGGCCCACATGATGTCTATTCTCTAACTCTGTCTCGTCCACCTGCTCGTAGTCCTTGTCTGCTAGATGGCAGTTCCCTATTTTCCTAGCAACTAGCCCATCATAGGAGTGGAAAACAGATGCTAAGAGATCCATGTGCTCCTTTGCTACCTCTACTGTCACATTCCCGAGATTTTCGGTCTTCAGTTTTGTAGCATTTGCTTTAGGTGCTATGTATTGGATACCAGACGACCTTGACGTGTCAGATCCTAAAGTAGTAGCTTGTGATGGACCAGCTGAACTCGACACAAACGCCGTTTGAAGTGGTGCTCTAGACGTTTTGGCTTGTGGAGTTGAGTTGTACAGTGTCAGATTCTGATTATAAGTAGACTTTTGGGCCCTGTACTTCATCCTCAACTCTTCGTCTCGCAGTTCAGAATGAAGTCGTTGATATCTAGCTTCGCTAGCATATCATTCTGTCTGAGATTAGAAACAAACGAACTCCACTTCTCGGGCAACACATCTACAAAGTTTGAAACTTTGTCTTCCATTGAAGTAGTGACTCCATGAGTGTGCAACTCACTCATCAGGTGGTAGAAACGATCAATGACATTGTCCAAGCTCTTCTTTCCATTGACGAGAAGTTGTCAAACTCCTTCTTCAACGCTTTAGCCTTCAGAGCTTTTAACGATGCATTTCCCTCATACCTCTTTTCCAATGCATCCCACAGCTTCTTAGCTTGCTTGTTCTTAGAAAATTGATGGAAGATGTCCTTAGGAATTGACTGAGTCAGCAGCGCATATACTTTCTTCTCTCCATTGTACTTTACCTTTTGTCCATCAGTCATACTGCTTAAGGTGAGTTTGACTCCATCTGCACCTACAAGCATACTATATCCTGTCTCTATCGACTCCCACAGATTAGGACCTACTCCATTTAAGTAAATCTCAAAAATCTTTGTTTCCATTGTGGATAGTCATCTAATGTATAAGCTTAGGGGGCTTGTTATGATTTCCTACTTCATTTTCTAGAAGCAACAGCTTTGAATCCTGGAGTCTCTTCCTGCGGTGAACGCTGAATTGATCCTCCATTACTATCAACTTTAACTTTGGAACAAACTTTTACTTGTGCGAATGAAGGTGTGCGATTGAACACTTCGTGAGATTGAACAATGCGGTTGACTTACACATTCAAATGAGCAAATGCGGATGGCTCAATCGTGCGAATGGACAGGTGTGGATGAACAATGCAAATGGGCAATTCAGTCGTACGAATGGATGTACGAATGAGTCCAATCGTGCGTATAAGGGATGCGTATGAATTTAGTGTGCGATTGAGTCAATTGTGCGACTGAGGCTGCTGAAACTTGAGAATTCGAAAGTTTAAGGTATTTGGATGCAAAAACACGAATTCCTCAAGAACCCTAATTGCCATATGCTGGAAAAACGTTAACTTTACGAACTGGAGACGTCCAAAACAACGTTTGACACAAAAAGATTGCGTTTTTGCCTGAAAACACAATTTTTATATCAAAATCGATTGAATCACACATAAATCAAGAGCCTTGGCTCTGATACCACTTCTTAGTGGACTGTGTACTGGATGGAGTACTAACTGATCTAGTGTATACCGAATCAAATAGTGCGGAATCCTATTTGATTGGCGATCCAATCAGTGAGAATGTTAACCCAATCGATATAAGATTAATCTAAACGTTAAGAACAAATAGCAATCGATCAAGAATGATCTATGAACTTGGACTAGCTTCTTGGACGTTCTAGATGGCTAGGGTACGTGTATGAGTCGAATTCTTCAAAGTGTTATGTTTTTCACGAATTAAGTGGTATTATAGGTTAGGGTTACTCATTCGTGCGACCGAGTCATGCAGTTGATCCATTCGCACGATTGAGTTTCAGTCGTGCGACTGAGTCAATCTCATGTCACAATTGTGCGACTGATCCAGTCTCCTGGTTCAGTCGTGTGACTGGTTCATTAGCATGAAGTTGTTCATATGTATGATCCATTAGGATGGGCCATTCACATGAGAACTTCATATGACTAAGTTTGAATATGTTTCATAATCATTATTTGACTTAGATCTATTCAAACAACCACAAACCTATATAGTTAGTTCAATAAGCATTAATACACAATAATCAATGAAATATTAAACATTATAAGCATAAAACACATTGTATTTTATTCAAACCATCCAATTACATATATGTAAGACATGAAAGACTTTTTACATTAAGCTCATAAACTAGGTACATATGTATCTACATTTGTTGAGTTGTTAATCAAATGTCTACAACTAATAGCAAGACCAGTAATTGTTAGGTCCGTTTTCATACGTAGTACTAACGGATTCTGTGTAAGACCAGATCAAATAGTGTAGAATCCTATTTGATTGGCGATCCAATCAGTGAGAACGACAACCTAATCGATCTAACGATGAAACAAACGTTAAGAATGATTAGAAATCGACCAGGAACGAACTATGAAGTTGGATAGGCTACTTAGTATGCTCTAGATGGCTAGGGTATGTGAATATTCAAAGTATCCTTTTTTCACGATTTATGTGGTATTTATAGGTTTTTAGTTTTTATTCGTACGACTGAACCATTAGCCGTGCGACTGACTCATGCGATTGATTCATACGCACGACTGAAGATTCAGTCGTGCGACTGAATCAATCTTATGTGTCAGTCATACGACTAATCCAGTCTCCTGGTTTAGTTGTGAGACTGGCCCGTAAGTATGATTCATTCATGCGTATGGTCCATAAGTATGGTCCATTAGCATGAATAACCACCCGACTAAGTTGAACACATTTCTTAATCATTATTGACTTAGAACTATGTACAACAACTCAAAACATATATGATGTTCATACATATGAATTATACCAAATACAATAATAATATGAACTATTCAAAGACAAATAAACATCAAAAGCATATCATATTTCATTAAGTAGTTACATTACACATGTGTAAGAAATGAAAGACTTTTACATTCAAGAACATAAACTAGGTACATGATGTATCAACAAACTCCCCCTCTGACCTAGTTTATCCTACTTTCTAACATTCTTCACATGATCTTGGAATTCTTGTACTTCTCTTCTTTAGTGACTTCTGCGTGTATCTCAAATGCGAAGCAAAGTCGTATAACATGTTGGAATTGTAGAGCTTGTATAGTGGCCACTTGTATAGAGTGTAAATATCTTCAGCAGACAAGTTTGTAAGCCACATTGGGTCAAATATCCTGATATTCTTAATCTTCCCTTCTTGTTCAGAACTATGACCGCTTCCCTTGTCCTCCAATCATAATACGACCATTTGAAGTGTGGAGTGAAGTCCTGAGGCATCTTTCGTAAATGAATCTTAGACATTGTGCGTGGGGGACTCCACTTCAACACCACCTTAGGTCTTCCAGATATAGGATAAACTTCAGTCTTATGAATGAACAGCTTAGGTTGTTGAGGTCTGAAGTTGACCCATCTAGTGTGGTATTCTTTCTTCAATGATTTCTCAAACCATCTAGACATCTTCCTTGGGTTGGCATACAAAAGATCTAAACATGCCAATCTGTTAGCTCAAAACTAGGATGAGTCTTCAGATCATATGGATATATGAAGTACTCAATCCCCTTCTCCTTTTATCAGCATATACATCCAAATCTTCAAAGTAGGCCAATTGATGATTGCTTGACATTTTATGGTGCTTCTTTACTCGATAAAGTTTGGTGTAGGCATTCAGCTTTGGAGGTGCATGTTGGGCCTTCATCACTGATATATAAGCTGCCCATTTAGCTTTCTTTATATCAACATTAACATCTGCAGCTTGGGCTTTACTCTCATCCTTTGCTTTATCCTTCTCTATCTCATACAGCTTGACAACGTATCACTGCAAAAAAAGTTTCACCCAAATTGGGGATAACGTTGCCCTCAAGTTCAGTGTACTATGGATAGTAGTCAGATGTGACATCCTCAATCTCAATCTCATCCACCCTTGTAGCTCTTTGTCACTCAAAACATCTACTTCTAGAGCATTTTTGACAAGCTCATCTGGATTTAGTCTAAACATATTAGCGAGCTGCTCATCGGTCAGATCATGAATGATTTCTCCTTCCTCTGGAGTGTAGCTAACAGACCTTCTCACAATCCCTTGCAAGTCAGGAATCATAGTAAGCTGAGTCTTGACTTGCTGCAAGGGAACGACATCATAATCTTAGCCTGTGGAGCTTTGCTTTTGCCCTTCTCATGTGTTTTCTCAGCTGGAGCTGCGGAGGACACGACTCTTTTGGAGCGCCTCTCTTGTGCTGCTTGATTTGAGACTGATGCATATGCATCACCTTTGTAACATCTAGTATTTTCTTATTTAATTAAAAGTTAGCATCGTTAAATTCTTGTAAGGACCTTTACTATCGTTTATTAACCTCATGGGGGTTTTATGTGTACTTGCAATTAATTTTTAATTTAAAAATTTATAGTTTCATTAAATTAAACTTAATGTTTAGTAATAAAAAGATACAAATAATGATAATAATATTAACAACAATATATAATAATAATAATATAATAATAATAATAATAATAATAATAATAATAATAATAATAATAATAATAATAATAACGACGACAATATTAATAATGGTAATAATAATAATAAAAAGTATAACAATAATACTAATAACTAAGAATAATAATAATAATGATAATAATAATAATAATAATATTGTTATTAATAATAATAATTTGTAAGAATTATTAAACTTAAATATGTATAAAACTTTGATTTAAAAGTTAAGGGGGCCTATTTGCTAATTTTGAAACTTTAAACATTTAAGGTTCTTGCATAAAATGTTAAAATCAAAACTATAGGGACTAAAGTGTAAACTTTAAAATTATAACCCAAACCCTCCGCCCACCCCGTATTTCCGGCGTCCTCTCCGGCCACCGTCGGAGAGCTCCGGCGACTCTACAACCCACCAAAAACATTCGTTTTCGACCTCAAACCATTGCAAATAAATTCGTGCGTACATTTAGAACCTTAACCGCACTTTAATTTGAGTTAAACGTCGGCAATGGGTGTCGATGAGCTTGGTAACTATCGACCTCAATGCTCTAACGTTTAGTCATTAAATTCAATAATAACCTAATTAACTTAACCTAATCAATTGTCTATCTACTCCTAAACATTTAATCAACAAAAAATCATCTAAAACAAACAGACACAACAAGTTCGATCACCATCTTCACCGAGAACCTGCGTGTACTCGAAGTTCATTGTTTGGGCATCAAGAACTGAATTTGATAAGGGGTTTTGAATCAAGATCATCATCTTAGGATATCCACAAAGTTAATTGAATCATAACAAACATTTCCACCTTGTTTGCACATTTTCTGGTCGTGATATGTTCTTCGTGGGATTCATCGTCAATTCAAATGTGTTCGGGTAATTAAATGCATACATTTGTTCAAATTTACATGGGGAACAAAAGCCCCATGATTGATTTGGTTGAAAACATCGAACTGATATTCGATTTGAACCAAGAACAAACTAGGGTTCTTGGATTTGGGGGTTTTCATATGATTGTGTTTTTAGGATTTTAGGACCGGATTTTAGCACGGCCAAGGCCCTTAGTCCACTGGTAACAAACTTGCATATCACGCTCGAGGTCCCAGGTTCAAACCCGGCAACCTCCACCAATTTTTTTAAGGCTCTTTAGCCTTCAAAAAAATATATAAATTCTGAAAATTATTAAAAATAATTTTATAAACAAAATTTAATTTTAAATCGCTTTAGTAAATTGTTGTAAATTTATTTAAAAATATTAATATCTTTTTATATAAAATAGTACTAACAAGGGTTATAATTAGTTCATTTTTACATTTTTAAATACATACATGTATAAATGTACACACACACAGCATATATATATATATATAAACTTTAAGTAGTTGAAATCAACAAAAATATTATGGTCGTTATGTTCCCCCTAATTATATAGTAGTTGGGTTATTATAAAACTTTATTTACATTTTATCATTTAATTTCACAAAACAATAAAAAGGATTAGTTAAGTTTCCTTTCATTGTATTAAGATATATATATTTATGATTTTGATAACTAACTTTATTTATTTATAAAAGTAACCACCAAATTCCCATCGAAACTCTAGTTCGCATTAAAACGTTAATCTTATTATTAAACTTAAACTTGTAAAATATTTATTTAGGTATCTTGTGAAGTACTTCGTTGGAAGTTGCTTATTATTCTTTTATCATCATTTATACAATAATACATCATGTAGTATTTCTATACTCTTTTTCATATTTTCACACTTTGGGGTGAAACATGTTACCTTATAATCGTTGCACTTGTAAAACGTTTGATTCTTGTAAACTTATGGCAATTCACTTATATGTTATGGTTAGTTGATCTTTGTAATTACCATGTATTGATGATTATATGTACAATCATTAACTATTGCTAGCCTGGCGATGTCATAGATCTATGGGCCTAACAAGCCTGCTTGGTTAATCCAAGTACACTTAGCTAATCGTATAAACTTGTAAACGTTGAGACTTGTAAGACTATCAAGGTTTGATTGTGCATTCTGTCTTACATCCCTAGTTACTTTGCTCTCTAACTTATAACATGAATTGCCATCTTTTATATACTTTTGTATTGAAAACTATGGAAATCTCACCAACAATTCAGTATGCACGAAGCTCATCAAACCCGATACTCCATTCATCCTGGCTTTGATAAAATGTACATGGACCTGCGAGGCCAATATGGTGGCCTGGAATGAAGAAAGATATCGTGTCCTATGTTTCCAAGTGTCTCACATGTGCAAGGTCAAAGCCAAGCACCGACGACCAAGTGGTTTACTTGAACAACCCGAAATCCCTATGTGGAAATGGGAACATATATCCATGGATTTCATAACCAAGTTACCTCGTACAACTCGTGGTCATGATAGTATATGGGTGATTGTTGACCGTTTGACCAAGACGGCACATTTCATACCTATACGAGACACATTGACAAAATTGTGAGTCGTCATGGCATGCCGTTGCACATCATATCAGACCAAGATGCTCGTTTCACTTTGCATTTTTGGTCGTCTATGCAATAACTCTTGGGTACTCAACTGGATTTAAGTACGGCTACCATCTTCAAACTGATGGTCAAACTGAACAAACAA